>JAZEWU010000001.1:33833976-33901020 GCA_036362915.1 Geotria australis
ACACTACGCAGTCATCACCAATAACATTTCTCGCTGTATTGTTTTGCAATAGAAAGACGGAAATGGCTGGAATTTCTGTTGGATTATCGAGGTTCGTATTGAAAACAACATATTTTTACAATTATACTTTTAGGAAACGTCGTGAGGTTATGTAACCTGAAAACCCATGGAAACTATTACCATCGTACAACTAAATATCACCTGTTCATAATTAACTTCAACATTTTGACAAGCCACTGCTGGTTGAAGGCCGCCGAATGTTGGTCGAGGGTGCTGTTTTGACCATACTTCACCATGCTGTTCAGTGCCTGCTGGTGAAGGGAAGGTGGGAGGGTGTCGTGGGACCGGTTTAGATATGGCTCTGCACCGATGTTACCCGTGACCTCGAGTCAAACTGAGGTTGTCACGTTCAATAACACATTGCGTTAAACCATACCATCTTACCCGCAGTCTCTTCACTTGAAATCATATTTTTTTTTCTTCTTCCCTTAACGATTGTGAATATTATTTTGGGAATAACAGCTGAATGACTTCACTCTGCATTGCTGGCTGTATATCTGTCCAAAACCTCAACTATTATAAGAACTCCTAGTTTCCATGGAAGCGATCAGACAATTGCCTGCACGAAAGGCCTATCCATTATCTGGGTGAATAAGTCATTTTCAGCAGACAGCGATGCAGCCCTGGTGTAATGATTACCACACTCGACCTGTAAATCCAGAGGACACCGATTTGACTCCTGTTGAGGCAGTTTTAAAATATGGTTCAGGTTTCTTATATATCCCTTCACCCACCCCACCCCCACCTCTGTTAACTCAGAAGTTTAAACGGGTCACCACAGTTAGTTGATCATCGAGTCGCGCGTGGTGGGGTCAAGTGGCCAGCGTGGAAGAGTAGGCCAAATCCTCCGTAAGGGACGGGGGGTGTCTCTTCAGCTCCCTGTAGTGGAGACAATGCTGTCAGCTGTGCGTGCACAACCAATTTCAGCGCTGCACTTTTACCTTTCCTCCCACAGTCTAAAGACATGCTGCTGGATAGGTTCATTGACCTGCTGACTAAATTGCCCCCAGTGCCCTGTGATGGACTAGCGTACCATCCTGGGTATAGCCCTACCTTGCGCCTTGTGTCTGCCGGGATAGGCTCCGGCTCAGCGCAACCCTGTACAGGCTTAAGCTGTTTCTGACAATGACATATGAGACTTTTACCTTTTAGGGGATCGAGCTTGTGGAGATGTGGGGGCTGGAGGAGAAGTCAAAGAAAAATATATTCTCCGGGCAAACAGGAAATTGGCCGTCACTCGTAACATCAGAATTGTGTCTCTGACGGCAAGAACCACTCTGCCTGCATCACTTCTGAAAGATCCATTCCTGCGCTCGTTATCCTAAAGCCATAATTGTTTCTTCTCTGTCGAGGCAATTACCGCATACCAGGCAGCGGCTCCGTCTTATAAATCCTGGCGTCAGTATTTGCCGGGCTGTGATTGGGACCTCATCGTGATAATGAAAGCTGATTGAGTTTCCTCCCTCTCGTTTGTCCAAAATCAAACAAACGGGCATCTCTACCGCTGATTTCAGTCTCCTCTGGGCCCGTTTTAATCAACACTGAGAAAGCACGCAGCTATGCTGATGCTTCGGTGAGCCAGCCCTTCTCAATCGGAGCCCTGTGCTTCTAGTGAACACGACGTCGACACATTGTTTTCCTTCGCTTATATCCACGGGGCTACTTGGTGGGCAGCGGAGAGTAGTGCAGAAAAATACTAAATCTTGTGCTGATGGTTGCTCTTCAGAGCTGTTCTTTCGGGATAGCCGTATCGAGCGATCTCCCTCGCGACGTTTCGCCTCCCACGTTCGAAGCATCATCAACGTCGGAGGCGAAACGTCGCGAGGGATAGAGGGAGATCGCTCGACACGGCTATCCCGAAAAAACAGCTCTGAAAAGCAATCATCATTAACCGAGCCATGACAGCCTACATCAGTACAAAAGTTGTGCTGTACTTCTATCCTCAGATGTCTGTACTTCCCGTCTTCGCCAGCACACACTGATCAACGAAGCAAACATGCCGCGTGTTGGGGGAGCAGTGGTGCTGCGGTTAGCTCACCGCGGTATAAACACAGCAATTTGAGTTTGATTACTGGCCATGGTGAACACCGGTGGCATGATTATGGTCCCTGGGGCCCTCCACTTCACCAAACCTGCACTGACCGACGTGGTGAAGTATGGTCAAACAAACAAGGCTGATGGAATTCATGTGACTAATACGGTCTGGGTGGCAGCGAAGCAAGAAGTGAGTGGGGGGGGGCACAGAGGATGAGAGTGATGACACCAACACCCACTCCAAGCAGTGCAGAGGGAGAGACAAAGACAGAGTAGAATAAAGAGACAGGGATGAGTCAGAGAAAAAGGGAGAACGAGACAGACAGCTTTGAATGCATTCTCAAAGTGAGACGATGATTTTGCACGACCATTCAAGAGTAACTTTCAGAGATTCAATCCTCAGTGGTTTTGCCAAGCATTGCTTTGAATGAGAGCTGGAGATTTTAAACACATAAAGGTATCCAGCACTGCATTCAGCCGAACATAACAACGTGTCGGCGGGTTCATGCTTAGTTTCAACAAGCCCTCGTTATAAATGAGGCCGTACATTTATTATATAACACGCGGTGACTGCTATGTTGAGCGACGCGCAAGCTGGCTTTATTAATTAGATGCCGTCGATCCCCGTTTGGCCTCATTGTCACACGGACTGTACTGCTGTCCCTTGCCGGTAATTTGTGTAGTGACCCATGTGGAGGACGGGTCACTGGCCCGGGCTTTAACCCCCAGTGGGGGAGGTTTAGGGCTGCCGATAATGACCTTGCTCTGAGGCCTGCAACGAACAAAAAAACTACTGAGCTAAATTTGAAAAAAAAAAAATAATCTTGTTGGAAATTTCCCTCAGAGAAAATATCCGTGCAGGAATGTTGAATTACCCCACAGCAACCTAACAGATTCCTTTAACATTCGCTATACTGTTTCCATTATTTTTAAACAATGCAACAACAAAATACCACACACACTAATCTTTAATTTGAATCAAAGTGGGCTGCCTGAAATTATTTACCGCCGAATTCTTACGCAGGAGCGGCACGCTGAGATCAAGCGCCGCTGCTGCTGAATAATTGAAACTTTTAGAAAAAGGTTAACAAGCGGGAGGGTCTGTATGGAAATCATCTCCTGTGCCACGGTTGAGAACAACTTACGAGCACGTCGCGTTATATGAACCAGCGTTCACTGACGAGAGGGCTTTGATTTAGTCGTGTGTGCGCTGGCTGCGTTATTACTCACGGCAGCGCCACCGACGTGACCCATCCTCATTAAGGAGAATTAACGTTCACACTATGTAAAAAAAAAACCAAGATCGCGTCTATTTCACGCCGCGCATCGAGATTTCAATTTGTTAATTCGAATCCGAGCCCGCGGCCTATATCGGCTGGATTCTCAACGAGACCGGCTTCCTCACGGCTGTGTGGGTGGCGGATGGGATGGGGAGAGTGATGTGGAGGGAGTTGGCTGGGGGAGGCAGTGGAGAAAACTCTGGAGAAATTATTATATTTTGGTAAGCGACTATAGGTTCCATGGCAACCCGTGCAAAGAGCTACTGCAGATGTTTTGATCTCCAGCGAGCAAAGTGCACGCAAAGAAGAAAACACGAGTGCAGACAGCCCGGAACTGAGTTAGACTCTTGCAGTGCGTGTCACGTTATCCTCTCTGTTTTGTCTCCCATAGAGTTGCATCTGCTTAGCAGTATGTGCGTGCTTGCATGAGCGAGTGGTTACAAGTCATGCTAACCACAGATTTCTAACACTGGGCAGAGAAATCCGCAGCAACCTCAATGGCGACCGGGTGCTTTTACACAAGTGGTGTATAGACCAAGCATGTGACAATTTGATGGCTAGTCGTGGTTCGATTAGAGAATCGATTTTTTTATATGTTGCCCCCTCGTTTATATTGTTTGTTATTTTTTAGAAAGCACTGTCTGGCAGGTTGGCGCCGGCTAACCGCCTGGCTGAATTCCGCCCATCTGCAATTTCCTCGCGTCTCTGTATCCATGTCTCGTCCATGACCGGGCGTGGAATTTGCTTACGTTATAAATTGTATTTGTTTTTCCATCTCCTTTCTACAGTTCTGTTTGGTCCATTAGCCTAAACCACATATTATCATCGCCGTAACATTAAAAATCCTTTCGCTGCAAAGATCCTAAAAAGTAGCGATTCAAGTGGGGGGATTCGGGGATGCTATTTCCCCTGCATCCCTTCATGGAACACATGAGGGGGGACGCGGGGGGAACGCGTCCCATAAACCCCGCTTAATCTTCTACGTGGATTCTTGACGATGAATTTCTGTTTATCGAGAGGGCTGCACCACTCTGCGGTGCCTTCCCATCTTGGTGCCCCTCCGCCTCGAGTTTTACCCGTGTTATGAATGTCTGCTTCAAAGACTCCACAGAAGGGACCTAGTGGAATTCATGGATTTATTTATTACCAGAAAAACATCCATTAAGGGTCCTTAGATTTATTTAGTGCAGCCATAACAGTAGAGTGCCATAGTAATTTTAAACCTGCGTATGTTGATTGGGTATTATCATCAAAACATCCTAATTGTGTTATTGGAACCATGTCATGTTTATGTGGTCGAACACGGATCTTAAGATTAATGTCAACCCCTTTATTCAATCCACTGCTGGATGGAGGCCTCCCCATGCCGTGTCAGCCATAGGGATTTTTTTGACCGTACTTCACCATGGCCGTCAGTACAGGACTGGTACACTTATCACTCTCGACTGATGTTAACCAAGGCTGAAGCTCTCAGGTCAGGTGGTTTATAAACGAAGTACACTGTCCACGATGCCACCACTCGTTCTCATTGAAGTCTAAACCCCAGAACTTATTCTGCTGCTGTCTGCCGGCTGAGTCTCCCTTGAAGAAAAGGCGTATAGCTCAATGGGTTTTACTTGGATAATAAACTTCTGATTCCGATTCACTCCCGGAATATTTTCAGTTGGCTACTCTTCCGCCAGATAGTGTTGCTTCATGTGTGGCCACGCATCTAGATTGATACATTTCAGACCTCAAAGCCGGGCTAGGTCGAATGAAGTGAAAAATCTGATTTTACGTAATGTGTTTTGTTCAGTCATTGGCAACTGGACTGATGCCATTAATCCTGCTGGTTTAATCATGGGTGGATGCTTAGATTAGAAGCCAGGATATCACCAGCATCAGCTCAGTGGTCTGATACAGGCATTATGCCGCTAATCCACTGAACCATCTAGAATTTGTTATTGTTTCATGGTAGAAATATTACTGCATCTATTTTTCTTTTTGAAAATGGATTGTACAGTATAGTTAACAAAGCACTTTAAGAATAACAGTCTTACAATGAATTATCGAGACTAAGCAAAAGAGGATAGAGTGATGGTGCAGTTGTTTGCATGCCGCACTATAAACTTGAGTTCGATTCCCAGCCGGGCCAACATCAGTGGCAAGTGATATATGTGAACCGGTCCTACCACCATTCTCAACCCACACTGACCAGCATGGTGAGGTATAGTCATACAAACCTCTATGACAACCTTCATTCAACGATGGATTGACAAAGGGCTGTAAATGACTTAATTATTAAGGAGGCAAAACAAACTTTTTTTTAATGATTCTTTCACTTTAAGCTGATTTGTAACTTTGACTCCCAAAACCATAATTGGTTGCAAGATTATTCCTCATAATTGGTCCCAAAATAATTTCTGCAGTAGGGATTTCTTACATTTTTCAAAGGTTTGGCTTTTGCCCTGCACAATACTGACAGAATCCTTGCGTAATTGCCCTCCTCCACGAAAATAAACACGTATAGGGCTCCTTCAATGAGGACCAGAGCTATCACCACCATCTGAAACTCTGGGACCTCCTATGGGCAGCACCATCAGACCTTGATGGCCACAGTGAGCATTTGCAAGCAATTTATTAAAATTCCAGACTCCTGTTTTTTGTCCATGCCCTGGAGAACTGATCATTTGACTCAACCATGAAAAAATATATATTTTTAACATGAAAAGAACAACGGCAATCCAGTGAGACGTGAATCTTAACCGAAACTGAAAGGCACTTCTGAGTGAAGCCGTTTCATGACCATTCTGGATGGCAAAAGCGCTATCGCTGCCCCGTCACACAGCCAAAATGAGGAGGCCTGAGATTGCGTGCGGTTTTACAAAAAAATGAATTTCCGTGCCAGGCGTTTGGTGAAAAACCTCAAAGAGATTTTAAATCACAGCTGTGTTTAAGCTTCTGATAAATTATAGCCAATTACGCCTACGTGTACGGTCTAGTTAAACAAAACTTGTTTTAATAGCAATTGTGCCTATTCAAAAAGTAGTGTAACGATTCCACCTCTGACCTCCCCTCAATCCCCCAACCGTGAGTCAATGAAATGTCACACAGTGATTCTATTTTAGAATCTACTGGGGAAGACCCATTGGAGCTAGCAAGCTCTTTTTCAAACCTAATTTTTGAAGTGTGACATTCTTGCGCGTGAGCTTGTGTCCATATATTTTTGTGTTACAGTCAAAATGTGGCCTACCCGAGGCAAAAATCGTTTAATGCGGCCTCACCACTGCAGCGCCCACTTGTGAGATTTACAGTGGCGGTAAAGGATCCGGAAGTGGTCCCTTGCCAGGCCACACATCTGTGTCGGTGGTGGAAGTGGGTGGCCAGTGGTGCCCGTCAAACCACCACCAGAGTGACAGGGTCGAGGGTGGTGCGCGGTGGCAGTAGCCGATAGCGGGGGCATAGAAGGGGACGCGGTGGGTATTTCATAGGCGAGTGTCTCACAAGGAAGCAGCTGAAGCCCTGAAACATGAGGCCATTTTTTCAAGATCAGTGGCTTGAAACTGTGGTTGCAGTAGATTACTCTCCTGGAACTTAACATTCAGCCGAAACCAAGTTTCTTGGTCTTCCTGTAGCTTGAGACAGCCGCACACCTGCAGGGCTGAAGTATATAAGATAATAATCTTTTTTATCTCCCAAGAATGCCTGGCCGAGAATTAGGGATCTTCTTTTCAGCAAGGTCTTGCTCGTGATGTTTACTCAGTTCCCCACTGGGTGTTTTTTGTGGGTGCATGGATATCAGTGGGCACCGGAAAAGCGCCACTCAGATGAGTGTTTCATGCAAACAGACCCCACTCTGTGATCCTGCGGCTTGCACTGCCTATCAAGTACTCGTTTAAACAGACACAGTTGGACAGCACCAAGTCATAACACAGTGCAACCTCGGCTAAGATTCCTGCTCCAATAGCAGATTTGCATAGGTCAAAGGTCAATAGAAATACATTGTAGCTGCTCCAGTGATCTGTTTTGGCAGAAAATCTCAAGGTCTTTTTGTCTTCTGCGTGGTGCACTTATTTGCGTTTTTATTTTTTACCTGAACCTGTTATTTGTCAACTTATATGCTGACTGGTGTTTTCATTAGATTGACAAAATGCTATTCGTCTGTAATACATGTGCACACATACATAAAGAGAGCATTCGTTGAACACTAAGAGAATGTGCTGAGCCAAGAAAATGGAGTTGAAGACGTGTTGTGTTCGAATAATAACCCCTGGGTCGCACCCTTTGAAGTGACGATGTCACAAAACAGCTTCAAAACTGCTTAACACAAACAGTAATGTTTGTCCACATATTCCTCGTGGGTCCGCTTCAAGTGTACAAAACGGACGGGGAGCAAATGAGGGTCAAGACGAAAATAAATCCTTTTGTAGGAAGAGTGAGGACCAGTTGGTGAGATTGTGAACTGGTTAGAGACATTTATAGATAAATAGGTGGAGAACATTATTTACAACCAGACGAGGACCCATTGAGATCAGATAGTTGTTTTTTTAAATAAAACAGCATCGAGATAAAAAAAAAAAACAATACAATGTTTCATAATGTAATTTAAAAGTTAAGTTTAAATCCCAAAACAAGAGGTATGAGCTCAACATTTTTGTATCCATTATGTATAAGGAATGGATCGAATAGCAACATTAAAAAACTGACCTAGGAAATGGTTTTTAAATTAACAGCAGATGCAATTTTTTGTTTCACATGTGAGCAGCATCACAGATGAAAGAAAACATTACCAAGCTTCATATTCGCGTTGGAAAATGCCATTAAAATGTTGAGGTGTGTCTTAAGTTGCAAAGGCTGTAATCTTTGTGCTTATTTATTTTTAAATGCCTTAATAGAAAACCTAAACGATCGCACACCACTCCATACGCACAGTGTAAGGTAACCAATTTTATTCTAGAGATGACATCGATGGACAGAATCGCTCTTATTGGGACAGCTCGTAAAACCGGATGGAGAAGGTGGGAGAAGAACAACCCTGCCTCGTGACCTTGCTTAAAGGGCAGCCATACAAACAAACCTAGGTGAGCAAGGTACAGTCAGTGCCGGCGCTCGACAAAAGCAGACTAAGCTAATGCTTAGGCCTCCAAGCAGCTCAAGGAGGGCCCCTATTCGCTTTTAATTCTTATTATTTACGTTCACAAGAAATTGCCAGGGGGCCCAAAAAATATTTCTGCTTAGGGCCCCCAATGGGCTAGCTCCGGCACTGGGCACGGTGAACGTTAAATGAACTTCAACCGTGTTGCCGAAAGGGTCGGGATACGCGAGCGAGCGGGGGAGGTGGCGCGGTCCCTCACCATTTCTGCCCGGTGGAGTCCACGTGCTGCTTCACCGTGTAGCCGAACTGTGTCTCGGCAGAACCGGTGAAAATCTGCGCGTTTTTCACGTCCACGTTGAACGCCCAGCCGAGCTGGCAAAATCCTGCAGTCAAAGCGGGAGGCATGGGGTGGATTTGGGGGTGGCAGGAGGGAGAAAAAGGAAGAGTTAAAGACTTAAACGTGTTGGAATTTACCTCGGTCGATATATATTTTTTAAACATACGTTCAAATTTTATTGGTCTCCATACCGTAGAGAGAAAAAATAAAGAAATATTTTCAATACTGAGAGAGACATCTTTTCTGCCCGAGTCGAATGCTGATCCTCACACAGAGCTCGACTGTAAACCGCAAATGGGCCGAAGGGGGTCGTTCTAGCGGGAGGCCTATGGTCCAGGGAGCCGGGTGTTGGATTTTTACGAGATTTTTCCACTACGTAGGTATCCGCGTTTGTGTTGTACAGCCCTCCGATGGGTTTTCGCATCTTACCAAATGTTGCTGGGCGTCACGGCGATCGTTTTGCTCCACGTCCCCGAGTGATTTAATATTAATAACAATACAGTGTAGCCTGCTGGGAGATTCTTTAGTTCCTGGGCGGCTTCCTGAAGATGCTCTGCCCCGGCACACGAGACAAAACGTCGGCCGCCTTCGATGAAAGTTTGTGGATTTGGCTGCCCGGCGATCAAACAGCTGCAACAACCCGTGGTTGGCGTTCTCCCACTGAGCTCATTTTCCACAGAGCCCACGACTCCAATCTCACGGCCACATGGCAATTTGTGGAGGGAAATTGCACAGTGACACATCCGCCATGTTCATAAAACACCCCATGGCACGGTAATGTGTATGAGTAAATCATTACGTGCTTGTGTCATATCTCAAATCTCAATAATCAAATGCAAATAATCGGGTAGAACGGTGGTGCAACTGTTAACGCACAGAGCTATGTGCTCAGGAACCTAGGTTCGATTCCCAGCCACAGATACAGTCAGTGGCACGCGATGTCAGACTGGAGGCCCGGCCCTTCCTCATCGCTGACTTGCGCTGACGAGCGTGGTGAAATATGGTCAAAACAAACCTCATGATTGACATGCATGGCAATGGGAAGTAGTTTAATAAATGGCTGTAATGTAATTTATCTATCTATATAAAATCGTAAGCCCTTTCACAATTCCCAGTCCGGATAAGCGGCCCTGTTGTTCTTGTTGAGTGAATAAAACTATTATCGGACAATGACTTTTCCTCAAAAAATATTATGATTTGTTCAGGTATATCTGTAGAAACAAATGAGGTATCTCATTTGAATTCCTGGACAGTTAAATAAGAGATAGCCGTTAAACTCATTGAGAAATCCAGTTGACCCTCTGGATCCTATTCTGGGAGGGAAATTACATTCTCTCATACCGGTCTGTCAAGCGCCTTCGCCATAAACTACACGCGGTAATTCACGCTCGGGTGATCTGTTGACAAATAGTTTGTTTGGTTTTGTATTTATGTTGTTGTTGTGTTCCGTGTCAACACTCAAATAAGGAGCCGTCCTAGTCAGAAAGATAAACGAGCAGACCAGCTTTCCGTCTACTCTGGGGCAAACAATAAGCCTGTGTGATCCCAGTGGCTGCATTTCTTTAAAATAATAATCATCAATGTTTAGCAACACTGCTATTTGTCATGATAATGATTATTATTGTTGCTTTTGTAATACAATCAATGGTATCGTTTCAAGGAATGCACACGTTTGCACGATCACCCAAGGGTCCAGAACAAACAGCATCCAGACCAGATTGTTCAGTTTGTTATATTTGGAGTTTTTTTTGTCTTAGTTTAAGCATTGCTCTGAGACCATTTCCAAGAAAACCGAACTTTCATGATTGACAATCCTTTATAAAATAAAAATAAAAAAGCGTTTTCATCACATTTGATTTCTCTGCATTACCGCAGTCTGTTTTTGTCGATGGAGCTCGATTAGCTCACGAAAGCTTTTCACTGACGTAGTGGCTGCACAGCCCAAACACAATGAATCCAGTGCCATTAATATCAAGTGGATTGCCAAGAGTGAATTTTTTCCGAGTTATGCCTGCGATCTGCAGTCCTCTGGTCTCTTTAAGGGCACTTTTATATGCAAGCGGTTGGGTGACTTTAATGGGATTTGGCAAAGAGCACCAGACAACTGCCAGTCCACGTCTCCTCTTCCTCCTCTCGTCCATCCAACGAAATTGAGTTGGGGAATGTCAATCTGCCTTGGAATTTCACAACTATTGGTCTTGCATTATCGTCAAGCCTTCAAGACTTTATATCTCTCCTTACTTCGCCGAGAGTTATTGTTTGGTTTTTACTATTTGTGAGCACTCCGCGTGGAATATTTTATGCTCTCACTTTCCTCCCCCCCAAACTGTGCCAAAAGTTGATCGTAACATTATCAAATGCACATCCAATAACGTGAGGATGAGTTTTTAAAGCGATGCATGACGGTTGTTTATTTGGAACTCTTGATACAGACTGTCTTGCTCCGGATTTAATGCAGTGGAAGAGGCATACATGTTTGTTGTGAAACAATTATCCTTTTTGGTTTAACACTTGGAGTCTCATTCACAAGTCCTTAAAATCATACAACTCATACGACCGCACTGCATGCAGTGACGTTAGGAAATCAAAATAGAAACGTAGCCACGAGAAAACTGTAGACAAGGCGGTAGTCAGCCTGGTGGTCCGCCAGTGCCAACTCGCCAGACACTGCTTCCTATACATTATGATGTTCTCAGCCAATCAATTAACGAGTGGTTTTTTTACCTGTGTGAGGAAACTGGAGAACCCAGAGGAAACCCACGCAGAACAGGCGGGCGAGAACACATAAACTCCACGCAGAAAGGTGCCCAAGGCAGTAATTGAGCTTCCTCGGGCAGAACTGCCTTTCTGTGAGGCGCAGATTACATCACTCCGCCACCTTGCCGCAACGGTGCGGCGCGGTGGTAACATTTCGCGTAAAAATAAAACTTGCCAACTTTCATCTTTCTGGCAGGACTCATCATCGATCGTCGTGGGCTAATTGCTGCTTTCACAAATATCCCTCGAGCCGCTCTCGCCCACGCCCACGCACCCAGCTCTTGGCTCGATCAGGGCCTCAGCGGGGTTGTGCGCTTCTGCTAATTCTCCTAATGTGATCTCTCACGAGTTAGTGGGAGCCTCCGTCAGAGAGACAGGCGTTGCTTTGTTGCTAATCCCCACGCTTCCCATTGATGTCCTTTCAAGCCGCATGCACTTTGGTATTTGTTCACCCCCCACCCACCCCTCCTCCCTTTATTCCTGCTACTTCCATGGGTTATGTCGTCAGCGCCGTCAAGCACCAACGCCTCGGCCAGGAAATCGCAGGAGGATGCTGCTCTTCCTGCCCTTTGATGGACTTGTGTCCCATCATGGGTATAGCCCTACCTTCCGCCCTGTGTCTGCGGGGGTAGGCTCCGCCGGGTCACCGCAACCCTGTACAGGATTAAGCGGTTTCTGAAAATGAATGGATGCATGGTACCACCTGAGGTGGCATTACTTTGGTGGCTCTAATTTCTGAATGTGGCCAACAACAGTGCATTATGTGACAACCGTTTTAAATTAGTGCGGTTATCAAGTAATTCACTCTTTATAGCCGTGTGATTAAATCGGTAAAACTAAAGTTGTCCTACCTTAGGTGGTAGCAATTTCCACTCTGGCACATGGACTTAAAGGAGTCACAAATCACTGCGACAGGGCATTTTCACTTCTCCGCAATTCTGGCCACAATGCATTTGTTGTTCCACAGTGGCTGCCTCTCCTCACACACGGCTGTGCCCGAGAACCGGGACGCCTGAGATTAGGCAACTCATACAGGAGAGGCTTTATGTTTTTACCTCACAGAAAGGAACCGCTGATATTATTAACACGCTACCATTCTTACAGTCCCTTAAACAAACAGCCGCAGGCGAGGCCGGCAAACTGCGACCGCAGATATTCGCACAGGGCAGTTCCGGCCTTCGCGCCGTGCCGCCAAGAAAAAAGCAAAGCAGGCCCCATAGGGCCGACTAAACGATATTTATTTTGAGACCAAGATGATATTTTAGATCCTGTCTCCTCGGTTTAGCAAATACGACTTTGGACGTGTTACATTTTCATGCTTCCGTTGGTGACAGCGAAGGGCAGGCGGCGCTTTAAATAAAAAAAAGTTGCCAGCTCAGCGTACCTGCTGTAGCAACACACCAAAAAGTGGCATACAACCGAAGCCTACTCCTTGCTGCCGGCGATACGACAGCAGAGTCAGGGTTTGTCGTTCAAGATGCCAGATATATTCCAGATTTAGCACTTGCGTACTGCCACGTGTGTCTGCAGCTAGCTGACCGAATTTTTTTTCCCATCCCTTATGAAGGTTCATCAGGAAACCTACAAATAATTGCCAAAAATTATGACACATAAAACAGCCTGCAGGATATAAGGGCATGCCACGGTCCCCGCCAAACCCCCTTTCCTGCCAGAAATGCGGTTGTTTGGATGCAAGGATTGGCAAGCAGCAGTCGGGATATTTATTTCCAAGTGGGTTCGCCTCCACCCCAAACCAGGTGCTTGTGGGCCCCTCTCAGCCACAACAGCAGCCATCAGGTGTCTGGGCAGTGGTGGTGGGGGGTGTGAGTCACACCCCGCCTTTTCACCACGCAGCATCTGACCCAAAACTTCCAGAGAACCAAACTGGCAAACATCAAGATCTAAGTGCGCGCTAAAGAGAGCTTCTGACAGTCCGGCGTACCACTGCAAGAACACTGGAATATTGCAAAGGCTATTGGCTGTCCAGAAATGAACAGCCAGCTTGACAAGCATCGTGGGGCTTATGCAATCCATGTGGCCTGCTCACTGAGGCTTCGCAGCATCTCCTTGTTTGAGCAAATCACCAGGTACCTTGGAGGATGGGGGGGGTTGGTGGATCATGTGCAGATATCTTTATGCGTGATGTAAAATATACAAGGTTTTACCTTTTATGGCAATGAGAGAAGTGTTAAGATCTTAAAACACCAAATGGGCGCCTTTTTGCAAAGGTTCTAGTTTGCAATCAGCCACACATGATTGTGGCAAAAAACATGCAAACAAATGCTATGATAATATATGCATTGTCGTTCAAACTGATTGGCCCAACATTAGAGACAGCTTTCGTTAGAGCCTAATCTCAGTGTTTAGCCGAGTGTTACCAAAAGGCAAGCAGTTTTGGACAACGCAAATGTATCTTTACGCGTGCGTCTGTGCGTGTGAAGCACCTACTAGCGGGGATTTGCGATGGCATGCATGTAGGCGGTGAAGCTACACGTCAGTTGGCGACCTGTGTGTGCAGATTCTGTACTGATCTTCCCACGCGACGAGCGGGTTCTCTGCAGACCCCCTGGCCTCCTCCTCCCACATGCGAGCTGCTTAGTAATTGGACAAGTATCCCACGCAGGGTATTACTGTCAAAGCCTGCAGAGTCGTTGAGCGTTAAAACACAAAAAAAACGCTGGGCTCTTTCCTCTGCATGATATTTCACTCGGTCTCACTGCAGACACCACTGTTGGTGGTTCGTTTCACACGAACCTGGTCGATGGATTTGACAGGTGGCTCAAAAAAGCACGCTGTGTTTCATTATGGGTTCTTTAAGGAGCACTGCGTTGGGTGCATGTCTACGGTTTCAGCAGTCCGTCGCGTCTGCTCCCTCCCGTGCGATGAAACGGTGAAACGTGACCCATTTCATAATCGCTATTCCCAAGAAACAAATCTCGTTCGCTTCCAACACAGAGGAACACTTTCACGGACGAGCGAATAAAAGAACCGTGATGCAATTGTTTTGCGTAAGTCGTGCAGCCGTGAATATAATAATAATATAGCTGCTTCGCCATATTTCTGCATTCTGAGATTAATATCTGCATAACTTTAAAGCAGCACTAATACGGGAAGCTTTAACGGCCTGTAAAGGTGGAGCCCGTAGCAGCCGCCGGCAAATCTGGAGGTAGTTAAAAATTTAAAGGGACTACATTTTAGGAAACCAACCCGTGCCTGGAATTTTTTTTCTCTAGCGTACGTAGGGTTTTTTTTTTCGTGACATTGTTATTGTTGGAAATGGATGACTCTTTACGGTACGCCGGCCGCTCTCCTGCGCGGACGTCGAGACGTTTGACTGGGTCGCCTGCGAAGAGTGGTAGAAACCAGCACGAGTTTCCTCGGCTTTTCCAGCGCCAAGTCCCCCCACCCACGCCGGACGTTCGCGTGGACGCGTGCAGGATCGCTCGCTCGCAGCACCACGAGCCAAGTGGAGTCGAGGAAACGGCCGCAGAGGGGTTGCCGGGGTTTGCAAGAGCGCCGTGCCGACTCGTAGACGCTCGTGGGACAGCACGGGCAATTTTATTTCGGCGCTTGGCTCGGTGGAAGAATTATTTTGTGCCGATAAAAATGAAACGCTTTCGTGAAGCTGAAACCAGCGAGCCTTCGCGCCGTTATTCAAGGGATCCCTGCGTTTGGCACATCGTTGCGGATTTTTAACTCGACAGCAGATGGTGTGTGTGTGGGGTTTATTCTTAAAATGCATAGTGATTGTACGCGTTATACCCAAAACGTATCATCAGCATGTGGGCCAAGGGTGAGGAGGTTTTTTTTCCTTCCCTGGAATTCCATATAACAGTAGAGAGACACGTGCTATTGGCGACATTTACTACATTTTGTCTGGAATCAGTGTTGTTAAATATCACTGACATCTAGATTACACCCAGTTAAACTATACAGATGTGTGAGCATTTCAACTGTTACCTCTGAGCACTGTATCATTCTCCTAACTGAAATAATTGCAAAACTGATTTTTGACGATGATAATTTCATTAATGCAGTCACCGGTGGCCGAGATGAGACCGTTAAACCTGCTTCACATGGAAACCTGTTTTTTTTTGTCGGCCCGGACCCTGAAGATTTAAACTCAGGATCTCAGCAGTTCTGGCTCAGTTTCTCTTACACCGGCATAGCATGAGCCTCTTGGGCCACCCAGCAGCCACTCTTGAATGTTTTCCCCCCACCCACCCACCACATTTAATGTGGAGCAGCCCTGCCTTCTTTTCTCCGCAAGGTGGCACCCTCTCGCCAGCGAGCTCATGCCCCGAACCGGCTTTCTCTGTTTACAAGCATTCGAAAATATTTTTCGAGGTGCGTTCCCGCCGCTTCCTTGCCAGTAGACCTCAATACCCGCTTTTGTTATGTTTTTCTCATTTTTGTTTTTTCATGATTCATCCGTTCCGAGCATGTTGATTTACCATCGTTTACAACACCAAGACTTAACGTATTTCATGCTACGATTTTTCAGACAAGTGCCATTGTTTCAATAGTGACTTCCCAATTTTAGTTTGAAGTTTAAAAGGCACGGTTAAAAGTTTTAGAATCAAAAAAATATGTCCAAAGGATTCACGTGTACTTTAATTTCTCTCTGTCGTCAAGTATCCACTAACGTCAATGCCCTAATTGCATTTTCATATGCTTAGAACGTAAAGTTCTGAAAACGAAACTTAGTCTTTTTGACATTAGATCACTGTGACTTGTTTCATTGCAAAATTCTCACGATGTTTTGACTCAACGTGCGTCTGTGCAGTAGTTTAGCGTGCTCTCTTACACGTGGGAGACTCTCCCACGCGAACATGTCACAGTAACATATAAACGCGTTTAAGACGGCCAAGTTTACTTTCTCAGTCGTTGACTAAAATCGATGGCACTTCAAACTCGTAATAACTCATATTAAAGCAATAAATAACGTTCAATTCACCGGCATTTTTCGTGTTTTCCTTCGTGTGACACTTGACAAAATTCACTTCGATCGAATTTAAAGAACCGCGCCAATCCAGACTCGCCATGTCTCCACAAGTACACAGACCCCATCACTTTGAGAATCAGCCGGAAAAAGTGACAATTCGCAACTGATTATTGTTTTACCTTGCATCACCATGGCGAGCCGGATGGCCACGCTCCCTCCGTGCAGCCTCATCGTGGCCGAATCATCCGGTGCCCAACTTCTCTGTGATTTTCTCGGGGCGCGACCAGTCTGGTCTCTGTAGCGGCGGCAGCAGCAGCAGCGGCACTTCTGTGATGTTTACACTGCGGTGCAGTCACGCCGCCAACCCGGCTTGGAACGGTGCCTCCCATAATACCGCAGAGGGGGCCTCCGTCAGCCAATTGGATCAAGCTGCTGCAGAGCTGAGGCTTTGCAAACTTCCCCTCCCGCCAGCCAACAGCCAGGGTTTTCCACTCCCTCTGTCGACCCTTCTTCTCCAATCCCAGTCACTCCTTCTCTCCGTCCGTCCCAGCCGGCTCCCACCACTCCACATTCACCGCCTGCCCCCAGTTACACACACCTCCCCAACTCGTATCCCACCTCTACAGCAACAACCACAACAAAGTGTGACGGAAAAACTTCTCCACCTGCCCCACCCCTTCCCTGAGCATCCCCCTGCCAGCCTATGACCCCCACCAAAGCAGCTCTGTAAGAATCCGGGTGTTATGAAGGCATCAATGATAGGGGAGGGAGGGGAAGTTTTACTCAAAAATAAACAACTGCACGAACACGTGCACGCCTCCAGATGCAGCTGGAGTTTCGAAGCTGCGAGGCCGACTTGCTTAAGACAAAGGCGTAATTGAAAAGGCGTCATTCGGTGATGTAACTTTAATCCTTCCGCACGTTGGTTGTCATAATAATAATAGTAGCATGTATAGAGCGCCTTTCACCCGAGGGTCACAAAGCGCTGCACAAGGCTGTGGAGAGAACGGCGTGTCGGTAACATCAAGACAGATAAACTGAGAGTCAAGCAATCGCGATAAATTATAGGACATAGATCATAAAGACAGCAGAAAAATAATAATAATAATAGCAACTACAGAGAGCCTTTAACGTTTATCCATCCTTACACGCCGCATTGGGACAGATTTCTAAACTGCTGCGTGTGAGCAGGACAGTGTGGGTTTTTATGGGGTCAAATGTGCCTGCTCGTGGATTTAAACAAAGCCTCCATGTGTTGTTGGTATTAAAGTCAACCTTTTTGTGAAAACTGCATCATTGCCGTGAACTATGATCTACCCACCGCTTGATGACGGGTCTCCCCAAGCTGTCGTTATCTATCCCTGTGATGCAACAGTCCATCACAGGAACTGGACTCCGACACACAAGCTGATCTCATCGCCCCATTTCCGCAGCGGATGTACTCTTGGCTACCACTCTGTCGTTAATCTTGACTCCTGGCCATCATCTCTTCTTGCGACGCGTGCTACCCAAGCACACTTACTTACCGTTAGTGTTGCCACCGGTCCCGCTTTTGCCGGGATTGTTCTCTTTTTGAGGTGACTGCCCCGTTTCTCGTCAACGCTCTGACCGGCAAATCCGCACTTCACGAGCTTAAAGGCCAATGGTAAACAGGGGGTTAGGTCCATAATGTTGCACTCCACTTTGCTATCTGTGTGCCCAATCAAAATATACTGTCATAGATAGATAGATGTTTATTATTACAGTGTAATATGTGAATGTGAAGTGTACTGTGATGTACATACCCGTAGTAAAGATGCGCTGATTGCAATGATCAGTGAGTGAGCCGTGCTGCCCCCTCACAGCGAGAAGGACCTGGGTTCGAATCCGGTGCGGGTGCTTGTCTGAGTGGAGTTTTCATGTTTTCCCCGTGTCCGCGTTGGTTTTTCCAAGTATAAGAATCTAATGATGTAGGGTTCATCACGGCTCGATGTGCGATGAGAACTGCTCTCAAGAGTTACTCCTTCAGGATAGCCGTGTCGAGCGTTCCTCCTCTCTCCTTCGCGACGTTTCGAGATAACACAATCCTTCAGCCAGTTGACTTGCTTAAATATAGATAAGGGCCATTGCTGCAGTGTAACGGTGAACAGTTTCACATTTGGTTAATCATAGTACTGTATGAGTCTATATATTGACAAAATGGCTCCGGTGTTCGGTTTTTGTGTAAGTTGGAGGTGGCAACTGGCAACCCTACTTACTTCCCCCCCCTGCCCCTGATTCATTGTTCAGTGTTGGTTTTATAAACGAGGTAGAATGTGGTGTCACGCCTCTGATAGTCATGGCCATATGGAAACGTTTTTTTTTAAGTATTTGTGGATTCAAGGAACCCTCGTGCTCATTGGGACTAATTTGACGTTGCCTTTAAGAAGTGAAAACCCTCAAAGGAGAACGCTGCTGTGCAATCTCTTAAAATAACAAAAACAAGCAAACTCAGAAACTGCGACATCGGCCAACAAAGGTTAAGCACTCACAAACTTGGCTTCATAGACGTAAAAATTTCCAAAGTCCATCCATCCATTTTCAGAAACCGTTATTCCTATACAGGGTCGCGGTGAGCCGGAGCCTATCCCGGCAGACACAGGGCGCAAGGCAGGGGAACACCAAGGATGGGACGCCAGTCCATCGCAGGGCGCCTGGGGAAATTTAGTCAGTACGCCAATTAACCTGGCAGCATGTCTTTGGACATGCTGCATGTCTTTGGACATGCTGCCAGGTTAATTGGCGTACTGACTAAATTTCCAAAGTATCATTTGAAATCATAATAATTTGAAAAAGTAATTCCTGAAACAGTACTAAACCCAAATGTCAGTGCTACAACGTATCATTTAGCTGGCCCACAGCATCTCCACCGACATTGTTTGCTTTAAAAGTAACAATTATAACAATGATAAAAGCCGTCTTTATTTTTAGATATCATATCGACTTAACAGTGCATTCTTCTGAGCCAGCCTATGTCTACGCTCCATCTGCCCGCATTCACTTTCCACATGGCTGGGTTTTAACATAGAGAAAAAAATATATATATTATAAATAATAATAATAAAAATTATAAAAACAGGAATGAATTAAAAGAAGAAAAAACATTGGCACGTTCTTCGGGCTGCCTGATATTATGTCGGGCTGGCAGTCTGCCACATTCGCAGCAGCCCCTGTGCCAGCGGTAGGGGGAGGACGGGCGGTGGGGAGCGGGTGGCTATGAGTTCTGGGTTGGGTGTCTTGCATGCGTGCGGCGGGGTCCGAGATATTTGGGTGGGCTGTCTGGCCATGCCGGGGTGCTTGAAGAATACAAAACAGTGAAAACTTTGGCAACTGCCGTTACAGGCCATGTTGACTTCGGTGCTCTTGTGCTGCCAACAACCTTTTTGTGATACCTGTAACAGCCATAAGAATGTTGTCTTTGATCAAATTTGAATAATAATAATAATAATAATATCAATTTATATAGCGCCTTTCACCCGAGGGTCACAAAGCGCTGCACAAGGCAGCACAAGAGCACGAATGATTGCTTTACCCTCCTGCGCATACGACCCTGCGACTTCGAGCAACTGTGACCCCTGACACGCGTAATCTTCGGTAATCGTGGCCCTTTCAACCGTCCCAAACCTCTGGATGTCACATCCTTTCCTCCGCTTTGTCCTCGATACCAGCCAGTCATGGTATGTATTTGACCTTCAACAGCATTTATTGCTTCCGGTGATGAAACTGGATTCAGTAATGTGGAGAACCACTCCACCTATGTACCTCATCTCATCTCATTGTCAGAAACCGCTTAATCCTGTGCAGGGTCGCGGTGAGCCAGAGCCCATCCCGGCAGACACAGGGCACAAGGCAGGGCTATACCCAGGATGGGACGCCAGTCCATCACAGGGCACTGAGGGAAATTTAGTCTGCAAGCTCCACCTATGTTGCAGCGCTTTGTGACCCTCGGGTGAAAGGCGCTATATAAAATGCTATTATTATTATGTACCGATGTAGGTTTTCACGGCCCAGTGAATGAAAATTGCTTTCCATTGCTGTTCTTTCAGGATAGCCATGGGGGTCAAGGTAGAAGCGTTCACGTCGCGATCCCTGTCAGGTAATAACTTGGTATTGCCTGCGAATTCTACCAAACACTTCGAGGCCGAGCTGAAAGACAACAATGTCCGGAGGCTGACCATCGTGCTTCGAAGAATCGCAAAGCAGAAGGATAGCCATGTCGCGAGTTCCATCCCTTTCCTTCGCAACGTTTCCCATGTTGGAGGCCTGAAGATGCCTCCATCGTGGGAATTTGAAACGCTTAACGATGCCTGCCTGCAACGTGGAAGTCGAAACATTGCGAAGGAGACAGAAGGTACACTCGGCACGGCTATCCCAAAAGAACAGCTATGGAGAGAAATGCTCAACTCCTTTACCTTTTTATAAAAAAAAAACAGTGTGGGGGCGCGAATATTTACAGACATGGAATTTCTAAGAAGGCTCCCTGGGGCTGTGGGCGCAATGTGCCCTTTTCTGGGACAAGGTACACCGTTGTTGTGTGTTTTTCTGTGTTTCTAGGAACTAAACCTCAAAAAGCTACAAGGTAGGTGTAACAGATCGGCTGATCGGGAGAGAAAGCAAATGAAGTGCCGAGTATGCATGGTTCAGACTTGAACGTAAACTTTACACAAGAGGGCTTTGTAAGTTTAAAGTGCCCACGCTTTCCAGCCATGGCTGATCGTGAGGTCTGCTGCATGTCACAACCCTGACTGCCATTCATTGGTTTCCCGTTTATTGGCGAATTTTACAGGTAACTCGAGAAAGGGGACACACTAAAAGTATAGGTCACGACCTCTATTTACGTCCACGTGCTCCCCTGCCACTCGACCTCACATCTCCCTCCAGTCTTAAAGACATATATCCATCTTTGTGTTTTTTAGATCATCCCCAGAGAGATTTTAAGGGTCCACAAGTTAACCGCAACATTTATTGAATGTTGCTTCAAGACTTCAAGTGAAATTACCTCTACGACTTGGGGATAAAACATGCTGCTGCTCTATGGTTTAGACAATATTGTTATGTACGTACTTCATCATCACCGCTGTTATTTAAACCAGGTGAGAGTACATTGAGAATAAACCTCTTGATAAACCTGAGTTACGGGGTAATACAGTTATTATTTTCATCATGTTTTAGCTGGTTTTCTTACCCACATTGACCGTTGAGTTATCGAAACAACTTGTTTGCTCTACGTGTTATTATCAGTTGTTAATTGATAAATGCTATCATTATCAAAACCTGTATCATTATATAGTACTGTATGCATTCACTGCAATCATTAACATAATTGTTTAACAGTGCAAGGCACCCCTGTGCTCGAGACACATGTTTGCCAGTAGTGCACTCATCAGGTAAATGTTCTGAGTTGGTGGTGGAAATGTCATGTTCTTAGGGCGGAGGTCAGTTTATCAATAGGATGAACAGGGCGCGTTCTCTCCTAAGTGGCCCAGCTTCATCAGATTGTGCTCATTTCAGCAACCCCAGGAGGATGCTGTTGCCGCCGATGGAGGGTAGCGCAGACCTTGACCAGAGTTTCAGTTCACGATGCCGCTAACTGAGAACCCAGCAGCTCTACGAAGGAGCCCCGACTAAACACATCACGTTGTTTTAGTAATTCACTATTGCAGCCCTGAGTAAACGATATTAATAGCAATACAAATTTGAAACATAAAATAGAATTTACAATGGATAACCTATTCATGTTTGTTGTGTCGCAGGAGTCCCGTAAAGAGCTTGCAAGCTCACCGGGTTTTCTTCCTGCTGTAATAATAAACATCCATCCATTCATTGCCCGTGAAAGAGTCTCAAGGCTAATTTTGTCATGCTCTGGCTTGTTTGGCCGTAAAACCCATATACATTTCCCAAGTAGAGGACCCTAATACTGTAACCTCCAATAATAGATCATAAACCAACTTGCTGTACTGTATATTGTATACACTGCCTGATTGCTCATCCACTTGGTATGTCATGCAGATTTAGAGGAATAATCTATATTTATAGCCAGATAGCTCATTCAGACAAGATTTAACGCACATTTTAAAGACCATGATCCGCTCGCCCTGACCGCATGCTACTAGTGAATGGCGAGACATCTGCAGCACTCGTGGCGAAACACTGTCACGAAAACCGAGTACATAAAATGCCAGCCCTTGGAGGACGGCTGTCCTGGCGATTGAGACCGTTTCCATCGATCGGAAGGCAACGAGGCCATAATAGGACTCGCACTCGTTAAGGTTGGGTCATTCACTGTCACTGAGAACAAACGAAGAGGGGAAGAAAAAAAACAACTAAAATTTTGCTTATTTGATTTCCTTTTGTTGTGGGAGCGGGTAACCTGACCACTGGCGGCAAAAGGAATTCGGTGGAAACCGAGCGGCAGGGGCTGTGGTCGCGATCGAGGCAAGACGGTGTAAGGGTGGCGGTGGAGTCTGTGAGAGGGTGTGATTGAACGATACCCTTCAGGCTGATGATTTACCAAGCATAATTGTATATGTTCCCACAGCCACTTTGGAAATTCATCCGTTAATGCCTGCAGTTAATTGCAAAACAAATACGACCCTAAATCCATCATCATCATCAGCAGCACGGTACACAGTCATGATAAAATCACTGCTTTGATGAAGGCCTCCCCAAGCTGTCACCATTTCTCACAGCGCCACTATGTAACAATCCGTCTACTACTTGCACACGAGCTCATTACATTGCTCTGCCTCCGTGGTGCATTGTTCTCTTCACTGCTGTTTGTCTTTGCCACTGGTCATCATCCCTATTCAGGACTTGCCCTGCCCAAGCCCACTTGCCTGATTAAAATTGACAGCCTAAAAATATGGGCGGCAGGGAATCACAGTGATAACATCTGCGCCTCACAGAAAGAAAGTCCGGCCCAAGGCGGTTCGATTCCCACCTCAGATGCCTTTTCTATGTGAAGTTTGTGTGTTCTGTCCCTGTTATGCCTATTTCCTCTGGGTGCTCCGGTTTCCTCCCACAATATTCCTGAATTACACTGAGTTACGTTGCAAATTAAGGGATTATGTAATTGTTTTATTGTATGTAAACAACCACTGGCCTTTACCTCAGCAATCACAGTCGTGGGCATTGGATTCCTAGCGTTGGCCTAAGATTTTAAAGTCCTGGCCAAGTATACAGGTATGCCATATCCGATTGTAAAAAAATGCCTGTTTATAAGCGTAAGAGCATAACATTGGAAGCAAATGTTCACGTGAAATGTCATATATTTATTGACTTCCTAACCAATTGGCCCAAATTGCCGAGTTTCCTTTTCACTTATTTTATTAAGTTGTTTGTTTTTGTTGTTAAAGCCAGGTCCTGTGCCACGTGCGGCATGAAAACATCGTTAAGACTGACGCGCTGGCCTGACCTCTGACCTCTCACCGTCTGAAATTACTCAGATCCTGGTAAGGTTTTCTCTATGCACAGGCTGTTTTTTTCTTCTCGTTTCACCAGCCTCAAAGTCACTGCCACAGTCTAGCGTATTTTTCTTCCCATTTTGGTCACGCTTGAGACAGTATCGGTCTCTCGAGTTCTCATCTGGTTAAACAAAATAAACTTGAACCTTGAACTCGGACTAGTGTGCCAATCACGCTTTTAGTTCTGCACAGGCAGGAGCCAAATTCAGCTCACTGACTTTCAGTTCACCATAACTCTGCCCTTCTGCTGGAAACAATATAATCTAAAATCGCAGTCCAATTCTTGACCTAAGCCACATTCTTGAAACCTCCATTCATGCAGCCTCATTGCCGGTGCCACAATTGTTTTTGGTTTAAATAGCTTTTACAAAACAGCATCGCAAGGGTGTTTTAAATGGGCCTGAAGCTACACCCCAGAGCACATAAACGGGCCAATTACGCTGCCTAAAATTGTTAAATGAAATCAGATATACATTATTTAGCCGACTCATTTGTGAAAGATGCTGACGCTCCTGACTTTCTCCTCGGCGTGAACTTGCAGTAAATTATTCCAAAAGCTTTTGCTAGTGAGCGCTGAGTGCTGCTGAGAATGTCACTGTAAGGGTGAGGCGCTTGTAGAGAAACCCACGTTCAATAGGTCAACTGTCGACGGCTCTTCGACGCTGCAATGTGTCAGAACCGTGGGTAATTCACCATCATTGTAGCACATCCGCTCTATGTGGAGCTACCTTGATTACTAATTACTTTGATTTTGAATTAATTACTTTCTCACACAAGTCACCTTTTGAGCAGTTTTACTTCATCTGTCTTTTTGACATCACAACTCTTCTCAGTTTAAGAGGCTTGTAAACTCACACGTGCTACCTTTGTTCCCGAACCTCTGTTATTTGCCACTTTTGCATTGAAGGCTGGACGGTTCTCCTTAGCAACTGCGATAAATATAGAGAAATTCCAGTCGTGTCATCAACATGAAGATAAATCACTGTCATTACTGTGTGAGTTTTTAAAACACTTGGTGATTCCTAATCCACAATCCTGAACCGGCTCTCCAAATTCCACATATCCATGGCACACCTAGTGTATTCGTAGAATGACCACTACAGACCTGACGTACAAAATAAATTGATCCCAGGGGGATTATGGACTGAAAGTCTTAGGATTAGTGATATTATTGTATCATAGTTTAGCAATAACAAATCTTCCGGGATAGGCTCCGGCTCACCGCGACCCTGTATAGGATTAAGCGGTTTCTGAAAATGAATGAATGAATGAATATATATTTCTGCTTTGATATCTGGAATGGCAATTATTTGAAGAGGGCACAGTGTATGCAAATAATGGTTGATTGAATGGGAGGCCAAACATAGCGGCGTTGCAATATTATTTCTTCCGAGGACCCTGTTAATTATGGATGCGGGCAGAAGAGGTTGGGAGGATGTCAGGAGCTGGGGAAAAAGGATGCAGCGCTTGCGTTCCTTTGAGTGCGCAATTTCAAGGCCATTCATCATCCACTGTGGCAGGGACATGATTAAAGTTTAAATTTGGAGGTGGAAAAATTGTTACGCAGCGATGCGTTGGTGAATGTACAACGCGTATCCTTATCACCTCCTTGTGGATCCATTAGCGCTTGATGCAGTGTTTCCTTTGAATCGGGGATTTAACTAAATATTTCACCTGCTGTTGAATGTGGCAAAATGCCAGCCGCTTTTAGATATTATAATTTGGTGGAATAGATGCACAAACGTGAAATCAGGTTTCAACTCAGTTGCACCCGTGGTGTGTATTGCTCATATTGTGAATAAACGAAGTGTCCACCTTCTCACGTTGGGCTTGGGTGGCACATCAAACCTTTGGTAGCGATTCCACGTTCATACGGTTAGTAGTGGCTGGAGTGTTTAGGACTTTAGGGCATAGCTTTAATTTGATTTCAAATTTAACAAAATCAGTGCTATAAAGTAAAAAAAAAACCCTCAAGTTTCAAAAATGTAGAACAAGCGGTTAATTTAACTCATTTTCTTAAAGCCGTTAATTTCTTAAGGCAGCGAAATTTCATGACTACGTAGGCTGACGTATTGTGCAATGATCTTCTTCATTGTAAATAGAGATATAGTACACAAGAGAGATTAATTATGATCTCCAGCTATCTTTATTCTCGCTCCCCTGAAGAAGAAATGTAGCCTGAAACGTCAACCTTTTCAACTGTTATTTTCATTCCCCGGTGGTATCAATACTTGTCCGTCAGCAGTTTAAGGGTGCTCTTACCTCGTTATATTTAATCTGGAACTGTTAATTTATCATGTGCATACATTTGCATCTTTTAAATTATAGAAAATAACCGACATGTGTTTTCGCCGGGCACTCCGGTTTCCTCCCACAGTCCAAAGACATGCTGCTACATAAGTGAATTGGCCTGTGGACGAAATTTGCCCCCGTGCCCTGTGATAGACTGGCGTCCCATCCTGGACGTGGCCCTGCCTTGTGCCCTGTGTCTGCCGGGACGGGCTCCGGCTCACCGCAACCCTGTACTGGGTTAAGCGGTTTCTGACAATTCTGATGATGGTGAAACGTAAGCACGTGACACGTTCAGGATCGACTCTTCAGTCCCGAACACTCTGAGTGTGTAGTTCCACCTAGTGGCGTCAGTTGTGCATTGCAGACAAACAAAACTGAACGTAGTAAAGCTCTGAGGTTCTGCTTTTGAGTTTAGGTCATGTGAAGGTGTGTAAGTGAAGTGCACCCGTCGATATACCGGAGCAAACGAAAGAGCACAAATCTCACTTACCTCAAAAGATGGTACCGACGTACCATCAAAAGATGGT
Source organism: Geotria australis (assembly GCA_036362915.1). Lineage (NCBI taxonomy): Eukaryota > Metazoa > Chordata > Hyperoartia > Petromyzontiformes > Geotriidae > Geotria > Geotria australis. Next base: position 33,860,764 of record JAZEWU010000001.1, read on the forward strand.
CCCGAAACTTACACCTGCAAAACCCTGAAGGGTTTAGAAAACCCTGAAGACGTTGGATGTAAGTTCCAACGAAACGTCGGTAACATCTTTGGAGGGAAGTGCTGTGTGTGCTCGCTTGAGTCTCCAACATATCGACGGGTGCACATCACTTACATACCTTTTCACATGACCTAAACCCATCAACAGAGCTTTACTATGGATAACATTGGTCATGAAAGCCTTCGAGTTAAATAAATTCAATACTGAACGTGCTGATGGGTCAACAGAGAAATATATCCCCTCCTCTACCACTGGGTGACGCAGCAATATCCACAACCTTGGAGGCTCAAACTCACATACACACAGATCGTCACAAATGTCAACATTCTTTCTGCTGCAGAATTCTGTAGACGATCAAGGTTGCCTCATCGGCCTTGGCTGGAAGAGATGATGGCCTACGATCGAGGCTCAGGATGAGAGTGATAGGCCAAGGTGGGAACACGTGCGAGAGCAATACCCACTGCAGAGATGGAGTAATGACAACAGTTCGTGTGCAAGGAGCTTGATGGATTGTTGCATCGTACAACCATGAAAGATGGTGGCAGGTTGGGGAGACCTTCATCCAGCAGTGCATAGATCAAAAGCTGTTAATGATTATGATGCTCAAGCCAGGCCTATACCCATGATGGGACGCCAGTCCATCGCAGGGCACTTAGGCATCATGTCTTTGGACGATGGGAGGAACCGGAGTACCCAGCGAAAACCCACGTGGACACGGAGAGAACTTGAAAACTCCACACAAAAGGCACTCGAGCCGGGAATCGAACTGGGGGGCATTCTGGCTGTAAGGTGGCAGCGACACTGTGCCGCCCCAACATATGGCTTGTAAAGTTACTCTGATCAACCTTGTGTAGCTGTAATGGTAAACCATAATGCATACCGGTATACAAATACTGTACTCCATAACCAACAACTCTAATACAAACTGGCTACTACTGCCGCTATTGCTGCCGTATTACTCATTCTCACTGATCACTTTAGCTGCTCTGCATATCATCTATATTCCAAATCCACTGCAAAATAACAAGCTAATATGTGCATGTTACTCTCGATTACAGGAATGTAGTTTTCGATGTGTGTTTATTAGTCACGTGAAAGCACACTCACAGAACGTTTTGACTCCTTCAGTCAGAAGTTCACCACATTCTCATGGTGGTGTTGTCTTCTAGTACTTTTCTTATGTTACCTAAAGCATATTTGGAAGGCACAGCGTTTAAGTGATCTTTAAATGCAAATCCTTAATCCTAATTTCCTCAAATTATAAACTGGCTTCAAGTGTTTTGGTGCAGCAATAACGCGATTAACTTTTTCCTGGCGTTCATCCCACGTGCCCTCGGGGTCTGCCTTGTCGTCTAGTTTAGCGATTGCCGCAAACTCTCTGCCAATAATTAATTTCCACTTGATATTCTGCAGAGGTTACGTTTCATAATAATACAAACACATGGAACATACTGGTTGTGTCCAGGCTTTGTTTCTCACTGAATATTATCAAAGTCGCTGGTGTGGGATGGAGTGACGCGTAACCATAGCGACCAGGTATACTGGATGTGGTGTACCGGGAGCGAAAATGTCTTCTGGGTCATCACCGACCTGGACAGACCCAGGTACAAAATTAACCACCACTTTGTGCGTATGATTACTGCACATTTTCTCCAATCAGCGTATATCATGACCTTAAGTGAGGTAACATTTCCTTTGCATCCAAGTGTCAATATAACGGGACGAGGATAAATGTCACCTGCACAAAAATATCTGTTTCCGAGGCACGGCGTCCAGTAGTAGTGAATGAACAACATCTCAACGGTTCCTGAGAGAAGCTGCCACACACAATTCCAGCTGCTCTCGCAACACTTAGGTCACTCATCCATCCATCGTCAGAAACCGCTTAATCCTGTACAGGGTCGCTGTGAGCCGGAGCCTATCTCGGCAGACACAGGGCGCAAGGCCTTTGCTATACCCAGGATGGGACGATAGTCCATCACAGGGCACTGAGGGCAATTTAGTCCACAGGCCAATTAACCTATGCAGGAACATGTCTTTGGACTGTGGCAGGAAACCGGAGTGCTCAGCGAAAATCCACGCGGACACTGGGAGAACATACAAACTCCACTTACGGCACGTATGTGACAATAGGGCCGCCCTTCTCAACCGGTAGGTTGCGACCCATCAGTGGGCCGTGAGCGCCACATAGTGGTCTGTGGAGACCACACCCAAGTGGACGGGCCTCGAGGTGCAAAAGCTAGAAAACCCCTTGCAATAGGGCACCTATAACCTACCGAGAATTGTTTTTAAATATATATCGAAGTTGTAAAAAAACAAAATCAATACACCGTACTGTATTCCGCATGCACAATGCACAAGGCCCGGAGCAGATAGTTGTTTTGCTAAGCCACAGTGAGCAGCCGGCAACATTACGCTCCCATTGGTCTACGCTCATATGTTCACATTGCTGTGAAGGTCGTTGGAATACGCGAAGTATTGAATCCCGTTAAGGATCTTGGGATTCCAAATCCAGTCAGTCACGCATCGCATCAGCAGCGGCGACTGACTCTGAGATGTGCCTTAGTCATTACACACTGTCACATTTGGAGTGTGGTCGCGTGGGTTTAATCAGATATTCCTGCAGGGAAGGAGAGTACAGTATTTGCAAAGTCCCTGCTACACACGTAAAATGTCACTGGCTTCTACGCGGCCGCCCGTTACGGATGTGGCGTTTTCATTCGCGGACACACGTCGCTGAAGTGGAAACGTTGGGTTCCACCACGCTCCTCGCAAATTGTAATTTCCCCCTGGCCGTAGAGACGTAATGGAGTGAACCGTATGGCGGCGTGAGTTGGAGCAGAAGCAATTTAACCCACGCCAGAGAGTGCCCTCGGCGTTGGAGAGGCTCCGTGGACCAGCAAAAACCCATGAGGACACAGTCGGGGGGGTGCCCGTGTGAGCAAGGGGGGATGCGAGGGACAACAGAACAGATTGCAGCAGATTCTCAAAGGATTATGCCTGCCTGATGGGATGGGCGCTTGATCTACCCTGAGCTTGACAAGTTTTAATCATGGAAAAAGGTCAGTGTAATTTATGGATATTTACATTTAGTGTAATTTGTTCCTGGGCACTAGGGCACCAAATGGTCAGTAAGTGAACAACCAATATCCATCCATCCATTTTCAGAAACCGCTTAATCCTATACAGGGTCGCGGTGATCGTAATATCTGGTGATCGTAATTTAACGCGAAGTGGTTGTTCAAATAAAAAGGCAGTATTTTCTGTTAATGGGAGTGTTTTAGTGGCCCGATTAACACGGACGCGAGCTTTAATGCACCATGTAAACGGAACCGTTAACTAAACTGGAAGAGCTATAAAGATTGACGATGTACACTCGTTTGGAACAAACAGCATAATCCTATTATCGGTCACCGATCAGAGATGAGTGCAGCAGTGGATTAAAAGTTGCTGGGCCTGCCCAGACCCTTGCGGTTGGACAATGCATTGTGTCGGACAACTTACATTGTCAGTAGCAACCAACGGTGTCTTTTTTATTTTCTCTGTTCAATAACTCTGGCTCCTTCGCAGCCTCACAGCAGGGAGAACATTTATAGACGCACTTCCTTTTTTTTAACAATGTCACTAACCCCGTCACTCCCAACCCTCCCATCCCGCTCCACGCTCCCACCCATCTTATCCCTCCCCTCCCCTCTCACTCCCACCATCCCACGCATCTCACCCCGACCCATCTCACGCCACCATCCCCACCATCGCACACATCCCACCACCCATCCCATCCCAGCCACCGATTCCCACCCTCCCTCCCCCCCAACACCGGCTCCCCCGATTTCACCCACCCCTCACTCCCCACCCTTTCCCAACAGCCAGCCAGCCGGTGGTGCAGTCAGCGAATAGTGCGTGCGACGCGCGGCGTTCATCAGGAGACCGCTGCGAATCTGGGCTGCTGCTCCTCCTCCTCCTCAAGCCTTCTCCATGACGCTCTCAAAGGTAGGACGGTCCTTTGCCACTGGACAGAGCGCAGCGATATTCCGCATAATTCGTTCGATTATTCCCTTCTTCTTTTTGTTATTGTTTTTGTTTTAAAAGCCGTCCTTTACGCCGTCCCGAACCCCGGCCCTCCCCATATGCCGCGTGCGGCAAGAGGCGTGCAGGCGATTTAGCATGCAGCAGCGGTTATGATTTAGAAGCGTGGACAATGCTGTCTATGCACGGTCGCTCTCATTTCTATGGGAGCTGCGGGTGAGCCGGTGTCTGAGCCGGGGCTGCGTCAATCGCCATTTCTCAGATTAGCTCCGTCCGTTGGCCAGGGCACATTATACTGCATTTGAAGCAGGCGTCCAGGCAAGCCCGGAGCATTATGCTGTCTCGGTGCAAGAAGGGCTTTCAACTCGCACTTTCAATGCACAGCGCTGCGGTTGTGGTTTTCATTGAGCAGGGGGAAATGTCCCGCAATTCAAACGTTCTCGCTTTTTTTTTTTTAAGGAGAGGGGGACAATTTGCCGGGGACTTCATGTGCACGTGCGAATTCAACGACACAAAAAAAATGGTGGGACGTGTAGCGTTTTCACAAAAAGCTCGTGGTGCCGTCGGGGAGACCGTGGCTCTTGAGGAGGGTGCCGATTGGTTCTGCCGTGGGAGGAGTCCCGGAGTTGCCCCAAAGTCCAAAGTCCTTTCCGAGGTTCCCACGTGCGTCCCTGATTACAGACGCTGTCCCCTTCCTCTGATTGACAATGTCCATGAAAGAAAACACCTGTTGAATAAACTGTGCCAGCGTTATCTTTCTCAAGGCAACGGGCTCCGATAGCCTCATTAATAATAATAGCATTTATAGAGCGCCTTTCACCCGAGGGTCACAAAGCGCTGCAATTAAAGTTTTGTGTGGTCGAATTTTAGGTGTTTTACTTTTTTTTATTTTCACGAATGTTGGTGAAATGTAAAAGTATGGCTCCATGTGTGGTAGCAACTTGGAGGAGGCATATGTCGATCACGAAGACATGGGGCCTACAACAGGAAATAGAGATAAGAAAAAGCCATGAGACACTTTGGCAAGTAGGTCTGACCTAACTGTGACCTAAGACTCTTTGCTTCACATTTGTAAGATATTTTTTACGGTTATACTTTGGTTTTCTCCCACATAGTACATTCTCAGTCTAGACATTGGCCACACGTATTAAAGTCTTGAGAGTCTATGAGGCTAAAAGTATTATTACATGTATGTTAAACAAACTCCAGCCGGTTTCGTGAAATTATCAGATTTTTCCACGTTCTTTCTGAGTCACATAAACTGAGTAATATAATTGCTATCCACTGTGCTTAAATCAGGCTGCCAGGAAAGATTGTGAGATATGATCGTTTCAGTAATTTAACAAATAATCATAACTTTTAGCTCTTTGTCAAGCTACTCCTGGTTGAAGATCACCAAAACGCATATTGACATTGGTGATTGTTGGACCATACTTCACCACTCTGGTCAGTACAAATTGATGAAGTGTGGGAGGCCAAGACTGGTTCTGATGTCAGTCACCACTGATGTTCCTCACAGACTGGAATAAAACCCAGAGAGGCAGGTACATAGTGTAATGCACGAATCACTGTCACAAATCTAATGTATCTGCTTGCAGACTACTGATGATATTATCTCCATTTAGTGTTTCCCAAAGCCTCACTCAGTGGTGATAAGAATGATGCAAACATGATTCTTACATTAATCACTTAATGTGGGGACTATAATGCTGTAAACTGATCTTGTTTTGTTCCAATTGTAGCAAGGCAGAGTGGGAAAATGTTTAGATTGCCAAATATTTGGCATTTCGATTTGTCGAATATAGAAACAGTATAATTTACACCCTCTTGTTAAGCCACTGCTGGGTGAAGGCCTCCCAGTGCCATGTCTGTCATAGGATTTGTTTGACCAAGCGTCCTCATGTGTTGAGGTTTCCACAGCTTGATGTATGAAAATTGCTCCCAAGAGCTGCTCTTTCGGGATAGCCCTATCGAGCGTATCGGGGAATAATGCTCAACACAGCTATCCAAAAAGAGCCGCTCTTAAGAGCAATTATCAAACGTGTTCATGCTGCTCAGTGTGGGTCGGTGAAGACAGGAGGTGGCCCCGAGACCTATTCACATCTCACTCGCCAAGATCTTAGCCATGGCCAGGTATCAAACATAGCTCACTGGGTTCACAATGCAGTGCACTGGGTTCATAATGCAGTGCACTAACTACAATGCCACCACTTTTTTAAAATCTACAATGCATCTAAACGTCTGTTCAACACAACAGGGAAATGTCTTCTTTGGACACGCTGGCTGCAGCACTTGACTTGTGGAGGACATACCACAATCGTGGCCAGGTCCACCATCACCTGTTCGCCTACACACTGCCTCTGCCTCCTGGCCTCTGCCCTCAACCTTTCGCTGTACTCGTTACTCTGCTCGCACCTCGTTATTTCGCTCGGCTGCTTCGAGTTGGCTTCATTGCCATGTTCTCGGCCGACCTCCTCCGCGCTGCCCCCTGGCCCCACGTTGGCCCCGCCGCTCACATTTGACCGGGCGAGCGTCCGCGTGTGCCGTGCTCCTGCACTCTGCAAGTTTGCCCCGCGTCGTGTCCAGAGGGACGTGTGGTTCGTTTGCCTGTCGCAGCTAATTGACGGGAATCACGCCGCTCCCATCTCACGGCTTAAATCGTGAGCTCTGTAGTGGAGGAGGATTGGCCTTAAGAGCTGTTCTTTCAGGGTAGCCATGTCGAGTATTCCTGCGAAGTTTTGTCTCCCGCGTTGTTAGGCATCGCCAGGCTTCTTATGATACCTCGAACGTGGGAGGAAAAACATCATGAAGTAGAGAGCAGGAACACAGCTCTTAAGAGCAATTCTCGTACATCGAGCCATAAAACCCTACATAAATACACTCTTTACGAATGTTTCGTTTTTGTGCCGTCTAGGGAGACAACTTCTTTTTAACCTACCCAACTCTACTGAATTTAACGTCAAAGTATCATTCATTCATTCATTCATTTTCAGAAACCGCTTAATCCTGTACAGGGTCGCGGTGAGCCGGAGCCTATCCCGGCAGACATAGGGCGCAAGGCATGGCTTATACCAAGGACGGGACGCCAGTCCATCACAGGGCACCGGGGGCAATTTAGTCCGCAGGCCAATTAACCTATGCATGTTTTTGGACTGTGGGAGGAAACCGGAGCGCCCGGCGAAAACCCACGCGGACACGGGGAGAACATGCAAACTCCACACAGAAAGGCACCCCGAGCCGAGATTCGAACCCGGGGCCTTCTTGCTGTGAGGCGGAAGCGCTACCCACTACGCCACCGTGCCGCCCCAAAGTATCTTTTATTCTATTTTAAACAAGCATATACAGTCAAGGACACTTGTATACATGGTGATCGAGCGAATACATTTTTGGAAAAAATAACTCCAGATTTTTGGAGGCGCGCTTTCTATAATGGAAATACTTCCCCTGCAGTTGCTTCCTGCCTCTATTGTGTGTACGTTTTGTGTGTGTTTGTGTTTATGTACGTGTGTATTTCAGTTTTGGAGCAGCAATTCAGTGGTTCTCGCCCTGAATTCCGAATCCAATGGCCAAAGTTTAAATCCCTTCCACAGCTTTTTATTAGCGCTGAGTAAAATAAAAACTGTTCTTGAGAGTCTCCGTAGGTCGACTCAACTTTAAATGACTATTGCGATGTGTAAACTAAACATTAGCACTGGTGAGACAAAGGCAGCCCAGTCGTGGTGCTCGGCACACCACCCCTCATGCACATAGTCCTGGCTGTAATAGTCAGTAACTCCATGGGCAGGAATCTGTGTTTTTTGTGTACACCTGTACCATCGGGTATGTGTGAACGCAGAGTGGTGTCAACGATTTAAACGCTGCACTCCGATTCCGTCAATTGGGCTTCAAATCTTGACAAATCATGAGTAATCTGAACTCCAGATTGGACTCGGCATAACATCACTATTTGGTAGGGTCTGTTAAAATCATCCATTTGACGTGGCATCCTAAATTGGCACTATCATGCAGCCACCGCTCGCTCCCTTGTTTTGCTAAAAACAATGATCCAGGAATTATACGCTGCACCCATGTAAGGGTAGTCCAGGGTACAGCTGTGGTACCGTTTATTGTGCATCACACCGGGGTATTGAACCTGGGTGCTTCTGGTTTGTAAAATAGTTTTTAAACCTCTGTGCTGTTGTGGAGCTGATATTTCTCTGGCCTTGTGTTACTGTGTTTGACAGGGCCAGAAATTGAACTCAGATTACCAGATTCACAGTGCAGAGTTCTATCCATTGTGCCATCTCTCCTTCGTGTCCTTTACTGTATCAATTACACTATTAATAGAAACATGTTCTCTTGCATGCACATGGATTTACAGTAAATCAATGAATATTTATTAAAAATCCTAAAACAATTTCTTAAATTAGGATCCATCAAGGGCATCATCATGGTTAAATTGAGAATTGATATATTTGTAATTAAAGAAATGTAAAATCGCATTACTGCTTTTAAATTAACATGGTGCACCTGTCTTTAAATACTGTCAACTGCTAGCAATCAACAACTGAAGACCATCTACAAAGAGGCGGGTAACGCGAAACAGTGTTAAATAACATGTGAAAATGAATAAATATATTTCCAAGCCAGCATCTCCCACGAGCCCAATTTCAGAATCTCTCAGCACGGGTCTGAAGGAGGCTCTTGTGTCTGAACCTGTCAATGAATCATCCCAGATCTGTCTGCCCATGCGGTGAATCTCTGTTCCCATTCATCGGAACCCAATCGTGCCTGCCTACGCCGAGTGGATTCAGAAGGGGGAACCTGGGCCGTTGTGCCCGCCACAATGCCAGTTCCCCACACGAATACTGCTTCATCCACTCACCCGCTGGCATCACCGCTCCCTTTGAGCTCTCTGTAATTACTCTGCCACCTGGCGCTCTGTCTGTACCACCGCACGTCGCAGAATCCCACGTCACATTATCGGCTCAAGAAAATTGAAGCTTTGATTCTTCACAGCACGGTGATATATATATATATATTTAAATTCCTGCCACCGTAATTGCTGAGTCTGCAGTGTCCCGGGTTTGCGCGAGATCCAAAGAACATCAGTATTCTGAGCGCGCCGCCTACACGCGGTGGCACGAGCGCTTTGTACAGTGAATCGTTGCATCGCAAAGCGGCAGCGACGAGTGACCCTCGGTGCCCGCACGTAACTTATCGTCGTGGCGCGTAAGAGCTCCATTTGTGAGGTCGTGCCACTTGCAATATCCGACGTCAAGTTTAACGTGTGTTTTATTTCATTACCGGGTGCGAGGTCAACGGTGATGATTTTTTAAAATCCTAATTGCTCGCCCACAATTCCCAAGCCTCTTCCAATCGTGCCCCGTGGAATGTGGAGTACAGCAGGTTACTAGCTGTGTTGGGGGCTCCTGCCTGCCTGCAGCAATCCTTTGCTGGTGAAAGTTTGTTTGCCATTCAATCCCACAGCCATCCAGTAATTCCTGAAGGAAATCAAAGCAATGTTTTCCACCAATAGGTTTTGGTTTGAAAGCAAACACTCAATGTACAATTGTTTTGAAAGAGGTAAAAACACTGGAGAAGTGTTTAGCTCAGTGCTTTATGAACCTGGTCATCTGAGTTCAATTCCCAGCAAAAGCTAACCAAATGACATGTGAACCAATTCTTAACTCCTTCACCACCCTCTACCAATCTGCAGTAGGCTCAAAACATCCCCATGACTGACACGGTGTGAAGAGGCCATCATCCAACAGTGGATTGACAATGGACTGAAAATTGGAATTGTATTGTTACTATTCAATGTAGAAAAACACCTGCATCTTAACTGACTGATCACTAAATGGTGCCTGGTCTCCCAATCAAATAAATATTAATGAGCTTTCACCAGTTAATCAAATGACACTGACAGATTGATCGATTGATTGCTTTGATTGCTTGGATTTATGTAACTTTAAGGGCCCCACGCTGGAGGGCAAAGGGCAGATCTCACAGCTGACCCCAACATCGCTTCAAATTAATGTCAGTCACGTGAAAACTGAATGAAAAAACACACACGTTTAGTGCCCGTCACAGACGCCTTTAGACTCTAGGTCAGAGGGCAATTGATTTTACGTGGACTTTATACTGTGTGTACCACAACGAACACGTGTTTGTTGGTCAATTGTGAGGGAAAATTCAGAAGGGCTCAGAAAATGTCCCTGAGGTGGCAGCTTCATCCGATATTTTCCTCGTGCGTAAACGCTGTATGATATTTAAGCCATATCTACGTGTACGGCGAATATAACACATGCAACTCGGAGACAATGTTGTGACAGTTAAGGAAAGTAAGTGTGGTTGGGCAGGGTTAGCGCTGTAGAAGAGACGATGGTTGATGCACAAGACTGGACGGAATGGCAGCCAAAGGAATGGAGCTGAGATGCCCGGGAAAACCACGACTCTGAAGCGCCAGCGCTGAGATCAGTTACTGTGCAGGTGTGAGACAGGAGTGAGACAGATTCCCACACCGCCGCGACGGCGGTGGTGTGGGAAGACCTTCATCCAGCAGCGGATAGACAATCGCTGATCATGTGTATACAACATAATTTCTGACACGTTGTTCGTCGTATTTGCATTTCAATAAGTCATGATAGTACTCTTTTCAAACATGTAATGCCATAAACCAGTGAGAATGATTTTGTCTTAAGTCTTTTTAAGGCGCCTGTTATATGAAATCGATTTACTTGTTTTTCCACCTTTGTTTAAACTGCATTACTTACACTCTTGAGGAAAATGCCACTGATGGTGTTTTATTGGTGTAAATGGTCATGGGCTTTGCCTGATTGTCACCCCGTGTCACATTAATCAGAATCTTAGATGAGGCTTAGATTTTAACATTCTCTCGCTCGTCCTTTTCAACGTGAAAGCATTACTGAGCGGATTTTTAAATAATGGCACGATTTGAGGATGGCATCAATTAAATACAGCATAGCACTGCGTATAGATTGCAGATGTATTAATACGTGCAATTGTATGTATGGATTATAGGGTAAAACGGAGAAATGAATTGATTTAATGTTGTGCGCTGCTAAATTAATGCGTGGATAGACACAGAGATGGATGGAATCTGAACGGATTGGCATAAACAGTTAGTTAAGGCATTGGGGAATAAAATATGCATTACGCCTTTGCAGTTTTAAGTGATTAAACAAAGAATTTATGGCGCATTAGTGCTATAAAATATACACTCAGCCAATGGACAAAGCAACGACCACGTCAGCAGCAGGCGCCAGTAATTCAGCACTACAGACAGCTGCTAGCTGCTTTGCTGAATACAAAAGCATTCGCTCGTTTCAAAAGAGTGTCCTCCACTAGAATTCAGCGCGGCGATTCAAAGCTCTCCGGCCAAAGCCTAGGCTGGGGTGGGCCGTGTAACCACTCTCGTGTGCTGGATCTCGGAGCTCCACGACACAAAAAGCGTTCATATTTTTCTTAAATTAAACAGGGGGTAACGCTATGCAGAATATTGCCATTTCACTGTCGATGTTACCGGAGGGAAATAAGAAAGGAGGAATGCTTTAGTTCGAACTCACACACTGACAATAAGGCCTCCCTTCTTTCGCGTGTATTGAAGAACAGAGGGGGCGAGTTTTTACAAATCACCATTGGGTAGATGACAGAGGCTTGGCTATTTAACGTTCAAGCGGTTGAATTGCATTTGGGCCCATGGGCTTCATGGAGCCAGGCGCTGGTCCTACGTAACTGCTCCACGATTGGAAAATCCGTTATTATATTACTGAAATGAAAAAGCCAGGATTAGTTTTCAAAAGCCACGATTATTTAGAAAAATCCAGGACTATTTTGGAAAAAATATTCATCGCTGAGAGAGATGAAACGGCTAAACTCATTTGTCATGATTGTGTTGGGCATGAGGGTGACAATATCCACCCATCCATCCATTGTCAGACACCGCTTAATCCTGTACAGGGTCGCGGTGAGCCGGGGCCTATCCCGGCAGACACAGGGCGCAAGGCAGTGCTATACCCCCTGATGGGACGCCAGCCGTGACAATATAAGCCACATCTTAAAATCAAAGTTCCAGACCAACCAACCCAAGGTGGGATAAGTGAAAAAGTCTACAATTTCTGCAGACATCCAAGTTCTCCACTAGAGGGGGAAAAAGGTCCTCTCAAGAAAGAAACCTCAAAACAGGTTTTAAAAGAGCCGTCAGCCGTAAAGATTATGTTTTCATGAGACAGCAGGTACAGCATATGGCCTGTCAGCGTGTGAAGCCGCTGTGGCGTTGTGTCTGACTGTGCCGATAAACAGTCACATGATTTGCTCAACAATAGCCTCACATACTCAACTGGAGGGAGGTCAACCCAATGTAAACAGGAAACTGGAACAAAAGTGGAAATTCTGCTGTTTCAGAAGAGATGTACATCAAGGATAGCGGGGGAGGTGCTTGCATACGTATGACCTACTTAACCATTGCAACGCATCGGAATTGTTGCTGCTACATAAGAAAGCTGGAGTGAAATGGAACTCTGGGGACTTCTTTAAGTCAGAAGATCACTACATGTTGTGTATCCCATTTGTAATCATATTACATAAGGCATTACGAGATGCCGTGGCATTTAATAATAATAATAATTTCAATTTATATAGCGCCTTCACCCGAGGGTCACAAAGCGCTGCACAAGGGCCAAATTACAAATTGGCTGCATGCGTTACTGCACAACAATGATGCAATTAACTTGTGGCATTCACCCCCATGTACTTGGCGGCCGCCTTGTCCTTTTCTCTTTTCCCATTGAGAACATCCTTCATCATGTTCTCCCCGTGTCCGCGATGGGTTTTCGCCGGGCACCCCGGTTTCCTCGCAAAGTCTAAAGACATGCTGCTGCATAGGTTAATTGGCCTGCTGACTAAATTGCCCCCGGTGCCCTGTGATGGATTGGCGTCCCATCCACGGTAGAGCCCTGCCTTGTGTCCTGTGTCTGCCGGGATAGGCTGTGGCTCACCGCAACCCTGTACAGGAGTTCATGATTACCTTCGCTCAGGGGTGGAATTGGAAAAAACTTCACTCTGGGAACACAACGGGCTCCATGATCCCTATTAAAACGAGGGTCTAGGGATGCTCCCCCACAGAAAATGTTGAGTTTATGAACACGCATTCCCGGCATTTCTGTGAGTTTTTATGTAAAATAACCATCCGAATTTAAGACCATGAAAGCCTAATATGCTTCTTGTGAGTTTTCTCTCTGAGAACGGCATTCCCGTGTGTTCCTGCCCAATTCCACCCCTGACTTCGTTACGTAAAAAGGAAAAACCTAGACAAAAAAAACCGTGATTCCTCGACTCAAACCTTGACAACGAATCGTGACAACTTCGTCGAACCTCTGGGGGGAAAGAGGCGGCGGGTGGCGCGGGAGGTTAAGTCATTACATGTCTGGTTGCCATGGAGTGTGCAGTTAGCCTGATTTAAGTACAGCTCCCGTGGCTGCTAAATAAAACACATGGCACACAGCGCTGCCTCCAGTGCCAGGACTCAAGCCTCGTCATCTCTGCTCATCACGCTTCCTTGGCCATGATGTGAAATGACTGCCGAGCACTGGTCCCGCACAACGGTGCCGCCTCGCAGTAAAGGCCACCACCGACGGCTGGCCCTCGCTCCCCCGTTAATTGTTTTATTAGGTATTGACCGGGACTTTGTTTATTTTTCGTTGGGGTTTCTTTTACTAACTTGATCGCTTGCTGCTATCCCGACGCTCCCCCGAACGATTCCTTCCTCCAGCACAACCTCTTTGCTGAATTGAGATACTGTGGGCTCCGTGCTGTGGATGTTATAGACTCGGTTTTCTTGTGAGTGTGAGTTGCATGTTGCGTCATTTGTTCATTCGAAGGGTTACGGGCAGCTTGTGAGCGCCATGCGATGAACCATTGTCGCTCATGCCAACACTCGCGTTAGTGCAATGAGCGTACAATTATGCTCAGCGCAGCTCTTCCAAAAGATATGCAACGTGGCCAGGTTTCATACAACATGGGTACGGCCAAACTTCCAAGCCTCAGTTTTGAATTTCACAGTAAGCACCCGTTCAAATCTTAACACTTGTCCATGTGAAGTGGCTTAATAGCCTGGCAGTGAGTCTGCTCACTGCTGAGCCTGTTCAAATGTCGTCACCGGTTGTAATGCTGCAACCGCACCTGATCATTTTCCACTATAGTACCACATTTTCTGCAGCCAGCCACTGGAAGTGTGGAGGCTGAGCTCAGTATTATTAGGCTTAGAGATTTGTACGTATCCCCTGTGCCAAAGGTCTATATGATTGGAAGGGCAGCTAGCGGCCTCGGGCGCTTCCCACACATCCTGTCCTGCGCGGAGACTTGGGACCAGGTCCGCGGGGATTGAAGCGCGTAGTCGTCGCCAACGGCCACCCTGCCTCTCAAAACCCACAACAAACACAGGGCGATGCGGAGCCGCTCTGCTATTACCCGCACAACGGGGTTCACTTGTAAACGTTGGTCAGTGTCTGCGGTAACCACGCAGGGGCCAGCGGGGTGAGAGGAAATGATCATAGTGGATGATCGATCAACATCGATCTCAGTGCAACGTTGGTAATCGCGAAGGGGGAGAACATTCTGAGATGCTAATAATGACGACGGCAACGAGAAAAATAGTGGTGTAATGTTTGTTGACAACGATTTTTGATGGTGATAGTAATGACGATTATGACGACAGGGACAATGATGAACACCCTACTGATGTGATCACAAGAAACACACAGTATTTTGGGCGAAGCATTTCATTTACACATTCAGGGTCCTGCATGTATGCCCCACAGCTTCCCACCCTCGTTTGCTCCGAACCTGCCTCTCATACCACCCCAACTTGGCGATTCTCTGTTTTGATCTGCAGATGTCATGGCGTCCTCAGTATCGCTGCTCCAAGTTCCGTAACGTGTACGGCAAGGCGGGCGGGCGGGAGCGCTGCTACGACTCGGTGCCGGTCACGCGCAGCGTCAACGACAGCCACTTCTGCGCCGTCAACCCCAAGTTCATCGGCGTGGTCACCGAGTCGGCGGGTGGCGGCGCGTTCATCGTCTTGCCGCTCACGCAGGTGGCGCCCCTCGGATTAATCCGTGGCCTCGACGCACGGTTGTCCGCGAAAGAGCAGCTCTTAAGAGCAATTCTCGACACAGTGATAGCTCTTTTTTATGAGTTAGGTCACGTAAAAAGTAAGTGTAGCAAACCCGCCTCCACCCGACACACCCAATCAGTAAAGGTTTGTGACGTGAACAGAAACGTGCCAATTCGTTACTACCTCAGCACACCGGTATGTTGGAGAGCGAACCCACAACATTCACAATGAAGGTACGACGTTTCGCTGATAGTTGCAATCAGCTTCATCAGGAACAAAGGATCTGGTGAGAACACATTCATCGAAAGGAAAACGGAAAGTCGAATAAGCAACGTTATGCGCAATGGCCATTCTTCTTGGCAGAGAGCTCTGACCACTGCTATAGCGAAGAAGGGGTTACTGGCAGAAATGTCACTAAATTATAATTTGTGTCGTTTTTGGCCAGCGTCATTCACGAATGAATTGATATCTCTGTAATACGTGTCTGCGCTCCACTCCCAAAGCAGTGTCACACGGGAAATTGTTTCTCAATCCGCGGTCCCACAGCGTCTGATGAGCCACGTCCACCTCTGTGTTGTGTTGCGTTACCCTCGCGATGTCACTAACGAGCTTGGCTGCTCAGTTTGCAGAACACGTGGCCGAACAGAGCCACTGCACCACCGTTCCACCCAGCTGAAATAATACTTCAATAATAAATGAATCGCCTTATCTTTTAATGTGGCTGTCCTGCACAAACCAGTGGCCTTCAAGGAAACTACATACCGAAAAACAAATAGCTCTTGTCCTGTACGTACAGTATACTGTATGTATCTAGGCTGGTTCTGTCTTTGAAACTTGGATCGTGGTAAAAAAAAAATGCTGGCAAGCCGCCGTCGCACTATAGTAAAGTCAGTACCATTCGCCTACCGTATATTTTAGAGTTTAACCATTTGTAATGTGCCTTTGAATGAGCGGCTGCCTCTGCCCTACATTGGTAGGACCACATAAAGCAGGGCACAGCATTATCGATCCCATTTTCGGTACACCTAACCGGTCTTATCAAGCAGGTAAGGACTATTACAGCCTCTCTATCAGTCTCTATCTCTGCCAGTTTACATGTGACTCTATTTGTGGTGAGATTTATTTCCGTTTACTTGGTTGTTTCCCTCACTATCAGCACGTCTGATTTCCAGGCTGTCGGTTTGCTAGGCGGTTTCAACCATCAACATACCATCAAAAGAAATATTACACAATCAGCTTGTTGACACTTTAACTGTTCCTGCTGCCAGCCTTACAGTTCAGTTTCAGCTGGTATCAGTTTTTCTTGCAGGAGACGGCCCATTTCCACTGCAAAAGTCTTGCACGTATTTTATTCAAGCCATAACTTTGTTGAACCATCGTCCCGTGGGACATATCTGGCTTGAGACTTAATTTCATGCTATCATCGGCAACCACGTGAGGCCTTCCACTTATATCTGGGCCATACATTGTATTTAGCATTCTCTTCAAACGTCTTTTTGATGTGGCGAGATGTGCATTTCTAATGTTTGCACATTCAGCCACTGCTGTCACTACAAGGGCCTCTTCACACTCAGTCGACACTGACGTCAATTTCCACGTAATTTTCGGATGACGCTCAGGTGTGTATTAACGTGTGACTCAGTTAATCTGTCTTGATGTTGTTGACATGCCGTTCTCTCCACAGCCTTGTGCAGCGCTTTGCGACCCTTTGGTGAAAGGCGCTTTATAAATGATATTATTATTAAAGACAAGTGCTCCACCCAGGGACTGCACAGCTGATTGCCCTCATGCATTTGCTGCCACACTGTGGAGTGACTGGCACACTGCATGCCAGACCCTCAAATGAGTAATAATAATAATAATTCAATTTATATAGCGCCTTTCACCCGAGGGTCACAAAGCGCGGTGTGTAAACATCGCCACTAGGGAGACAAAGGCGGCCGGCCCTGGTGCTGGTCACCGACCCCCTCGTGTGCCGTGTCGACGTTCATAGGTGCTCGCTAACAGCACTTGTCCCTACAGTCTGTTAAGGCTATATAGGGGATCTTTGTTTTGCCAGAGGCACGGTCACCTTTTTACCGTGAAGTGTCGTTTTCCTCAGGGCTGGAAATCTATATAATGGAGCAAGTGTTTTTATGTACGTATGTCCGCACTTAAGGCACTGGGTTTGAATCCTTCACAAGGGCAAGTTTTTGTCTGCACAACAGCAAGGCTTTTATGTCCTACTTCAGATTCACTCTCCACTTATCGGTTACTATACTCTGCCGCAACTTCAGAGATCCAGCTATATACCACAAAAGGACATCAGAAAAAAAAAAACCAGATCAAAACAGTGACGTCAGCATAAAACGTTCAACAAGAGACGTTAGAAGAAGAACGTGTTACACGTTTGGAACAAGGTCACCCGTAAGGACAGGTACTCTGCTATTTGATATAATTGTTGCATCGGTGCCCCCTTTTCCTCCTACGTGATGCAGACCGGCCGTGTGGACCCACTGTGCCCACGCGTGTGTGGTCACCGTGGAAACGTCCTGGATATTAAGTGGAACCCGTTTGACGATAACATCATCGCCTCGTGCTCCGAGGACGCCTCTGTAAGTCGCCGGCGTGTCATCCCCAGGGAGACGGGATGCGCGGTGGTCGGGAAGACGTCACCAACGAGACCAGTTATGCTTTCATGGAAATATCTATGCTAATGGTATTTGGATGGTTCGTGCGTCGAAGATTTGACGGAAGCTACACCGGCGCGAGATGTGCGAGAATAAATGTAATTAATCTTAGATGAATGTTGGCGATTTACCTACCGTAAAATGCATGTGAATTATGCTTTTGAAAATGTTATTTTGAGATGTTGTATTTATGCTGATAAATGCATCGGGTAATCGCTGGCAATGGAAATGTATCCGGCTGCGCTAGATGGCAGGATTTTGTTGATTCGTGACAGTCTCGACATGACAAGGTCAGAGGACAATCTATTTTGCTGATGACGATGATGAAAATGAAAGACACATTGGCATTAATTCATTATTTACATACAATGTAACGTCACTGAAACATCTCAAGTATGGTGTTTGACATACTCCGGCTCGCTTAAAAAAATGTCTCGGGAGGGGGACAGCTGCCGTTTTTGCCACACATGGGTGCGTGTTCGCTGGTTTGTCAAGAGCACATTACACTGTGTTATGATGTAGGGGAGTCCAGCGAGACGTCATGCGGTGTGCTGGTGAATGTTGACTCAGAATCACTTCGCAATTATAACGCGGGCGTTGCTCA
Source organism: Geotria australis (assembly GCA_036362915.1). Lineage (NCBI taxonomy): Eukaryota > Metazoa > Chordata > Hyperoartia > Petromyzontiformes > Geotriidae > Geotria > Geotria australis. The sequence continues at coordinate 33,879,218 of JAZEWU010000001.1, forward strand.
CAGGAGCCAAGCATCTCAAGCATGTGAATCAGTGAACACAATACTACCAACAGCTCTAGTCATAATAATGAGACATGCTCCACTGATATGTAATGTTTTCTTTCAATTGGAAAAGCACACCGGGTGTGTGTCTTAAACTGCTGAATGAGCTTTGGATATTGTTCTCATTTTAAAATATACTATAGCATTTGAGTCCATATTACCGTAGGTGTTTTTATTTTCAAACGTACCATATGTCTTATTACATGCATGTTTTTCTTTTATTCGCACAATACTGCATCGCGACCCTATACAGTGTACAGGATTAAGCGGTTTCTGACTGGATGGATGTATTTTTCACTGTAATCTATTGGCGTATTTTATGTTAATTAACGTGGTATGATTATTGTTAAAAGGTAATCATTACGTTCATTGTATGGCCATTTGTGAAGAGTGGATGCAAAGTGTATTGTAAAGTCTTCCAATGAAGCTACCATTGGTTGTCATGAAATGTATACACTGTACTGTATGTGGGATGTGGGTTATCATATTTTTCCAAAGCTCCCATCATCATTCCTTTCATTCCTGGAGTTACGTGGTTTTTATTTTATTGACTCATTTAATCCATTCCACTGACACAAATCAACTAGATGGCTAAATAGGGTTCACCCGATCGGTTTGTTCGAAAAAAACTCGCGATTGATTAATCGATCGCTTTAATGGCCGTCGCTGTGCGTCGCTGTGCGTTGCTGTACCTCGATGGAAAGGTGCGCGTGTGGGAGATCCCCGAGGGTGGTCTCCGTGCCAACCTGACGACGGCGGCGCGGGAGCTGTACGGGCACAGCCGGCGCGTGGGGCTCATCGAGTGGCACCCGACAGCGGTCAACATCCTCATCAGCGCCGGCTACGACTACAAGGTGCCCCCCACCCACCCCTTCCTTCCAGCCACGTTCGCACCATTAGCTTAATTGTAACACCGTATGTAATTTTGCACAAATTGTAAATAATTGAGCCTCGCGCACACACGATTTGATGCACGTGTCATGAGCTTAATCGAGTTTAGTCGATGAATCGGTGCATTGTTACGTGCCCAGCACTGAACTGCCAAAACCCACTGCTAACGTAACGCTATTCGGTACGTATATTATTCGTCCCTGACAGAGAATGTATTGGAACATCTGGAACGAGAAAGGCACGAGTTCATTGCCTCCATCTTTGCGAGATTTTCTACGTGTTTGGCATCACGTTATTATCATGACTCGTATTTTGTATGCATTTCATCAGTCCCCTTAGATTCCCATTAAAACATAACGGTGTGCTTATTTTTCCTACAGTGCTTATATAACCTCCAACAATGATCGTGGCCAGAAAAACTCTGCAGAAGCAGAACTTCCTTTAGCCAATAATATTCGTGACGATCCTGGATTACTCAATGGTGGTTTGGCAGGGTACATCTGTGTTATAACACTGGTGATGGGTGGGGTTGTTTTGGCTGCCACTGTCATTATTATCAGGAGTGTTTCTCCAGGTACTATAGTTTCCTCACATTACTGCTCATTAATGGATTTAGCCAAAATTCCCAATGTAGGAACCTTCTGATTGAGAATAATTGAGGCTTTCCAGAGTAAAAAATAATCATTGTTGTATTACAATAAGGAAAGATCATTGTTGCTTATAAAGCCATATGGCTGGGTCACATTATTGGCTTCAGCCTGGCAATCATCGTCACTGTCAGTGTGGTTTTGCTTTCAAGGCCAACAACAGGTTTCGAAGGCCCTAAGGCAAAATGCAAGATGAGAGCCCCTCTAAAACCATGTCGGCCCTTTCTGAGGGCCCCTCAGATATAAGGCCTGGGGTAAACCGCCCCCACCTCACTCCCTCTCCACAGCCTTATTTGCTTGGGCCTCTGTGTTGTCACCAGGAGCCCCATGGAGCCCACACAGTCGATCTTCTGTTCAGTGCCACTGATGAGTGCCAAACCAGGGTCTGGCACTGAAACATTTCATTGGATCCTCCCACCCCCACCCGGAATATTTAGCATTAATAAAGCTCTCATATCATTACGAGTGGCGTTTTGACTATCGCATTGCCTTATGAACGCCGGCCACCTAAATATCATTCTTGGCCACGGCTAACGTCAGTGGTAAGTCACATTTCAATGTTCATCAACCTGCGCTAATTAGCAAGGTACAGCATGACCAAAACACATCCATAACCAGCACGACATGACGGCCTTCTTACAGCAGGTAATTAGAACACAGCTTATATTTATACTGCGTCTAAATGTAACCCTATCTCAAGATGCTGTACTTATTTTAAATCACTATAAATAATTACTCTATCACCCTTGATTATGTTATCATTTTAAAAATGTATTACACAGTCTTATTCCTCTGTGTTTGTTCCTGCGCCATCAGCACTTCGTGCAGCTAAGCTTTCCCACTAAGTTTTTAAAGCGTGCCGAGGCCGAGAATAACTGTCACATCAATAACAACACCAGCTCGTCCATCTATGCAGCCCTGACCCCACTGCTCCTTCAGACGGTCCACTGGGCTGCAACCTCAGCTACTCCCACAACCATCCAGGTGCAAAACGAGACCGTGGTTTTCAACTCTTACACTTTGTTTTGATTTTTAGCCAAAATTCTTGGCAATGGGTCTTAGTTCCCCCTGCACCCAGCCATCCTCGCCGCCGCAACTCAAAAAACTGCGCTCGTGCCCTCACGCGACCTCCTCCGCAGTGGGAAGAGAGTTCGCCTCGAACCATCAACGTTCAATCTTTTTCAGTTACGCTCACACCCTTCGTGTTTTTATATTTACGCACATAACAAGTAAATGCGGGCAGGGGTGTGCGACACAGCACTTCAAACGTGTGGAAGTGGTCAGTGCGTGCTAGAGGGCCGTCGAGGGAGGAGAGAATGGATATGGTGGAGCTGCAAGAGCGGCTTCTAAGAGGGGGAGTTTAAGAGCTTGGGGGAGAGATTACACATGAAAGCTTAACAGCTCCCCCTGCCTTCCGTTGTCTTGGGCACTTTCCAAACAGCATGAGTTTGAATGTTGTGTTGCTTTGGGTCTTGTCGCAGTGTGGATCAAGATCACACAATCGGGACACTAACAATTAAACTGCTTAAGATAAAATAAAACATCTCTCGGAATGTAGTAGAGGCGTGGAAATACATCTGGACAGTATATAGTGCAGTAATAAGACATATCTCCCCTGAATTCTTCACTGTTGGCCGTGGAGGCTTCACGAGTCCCAACCAATCGCAGTGCGACTCAATCACCTCGCACGTTGTGAAAGCGACCATAAGATGTAAGTTAGTTCTCTGAATAAGCTTGAGTCGGGGATACAATGGACAAACAAAACATAAACTCTAGTCCAATTTATTAATACCAAAGGTTCCACGAATATGGCAAGAAGTAGCCTGTATCTGATTACTCTACATCTACTAGTATCCTACACAAGACTTTTAAATTAATTTATTCTTACTAAGCATCTTACTTTTAGTCTTCCGATTCAGAGATCTTAATCCAGACCGAGACCTAAACACATTGTATCATCAGGATTTAAAATCAATGCCTTCTTTCCCTGGAAGAAAATGCAATTTGTCAAAAACAGTCGAGACCCGCTCATATTTCCCTACTCTGCAGCTTAACCGAGTGGCTGAATTTTGAATGAGCGGCTATTTATGGTGTTGATGTGGTGGGGTGTTTATATAGCGAGAACATTTCTGGGACACTCAGTTTAATAAGGTGGCAGTCTCTCCTTCCATAAGGCCTGCCCACTTTTACATCTTCTTCATTGCGATTCTTCGAAGCGCGATGGTTAAATTACAGTTTCCCATTTTCTTACAATCCACTCACAGAATGAGTGGATTGACTCTTTCTCATGTTGCCTCCGCTTCTTGCTCATAGGCCCCGGCTACTCCTCTACCAATCCCTGCCACTACTCAGGCAGCCCTACCCTTTGCCTACATCATTAGTCGAACACGGGACCAGAGAGTATTAAACTGGGACAAAATGTTGCTTTTGCAAATGCTCTGGGGACAGCGGGATAACCTTTCGACTGTCCCAGCCAAACCGTGACGTTTAGTAGCTTTATTACCACGTGGATGTGTGAACTCGACAGATACTGGTGTGGAACGTGGAGGCGGGCGAGGCGGTGCAGGTCATCGACTGCCACCGGGATGTGGTGCTGTCGCTCTCTTTCAACACGGACGGGAGCCTTCTCGCCACCACCTGCAAAGACCGCCGCCTGCGCGTCATTGAGCCGCGCTCCGGCGCCGTGCTACAGGTCAGAGGTCAAGGGCCAGTGATTATAGCTGGTGGGCGTGCAGGCGGTGCAACTGCACTGGGGCCCATGGGCCAGAGGGGCCCGGGTACCAGGCTACAGAGAGAGCAGGTGGAATTGAATAGTGGGCTCCAGATTGAATTCCTCTAGCATGCGCCAGCCACACAATGTCACTGTCAAGGGCTCGCAGAAATTGGTGAAATGGCTAAATAACGACCCACTGAAGAATATTAATTACAGTATTGAAATAAATGAATGCTCCTTATTTATCCAGGAAAGGCACAAAGAGTCTATTTTTTCTTTGAGGAGCATCGTGGATTGGGCTTTCTAGTCAGTTCATTTTTCATTGTCGTCATTATTATCGTTATCATCATCTTCACTCTCATCAGTATCATCAAAGTGATCATCATCGTCTTTTTCGTCCCTCTTGTGAGTGAGTTATATAAGCACCACCCAGAAATACTGTTGGGAAATAAACACAAATTTTCCTCTGCAGAGGTCAGTCTACATTATAAGAATATTGCATTCCCAAACACAAGCTCAACCTGCCAACAGGAATTACTCAACGCATTCATCAATAACACCACCTTAAAAGAGAAAATATTGAACTGGCGACGTTTTGTCTAATGGTCCTTTTTCATAGCGCATAGAAAGGCCATTTGCCCTCCATGATGCCCATTATTATGTTTTGCTTTTAAGGCAGTGTTAGTGATGAATGTGTTGAGATTTTAGGTTTTTTTGTACTTGTGTACCACTGCCAGCGCAGCAGCATCACCAAATGATGTTTCATTTCGAAGACAACAGCAATTAGCGCTATAACCAGTGCAGTGAACTTGGGAGTACTTTGTCTCTTCCCTCACAGGAAACTCATTGCAAGACTCACAAGGTGAACCGGGTGGTTTTCCTGGGTGACATGAAGCGGCTTCTCACCACTGGCTCCTCCCGCTGGAACAACCGGCAGATCATGCTCTGGGACCAGGTGAGGTGCAGTTCATCTCGAATGAAAGAAAGGAGTAAATGGGTGCTACTATTGGAGTGGTGGTGCAATGATTAACGGATTGTGCTACAAACCTGGTGATAGTTACAGTGGCGATCAATAGTGTCTGAATTAGTTACAGATCCCCCCTTCACCAACTTGCTCTAATGTGGTGAGGTATGGTCAAACAACCCCAATGATATATACTCCAAGCTCTGACAAAGGACTATTGTCCATGATGTCAGCTTAGATTTTTTCCTTATTATATGAGATTATAATTTAAATTGACAGTCGTAACATTTTACTACATTGTTTTAACAACCTTACTGTAACTCGCAGATATGTGGTCTCAGAATACTGCAGTGCTGACTGGACAGTGTACAGCATTAAGAATAAATGTTGTCTTTACTCCTCTTTAGACTGATCGCCAATCTTCAACACAGGTGCACAGCAGAATATTCTAACCGTTCCGAATCGTGGGCGATCGTCACTGATGTTGTATTCCCTTAACCCATGGTGACGCCTCGAACGCGCTTCGTCTGTGTGTCCGAGCAGGAGGACCTGTCTGAGCCCCTGGTGCAGGAGGAGGTGGACGGCCTCTCCGGCCTCCTCTTTCCCTTCTACGACCCCGACACACGGATGCTGTTCCTGGCCGGAAAGGTGCGTGCGCTACTGGCACCGCCGCACACCGTTCCCAATGACCCTGGAGCTCAGGGCTTCACTTGAGCGGGGTCCGACCAGGTTAGCAGAGCTGGGACATATTTCCACATGCAATACCACATCCCCAGATCATCTCTCACTGTGGCCGTGGCTACCTGTCTACGTGCCACCTACATCAGTCCACCGGCGACGCAGAAAATATTCAGTGAGAAATTCAGCCCTCCTGTAACTACTAGGAATGTAATGAGTCGCTTGTAGTTATTTTCACTCGGTAAGTAAACAATTCTCACGCACGGGTTTAACGCACGTATCATGATTATAAGCATGAGTTGTATGTGATAGATGAATTAATCGCTACACAGCTGGTAACGGAGCAGCTCTCACTTCTGCTGGGAAGAATTGGACATTCAGTCAGTCGCTATTATTTAAGCACAAGGTGCCGCCATACTCAAACTCAACTCAATATACCACCTTTAACCAGGGTTCCATATTTCCTGGGCAGGGACCAATATCTTGATAAATGGAACCACTGATTTATCCCAGGCTGACAACTATTTTTTTGATAAGACAAGGCTTATGCCCTTTATTTGAAGTAGAAAATACTCGCTAAGTCTCAAAACGTTTGTATTTTCCGAGGAGCATTATGCATTAGGATGTTTGGCCAATTCTTTAAATATTTTGACTGTGTAAATCAATCAGAGCACCTAAAGAGAACTGATTATTATGAGGGGATATCACTCAAGAATTAGAACGTGTCAGCAGCTTAATCTATGCGATTAGACACGACGCATTACTTTGAGATAGCACAATTTAAGTTTTAAACATTTAAAGTGGAATTATCCTACCAGATAGTTAAAAGGTCATGAGCTCATGTAATACAGACTATAAATTACAATGGAGAGTCTATTACAAAGATATGAAACTAAAGCAACGCACTCCTATTTTTAAATCCATGCAACTCGAGCCAATGGTGGTAACTGGAAATGAGAGTCAACCAGTTTTTCAGACATTTCCAAATACCTGGACCACACCTACCCATTTGGAGGGCCAGACCTATAAATATTTGCATTCTGAAACAAAAAACTAAGCAAGCAGGGCTGGTTATTTTTATTACCACTAGCACCAGTTCTATGGACAATATTGTTCCATGCATGCAACACGTTCTTCTGACGTCTCTTGTTGATAACTTTGTTTGCTGACATGACTGTTTTGACCTGGATTTCTTCCTGATGTGCTATTGGGAATATTTGTCGCTCTCTGAGGTTTCAGAAGAGTAATCAATACCTGGGATGTAAAGCAAAATAAGACATAAAGCCTTGGTGTTGTGCAGATAAAAGTTGCGCTTATGAAGGACTCAAACGTGGTACCCTGATTGCACTCACACATAAAAGCACTTGCGCTATTATACTTGCACTTAATAAGTATTTTTACCCGGTACCTCAGTGCAGACGTACATATATTAAAACACTTGTTTCAATATATATAAGATCGTTATTACGACACTCCATAAAGGTCTGACCAGAAAAGAGTCTGACTCACCAGAATCAGAAGTTTATGAGTTTAACTCCAGGTCTGAGTGAATTAAGATCATACATTTCCTGGACTCAACAGCAATCGACATGTTAGTATGGATTGATTGATCCGTTCAAACGGATACTCTTACACTCATGTTACATGCATCAAATAATATAAGTCAACACCCTGGACAGCCTTGCAAATGAGATGTTCCATTTCAAGGGATGTTCCAGGTAAAATATTTCAATAAACAAAATACAACCAATGTGATATTAAGCAAATAACATGCTATTACATTTAGGCTAATGGTGCAAATAAAACTGTACAAACGAGGTAGGAAAAAACCCAAGGCACAGTAAGAAGGAGACGGTAGACATTATTCAAAGAGGAATGGTGAGTAGAATCGTGACCACAAATTGTGACATTTGTCACAATTGGCGCAGTGCCTAGCGCGGCACTGTGCCACGAACCCAGTCACCTGAGTTTGATTTCCTCTTACGGCCAATATCGGTGGTGTCTGATCCGGTACTGGATCTCAACAAGGTTGACTCTGCCTTCTACAAGTATTTCATGTGGTGGGTAAACATCAGCATTGGGAAGATAAAGGCGGCCGGGCATGGAGCTGGTCACTCCATCGCCTCTTGTGCCGTACTAATCTTTGTAGGTGCTCGCTAACAGCGCTTGCTCTAACAGCCTACCTATGCTATATGAGAGATATGTGTTTTGTGTGTGTGCTTTGGTCATTAACAGGGCGATGGAAATATTCGCTACTATGAGATTGGTAGCGAAAAACCGTGCCTCCACTTCCTTGCTGAATTCCGGTCACACTACCCTCAGAAAGGTCTAGGTGAGATCATCTTTTGAAGTTGTCCATCATTTTTCTGTCGATCTACCTCTAAGAAGTCTGGTATTTACGTCGCAAATATTACATCACATTAAGGAAAGAATGTTGTTTTTCCAGCACACGGTTGTTTCTTGGTGCATAGTTACGCGTTTGTTTGATGCAGTGTTCAACATGCATCTGTCGTTTCTAAAATTCTGTAAGTACATTTTGATTTCGAGCAGTGGTTGAAAATGTACAACTTGCCTTTTTCGGTAAACCGCTTATCTCCGTTTATGCAAAAATAAGTAACCAGTCATTATTTTGATGCTGCAGTTACCTTACATTTACTTGACACAGCACATTTCGCAACTTTTTGAGTACTGTAAAACACGATGCACGGTAAAACATCATCAATGACTATTTGTCCTGCTGTGGTTGAGGCAGCAATGTTGTTGTGGTCGCTGCCGGATGCGTTGGTAACGCACCACTGCCTCATTCTACCCGCAGGGGTGATGCCCAAGCGAGGCCTGGACGTGGGCGCGTGCGAGGTGTTTCGCTTCTACCGTGTCGTGGTCATCAAGGCTCTCATCGAGCCCATCTCCATGATTGTTCCACGCAGGGTGAGCATCCATAAGTATAGCTCTTTTTATGAGTAAAAATAAGCGTCGTCAATCCGCCTCCACCCGACACAGCCAATTAGTAAGGGGTTGTCACGTGAACAAAACATGCCAATTCGCCACTACTTCAGCACACCGGGCTGTTGGAGAGTGAACCCACAACATTTACAATAAAGGTATTATTGGCTGTGCCGGGTGGAGGCGGGTTTACGACACTTATTTTTACGTGACCTAACTCATAAAAAGAGCTATACTATGGATAACATTGGTCACGAAAGCCTTCGTGTTTGGGTGAGCATCGCTCGCTCGACCAGCATGAACAGAAGCAACAGCAACAGCTTCCCACGTTTCTCTTTGAGCTGAAATTGTTATTATTTTTTCTCCAAATGATGTTCTGACTGTAGAGATGTTGCTGTGGCACGATGGTTAGCACACTGCACCTGAGCAGGTCGCCATTTCAGTGAGCTCTGACGGCACAGCATGTGAAGATATTGGTCAGGTTTCTAAAAGTCAACAGGCACCCTCTGTCTGGCCAGCGGTCTACACTGCAGTTAGTTGGGTATCAGATTGTGTGCGGTCTGGTAAAGTGTGGGTATTCCTGCTTCTGCCAAGATATCTGGCCAGCATAGAAAAGTAGGCCAAATATCTTCTAGAGGGGCTGTGTAGAGCTCCCTCTAGTGGATGCCCTTCTGCCAGCAGTGGCGTCACAAATAGTTTGGGCTACATCTTTGTAATCCAATTATGCAATTGATATAATTGCACGGGGAAATACAAATATACATTTAGGACTCTCACAGGCAGTGCATCTTCCCCTTGTGTCAGAGAATATACCCGTATTATGACATGGAACCAATTGTGAAGTTCCTTTTCTAAATCTATTTATCCATAACAAGGACAGACAGTTTGTATGACGTGAAAGGAATGTGGTAGTTTAAACAACTGAAATGTATTTGAATTGCCGGAATAGACCAGTCTTTGGAGACTGATTTGAGATTATGAACTTGCTATACGGGCGGCACGGTGGCGTAGTGGGTAGCGCTTCCGCCTCACAGCAAGAAGGTCCCGGGTTCGAATCTCGGCTCGGGGTGCCTTTCTGTGTGGAGTTTGCATGTTCTCCCCGTGTCCGCGTGGGTTTTCGCCGGGCACTCCGGTTTCCTCCCACCGTCCAAAGACATGCTGCCAGGTTAATTGGCGTACTGACTAAATTTCCCCGGGCGCCCTGCGATGGACTGGCGTCCCATCCTTGGTGTTCCCCTGCCTTGCGCCCTGTGTCTGCCGGGATAGGCTCCGGCTCACCGCGACCCTGTATAGGATTAAGCGGTTTCTGAAAATGAATGAATGAATGAACTTGCTATACTTGAGAATCCAGTTTCATTTTGGGTAGCTAAAACCCAAATTTGTACCAAACATGTTGGTGGTCCGAACTCATGGCTCTGATACAGTATTTGCCATCTGGCCGCTATGAATGATGGCTTTGATAGGTGTTTTTGTAACCACCATCCAGGGCATTTCATTGCAAGCATTATAGGCATATGCAGTGTGAGCAGTATACAGACAGTACATGCAGTGCATTGTACGTCGTGTGTTATAGGCTGCTGGAGGGCAATATGGGCAGCAGAGGGTAGTGTGGCAAACTCCATCGTACTGTACTTATGCTCCCACATATGCTGCCAGCCTTCACTCACTGACCAGCAGGATGCAATTAATATCCAACTCCCTAAAACCCGCACAGCAATTGAAGGCCTTCATCCAGCAGTGGATTTACAAAAGGTATGTGCATGTACGGTACAGTCCACGCTCAGACCACGAAGGCGTATTGCTCTCTTGTATTTTTAGTCCGACTCGTACCAGGAGGACCTCTATCCGATGACTCCTGGGGCAGAGCCCTCCATGACGGCGAGCGAGTGGCTGAGCGGCGTGAACCGAGGTTGGCAACACCAGCACCACACACCGCGCCTCCGTTAGTGCAGCGCTCAAATAGTTTGCTCTCCGTCCGGCGATGCTTGACAGTTAACTTACAATTCACAGGAGGTGAATCAAATGGCGTAGCAGAGTTCAATTGATTACACAGAGGTAAAGTATATTGAATGGAGTAGTAGAGGGGAATTGAGTACACGTAGATGAATTGAAGAGCATTGCAGAGTGAATTGAGTAATCATGAGTTGAAATACACAAGGTAGTAGAGGTGAATGGAAATGAGATGAGTTGAATGGAAGACCAAAGGTCACCTGAACGGAGAAACGTGATCATTAAACAGTGCTAGAAATCACTTGAATAGGATAAAGTGGCATAGCCCAATAGCATGGACGCAATAATTGCTCAGGATAATTAACACGGGTCAGAGAGCGTGAGAATAATTTATTTGCAGCGAGTTTGGGGGAGATGCCCTGAACTCGCTGGTGAATCGAAGGTGCATTGCCTAGAATGGCAATCGGTTGATTAAATTTAGTACCAGAGGTGAATTGAATAGTGCATCATGTTAATTTAATAGCCAACCATAGGTTATTTACGCAGATTGAGCATAGGTGATTTTTTTTAAATCAAGTAACAGGTGTACATTGAGTATAAAAACATAGCGTGGAGAAACAGGTAAATCGTATAGAATTCACTACTCAGATATATGCACGTTGCCTCTGTTCACAGTTCCCGTGCTGATGTCGATGCGAGGAAGCTACAGGCCCCAGCCTCGATCGGGCCTGAGGGCCAGCGGAGGGGGCAGCCGGCCGGAAAGGAAGGGCCTCATCGTCGATGGTTATGACCTGTTAGACAACGCGCCTCCCAAGACAGAGAATGAGGTGAGTGAACAGTGGAGACCCCGTGTGTGCTTGCACCACAATGATTAATGATTACTAAAGACTCTGCATATTGCAGTACCGAGGGGAATCTCTCTGAACCCGCTGCAGGTAAATTATTCTCACGCTCTCCGACCCGTGTGTTATGTGTGCTGTCAGTAATGCAGTTCACTTCCGCTGTTCCGTGAAAGTCATGTTTTATTTGAGTCTACTGGGTATATGCTACTCTGTTCAGTTGAGATCTGCTTCTCGATTTAATTAATCTCTTCTATAGTTCACATTTACTTGCATAATCAGTTATATTTTTTACTCTGTTCAATTCCCCTAAGGTCATAAACAGTCAATATAAATCCACTGCTGGATGGAGTGGATTTATAACGGTGGTGCCGCCGAACCGGCACCATCTCTCATAGTTCTGTGACATAACAATCCACATGGTACCTACGCACACCGATTTCGTCGCTACATCTGTGGTAGATGTCGTCTTGGCCATCTCAGCAGTGGACGTGCACTTTGTTGTCCAGAGAAAATCCCACACACGAGGGCATAGCACTTAACTATCTATGGTGATAGCGAAACAACCTACCTGATGTACTACCAGATCCTACTCAGCTTGCTGCACATTCAAGTCTGTATATCTTTAACCGTAGCACCGGTGGATGTTCGTGATAACTCATTGGAAATGCTTTCTAAACCTCAAGTAGTGAGAGAAAATGACTTGGAGAGACCTTCATCTCACCGTGGATTGCACCACCTCGTATCCCCATTCTGTGTGTGCGCGTGCGTGCCCGCGAACAGCTCCTGAGGATGTTTTACCGGCAGCACGATGAGATCCGGCGGCTCAGGGAGCAGCTGACGCAGCGCGACCTGCGTGTCCGACAACTAGAACTGGAGCTGCACAACCTGCGCAACAATGCCAAGAATGCCTGACCCTCGAACCCTCACCCCCCCAGTACACCGGCCGCTGCCCTCAGTCTCTTCTATCAATACGCACAGGCACTAATGCCCCAACCGTACTGGTCGTCAGCACCCAGAGGAGTGGGCTAAAAAGTTCGAAGCGTGAGATGGGCTGAATATATTTCACCACCCCTAGCCATCCCCTTTCTTCACTTCTATCCTCAACAAGTCACTCGCCTGCTTGCTGTCTAGATAAACGTGCATGCATGCGGCGGTTTGTGTGAATGTTCCCCGCTGTCCTCATCCTCACCCAAATCCTGACCAAAGGCCCTGTGAAGTCTCTGTCAATCGCGTCCCGACTCGACCCCACCACTACTACTAATTTCTTCTCTTGAAAGTGTTGTACAAAACAATATTGAAATTATAACTATACTTTTTTTCTCGTTGTTGTTGCCAGTCATGTTTTCAGTGGAGTAATTTACCATGAAGACAAAGCTAAAGGACATTGGCGATCTGTTCTTTTTAATAGACGTCACACTCAACAAGCGTCAAATAACTGTGAGTTGCTGTAGTGCTGCACTCAATGGCCTGTGGTATTGTAAGTGGCTTATAGGATTGCCTTATCCTGGAAAGCAGGCCTCGAGACCGGGCTGAACTCACGCGGGTGGTCCACAGCGGTAACTTTACCCCGACAAGGAGCTGCCCTTCACTCATTCTTTGCATTGCAGGACAGAGCAAACGTTATCCCCATGCTCCAGGCAACCAGATTGGCGTGACCTGGGTCACAGTGACCCACCATCACTCCATCTGAAATGTTTAAGAGCGGTGCTTCACTGATCAAACACGTGGGCCGGCTTCGTAGAAAATTATAATCAAAGTAAAGCCCGCGGTGGTGAACATGCGATTATTTACCGGCTTGCATGTGACATCAAAATTGCACCGTTTTGTGCCGAGTCACATATCGCCATGACGTGTACCAGAACGCACTCTTATGTCGCCATAACTTATTTGTAATCTTGTCCACAGCAGCCACACTACATTGCAGAAAATGTTGTCCTGCGATAGTGCTTTGGCGTGACAGAAAACGCTTATTGGCGTGGCGGTGTATGTGTAACCTATTGGGCTGTGCAGTGGTACAGAATTGGCCAGAAACATCATGTTAAACCGAGACAACGCAGTACACTATGCTCCACCCTGTGGGTAACGTATTGGCCGTGCCAAAGATTTTCGTATGGATGAATTACAGTGACTCCTTAGCAATCGCAGAAAGAGGCAATATACCTACTTTTGTAGACATTAGCCATTTACACACGACGCACTACTTGATTTGATTTTAGTAAAATCAAATGTAATCATTTACTGTAATGTAAAAAATATATCCTGTATATATGAAGCCTTTTTACATATTTTGTTAAAATGTAGAAATTATTACAGTTATTGATTTTTGTTTGCTAAAAATGTTAAAATATATATACGGTATAACAACTTCTTCTTTGCGATTCTTCGAAGCACGATGGTCAGCCTCTGGACATCGTTGTCTTTCAGCTCGGCCTCGAACTGACAGGGTATTCTTCCATCACACGAACAGTGGTGCGCAGCACGTGTGGGGTTTGTTTGCGCTGCTGAATTTACGTTAACGCTTGACAGTGCGTACTGCCGCTTATGTTCTCCCGTAGAGAACACAGCTCTGAATGTAGACACAAAGGTGACGTGAGTGCATTGCGGTGTGAACAATGCATTTTACTTATCCAGAAACGATTCAGCGAGTCTGAAGACGTTAGAGGGCCCTGCTACATTCGGATGTTTGGCCAATTTAATTAATGGGTGTTTGGTGTATGCGAGAACCGGGGCAGCCTGCGAAAAGCCACCACATATTACTAAAGGATAACACTCAAAGGCTCTGCACAACTTGATTCAGGAATATGCTGCTATACTGGCATCTTGCCTACATGCTGCCCAAGTGTACCCCATCTGGTAATTCCCATATAAAACATTTAAATGACGTAGGGAGTTCGGCAGTGAAAGGAAGTCAAACAGCAGTATAGAGGTGGTAGTGTGGGACGCCCTGCCAGGTAAGTGGAGGAAACGTGTCTAAGATGGCAGCCACAAATTCCTATACAGACCTGCGACAGGTACATTTCACTCCTCTCATGGAGACGCAGCTACTCAAAAATTAAATTTATATCATGATTGATGCGACCTTAATTAAACAGCAAATTCGAGGGTTAGAAAACCTGCACCACTGGCTCTACCTGACAATTGAATTTAACCGATGGTAATATGTAAGGCCAATATATAAACAAGATTTGAGCTATCAGAATGTGTTGTTGTGTTTGTTACAGATAGCACCACGTTCCAATTGTGCTGCACAAGAGCAGTGATCAACTAAAAGCACATCACATGAGTAAATGTTCACATTAGGTATGGCTACTCATCTCTTGTAATGAAATGTAGGAGTATAACTTCTGTTAAGCTCTACCTGAAACCACTTCCGCTGCGTAAGTGCCCCTGTGCAATGGTGGGTTCCAAATATATGAGACCAACACGTCCCGTGGATTGACACCCAAAAATCTCATTACAAGCCCTGATTTGATGGTTTGATCTCTGCCTGTCACCGATTCCTTATTCACTAACACGATGGCATGGGTTTAAAACATGTCAACGCAATGTGACGTCAGAAATATAACTGCCTGGGTTTGGGTGGCAATTGTTCTGTGTCACTAATACATAAAGCCATGGCAAGCATGTTGCGGGCACCTTGACAACAATATCGGTGATGTTTCTCATCTCGGTAGTCTGCTTGATTAAGTGGGCTCCGAGAGACAATTGGGTCTGCCACTGGTCAGCTGTGATGAAAAACATTTCAAACAAAATGTAACTCAGATTGCGAAGATTCAGTCAGCTATGTTAATGTCATTATACAAGGTCCTACCTTAAAACGAATCTTTCTAGCCAAGTTAAATTTACCCAAAGAAGCCTCACCAAGTCCTGAAAACTTGCTTTCATTAAGCTCAGTTATTCTTCCGCACTTTGGCAAATGCCTTCTACATTTTTGCATGTTGAAGAAAACATCTCAAGTGCTTCATGAAAGTGATGAACAAGGGAACAAACTCTATTCTAAGGTGACCACGTGGTGTACTGACACCCTTCAAGAAACACCGCCCCCAGCAGCTTCTCATCAAGGACGTTCCTAGAACTAGATATTCAGGATTTGCATTCCTCCACGTTGCACTCACAAAATCTACAAGTTATTACACTCTTGTCACCACACCCTTCCGCCATCTCACGGTCATAGGTGACGATAGATTTGGCTCGCCCAATTCCTGCAGACAACCTCGCTATCGTATTAATCAAGTCAATCATAACCAGTTTTTGGGCAAAAGTTTGACCAAATCACATCAGTACACATCACATTCAGGCCCAATTCCAATTATTTATAAAGATAAATATACAAATAGCTAAATGTGAAAAAAGCGATGTCTTGCACGCAACAATAAATTAACTTTCCAAGCCACATTACTTTTCTGACACTATCCAGTCGTAATGATGTAGGTTTTCACAGCTCAATGTATGATAATTGCTCTCCATAGCTGTTCGTTCTGGATGTCTGCCTGTCAGTGACGTTGAATGCTGTGGCCTCAAGGTAGACGGGTACCCGCTTGCCTGTCCAGTAAAGATGATGAAAATGGCCTCAAGGTACCCAGGTGAATAAGCCATGCCCAAGGAGCCAAGCCACAAGCTTCTCATGGTACAGCACCAATAAACACCTTGAACAACGCCTTCAGCCAAACTTCAAATCTGCAGCTCACACACTCCTGAGATTACATTGGTGGTAGTAACGAGTTTTCATGCGAAAAAAATCTGGCCCTACTGCATTCACGGTATGCTTTTTGCAGAACCACATGGCAACGTCCTTAGGGATAAATCAATGCATTGGGAAATGCAGACATTAAGGAAAAGCCCATTATAGCCTACTAGGACGCGTCACATCCTCAGTGCTCGCATTTTGCTAATCAAGTTGGCAAATTGCAATTTGTGCACGTGCAAATTCACAGTACCAAAAAACACAAAAGTGTAAGTTTACAACTGAAACTATCGTTGCTTTCCATGCGGTCACTGCAGCGCACAATGCACAGGTCTATGGTAATATTTTCTAACGTAAGGGATAGGACCTATAACTAGTGTGAACCTGGTCCTTGTGACGTTTTAGTAACATTTGAACATCCTGGCTCAAAATGTTAATTTCTAATTGCCAGCAAGGTCTAACATGATTTTTCTTACATAACACATCCTGACAAGTTCCACCTAGTGGTGGATGGATTGAAGTGTTAATCTCCAGTTCAAATTATTGAAATGGGTACCATTATGTTAAAATTGTAGATGAGGCATTATTGCTGTTTTATTTCAAAATATTTGTATTTTTCTGACTCAGCTTTGTGGGAACAACTTGGTGTTTAAGCATTTTATATTACAAGAATAGTGAAACCACATTTGAGAAGTGGCGCACAACAAAGATAAAATGTCGAGGGATGCAATGAACTCGAAGCATCAATGTCACAGGCAGAAAACCAAGCTTGAGTAAAAATCCCTGAATGTTTTACTGCACATCTTTATCACAAGTCACCTCACACAAAAGGAATATTGAATTATGTAGTTTATGGTAACACGAAGCTTACCCCTTTTATTTTTAAACAAAGTCCCCATCGCGAATACCACTTTTGTTATATAAAATTTATTGAAATTAGTATGACAGTGGAAAGTCAACAACCCATTCAATCTCAAAAAGGAAAAAACCTACTCAGATTAAAATAAAACCGGTCATTCAGTTCTTCAGCACAACACCGTTCACAGCCACACTCGGTACAGACAGTGATAAGCAGATCTGCAGTGCAGACGTACTTAGGGAAGTCAGGGGAAAATAACACAGGCAGAGCAAACCTACATTTAATCACAAAAAAGCTACACTTAACCTATCCTAGCCTACCATTTAAATTGCTTGGTATAAAACTGCCAATATTTACTATCCCCTATTTCATTGACTGCTGCTGTGATAACAGACACCGAAACCATAATCCATCAGTCTGTCCAAGTCGTATGTACAGAAAGAGGCTCTTGACGAGGACTGCTACCTGAAAAGCGAGGAACAATCAAATTTGGCAAAAATGGGACAAGGAAGACAACCTAAATGCTTCCACGAAGAATGTCACTGCAGACAAACAGGGCACGCAAGGATGGCAGGTGGGTGGTGATAGATGGGCTCCCTGCAAAATGAAAATCTGGGTCGGGTGGGGGGCTTTGGTCATTACGGTTACTGTCATCTGGCTATTTACATCGTTATCACCCTTACATACAGAGTACAAAAGCCTGTAACACGTCAAGGCAACGTCTAACACTGTCGACCAATCACAACTCGTCAGACCAGGGCGGCACAGCATAAGACACGACTTCTGTTGATCCAGAAGCCAACACAATTTGTCTTTATTAAATACTTTAAGAAACAGTCAAAACACCGAGCAAAGGAGAATCACAGAAAAAAAACTAAGGCCGCATAAAAATAACTCACATTTTTTTCCTTTTTTTGCTTCAGAATTGTTTTCTCTCAAAGCAACAGTGTCGCACTTTCCAATTGACCAAGCCCTGTTCTCAGTTGTGATTGGCTGAGCCGGTTTATTTTAAATTTGTTAATTCTTTTAATTATCTTCACTCGTCATCTTCTCCGTCTTCGCCATCTTCTTCATCTCCCTCATCATCAACGTCACGCTTCCGTTTTAGTCCCTTACTGCTTTCATCTTCTTCTGCACAAAAAGAAACAAGCATAATTATGATAGGAGTTCATAAATAATAAAGCATTCATATTTACATTTATGGTGCTAATGTTTGGTGCTAAATTGTGCAGTAACATACCCTCTTCCTCATCTTCATCTTCATCATCCTCTTCGTCGTCATCCTGAGGAAAAAATGGCGTTGTTTTATTCAGCATTGCACGTCACTAAAATATACTCACGTGAAAACAAATCACAATATTTACAAAAGCAGTGACTCGTATAACTGTGCAAGCTTACCTCATCTTCACTACCCTCGACCTCTTCTCCATCTTCTTCATCTTCATCCTCCTCATCTTCCACTCCAACCTCTTCCTCATCAAACTCCTCGTCCTCTTCCTCCCCATCCTCACCATCCTCTCCATCTTCTTCTGAATGGGAAATCACGTATTCTATTTACACATTTCAATCTCAGACAAATATCCCAAAGTGGTCAAAAAGGCACGAGATAATAACCATTTCAATTCAATCTGAAGCATTGACCTTGTGCATCCTATACTAACAAACATACAGGGTATTAACCAACTCTTGGGGGTCAAGGTAGAAGCGTTCACGTCGCGATCCCTGTCAGGTAATACTTGGTATTGCCTGCGAATTCTACCAAACACTTCGAAGCCGAGCTGAAAGACAACGATGTCCAGAGGCTGACCATCGTGCTTCGAAGAATCGCAAAGAAGAACCAACTGTTTCTTCTGGTTAACATTTGATTTGGTTTTCTCAAGTAACACTTTTTTATCTAATCTAGTTTAGGCTCATCCGGTTCTAATTTGTTTTACAGCTTGTTATATGCTTACCTTCATCTTCCTCACCATCAATGTCGCCATCAGAGTCTGGAGCCTCCTGGTCATCACGGTCAAACCCGTCCAGGTACGTCAGCTGGGGCAGCAGTTTGAAAATACTCTCACGGTAGTCGTTCAGGTTTGTGACGTCGCAGTTGAAGAGATCCAGGCTCTTGAGGCTTGCTAGCTTTTTCTGTAGAAAAACAGTATGAGGGTTTACAATTGCAAAGCTGAGTGCAAGAGAACCGCATATAATATGCACAAAATTATTTGTATGACAACTTAGAGAACTCACAATAGAATTTCAACAAACTACTTATTACCAGGGGCTCCAGGGTGCTGATGTCTTTAATTTTGTTGCCACTAAGGTTGAGGTAGGTTAGATTTGGGGTCTTCTCAGCCAGAACATCCAAGCCATTGGAAATCCGGTTGTCGCTTAGCTCAAGCTGTAATCAAAACAGAACATAAGTCATGAGAAACAATTGAGCCAACACCTACTCCTAATGCACACATCCACAACAAGCAAAACATTTAGACCGCATATGCATTGTTACTTGTACGTACCCTTTTAAGCTTAGCGAGCTTGGGCAGGCAGGCCACTGAGATGAGACCGACATTGATCATACTGAGGAACTCGAGCTCTCCAAATTCCCCCGTCAGGCCTTCAATCTTGCCATCATTTGACCGACAGTTGTCAAGCACAAGCTCTTTCACCTGAAAAAAAGAGATAAACAGGCATATCCCACTCAGGTTCAATCGAATACATTGAATCAAAGTTCAGGCCCTATGATTACCAGTGCATTAGTCTCTGCAGTAACCAATCACCAGTCTGCAAATGTGATGTATGGATCAAATGCCCACTACACCATCCACACACCCGTGACAGTCTGGGCTACTCCACCACCAAGCTCTTAGGCCCATGGCACTATTTGTGGGTAATGTTCTCTGTGCCAGCCCCACGCCAAGAATGCCACCATGGTCAAAGCAGCATCAAATGAGGTGGAGGCTGGCAGCTTTAATGTGGCAAGCTTATAATTGTGTTGCTGCTCAAATTGGCCATTACAACACAGAGTGTTTGCTTGCGATTCTAAGGGCATAATATAGTTATGAAAGTTTGGGGGTGCATATATTCATACATTAATAATGTAGGTCATCACTGAAAAAAATCAAGGTCGTGATCAAATAAAAAAAATGCTGCACTTGGATTTTATGTGTAAAATGTCCCATTACTTATGGTTAATCTGGAAAGGTGTAAAAAATACCACCAATAAACTGTCCACGGGATTTCACATTGAGTTCGACTGTCATAACCCTGCAATCAAGATACTGTTCGAGTTCGGGTAAACTCATGTTTACGTAACCCGAGTTATGTAAAGTGGAGTGGGCAGTAATTAATCCATCAAGTTAGCTACACAAGACCTACAAAGGGGGGTTGTCAAGTGTGCACGGCGATCGACTCTGACAGTAGCTGTTGCGATGCAAGTCAAAAACATCGGCCTAACAGTTTGCTTCTTTGTCACAGTTGTTAAAGCCCGAGGGAAAGCAGCGACGTCGCTCGCCATTTTGCGAGTTTTTCAAACGCAGCCGCGCGCATGCGCACACAAGAGACTCCTCGCCGTCCATCACGGACGTGGCGCGCCACTGCGCATGCGCTTATGGGAACCGAACACCTACTCATGGACAGTCGAGCGGGCCACACGCCTCACAGCGATTACATTGCCCTACGTAACATGGCGGTAACCGCGAGCACGCGACTGTGGTTATGAAAGACCTTTAAACCTTACCCAACATGGTTCACCGCGCGTGCGCACAAAGCACCACGTGGTTACCATATCCCCATTCAACATGGTGGGGTTTATTATTTTTTAAAATATATTCTTATTGTATTAATCCCAAACAGTCCGGGGCGGGTTAGATTAAGAGCTTGCGGAGTTGGGGGCGGGGAAGAGGGGGAACGGAGAATCGAGTTGGACGGGTAGGCAATGAGCGAGAAGGGACCGACAGGCGGGAGGAGGGTGGGGAGGCTGAAACGCGCAGCTCTCGCCGTCGCCGCCATTCGCGCGCCTCGCGGCCCAGCCTCATCCTCCGTCAGCAGCGATTTTTAACGCGGGCGGGTCGAGCTCCCGCCGCCATTGTAGCTAGCAATCGTGCCTTATTTAATCTATTCGGTCAACGTAATTTTATTTACGGTCGTTTTATTATTTTTACGCTTTCGTCGAACACAATAACCGGCTGGGGAACAGGGAGGGGTTGCGTTGACGGGAAAGGCGGCGCTGGTAGCGGTGTGGGAGGGAAGAAAGTGGGACATTACTAATCCGTCCCGGCGATGACAGAAAAAAATACAGTTATTAATAACGAAGATTACGCTAGCCATGAAGAACGTTTAATAACGATAACGGTAATAGTTATGGCAGGGGGGTGGCTGGCTTGTGCGGCGACAGTGGTTTGTGTGTTGGGGCGCGGAGGGGACGGGGGGGGCGCGTTTTCGAGACAAAATGGCGGCGCTCGCTCTGGTATCCACGCGCGAGGCGGTCACGACGCCGTTCCCGCCAACGGCGCGTGGCGGTCACTCTTACTCGCGAGAGAGAGAGAGGGGGGGGTCAACTTTAGTGTCCGAGCGGGTGCGCGCGCCGATGGCGGGAACAACTGCGGC
>JAZEWU010000001.1:33901082-33914257 GCA_036362915.1 Geotria australis
CGACCCGGCCGCCGCCAGCGAAAATGTAACATTGTGTAGCGCAATTAAAAAAAAATACACGACGCGATAGCAATAAACGAGTAGTAATATTAATTCCCCTCGTGAAACGCTAGGAGCAGTTGCGGGCGGACGAGTGTGTGGTGTGTGTGTGCTGCAACTTACGAGTAAATAAATAATTTTTTAAACATTCACTATGTTGAGTGTTAAAGAGGCGGTGGCGAGCTATCGAACGTACGTAAAGACGCCACGCGTGTCCGTGTACTGTAATTGACTGCGCGGGGGTGCACACAAAATTGTCGGGTTTGTCCTTTTTTTAAGAGTTCACGCTTAAGATTTGTTTTCCTCGAGGGCGAAACTTTAACGAGCTCTTCCGCTTTTGTTACGGTAGTTTTATTGTAATAAGCTATCGGTGATTGCGTACGCGCAGCGCGGCTGGTGTAATTATATATGTACACACGCGGCGCACACGGATTCCGTTTTCGTATCAAAGTTTTGTTCCAAATAGTGAACGATTTTAATAAGACGCTGCCGAAGCGCAACACGACTCTTGGTTGATACCAAATAAAACAATACTAGTGTAAAATGTCATTACGTTAAAAGGGACAACTCGATAAAAGAAAAAATTGCGCCAAATACCAAATGGCTTCCCCCGCGCATGGCGGACTCAACTACAGACACTGCCTCGCAGCTACACACTTTAAAAGCCACACTTTAGTCACCTCATACAATAACAACAGGCCCTAAACAGCCGTAAATAAACAGCGTAAACATAATTCGCCGACACGTTATTTTAAACATGCGCAATTAAATACTACGGCGAATAAGCAAAACATTTTTTTTATCTCCCTCCCGCTTCATGATCCCCCCTCCAGCAGATTTCCACCCTAACCCGATTCATCCGGATGTGTTTATGGCTTCAAATAATTACATTCTATTTTCTAACCTACGAGCACCACCACTACTACTGTATTATGATGTAGCCCATGCCGCCCGACAGCGTTTCTTTTAAAATGACGATGAGTGGGGCCTCTCTCTAGCTCCCTCTCTCTCGCCCTCTGTATCTTCTAACCCCCCATACTCCATACAGTTCTCTATTTACTGCTACGTGTATATATGCACGTGTACATAGCTTTCCATGATGTCTGCCTTCGTTTATCTCTGTCCCCCCCCCATGCTGCTTGCTCGGCCCGGGCGGTCGGGCCATGTGGCCCCGGCGGTCTGAGCAACCAGCGTGCATTTTACTACAACCCCACCAACCACTTACTCCTACTGCTCTCTCTACAACAGTTTACTGTAAATAATAACAACCCCCCTCCACCCAACCCGCAAGAAATATAACCAAACAATATTCTTACTTGCGCTGGGGTCCTGTTGCGCAGCTCCAGGTGTACTCTCTTCTTCATGTCCATCTCGACAGGAGCGAGAGCTAAGGTGGAGACCCGAGACGTCGAAACGGAAAAGAAAAAAACAATTTAAAGATAGTAACGCTTTTAAAAATAAGAGCCGCGATTTAGGACTAGGGAGCGGCGGAGAGATACAGCGGAGCGGCTCCCGTTGAAATTGCTGCTCCTGGTTTAATATTGTTGTGTGCGCGCGGAGGAGCCGAAGTCTCGTAACACGCAACTAACAATGTCGGCCGAATTCCCAGCTCGGCGCGAAAAGAGCGGCTGCCCGCCTTGTGCCGGGGCTGATGGGGGATGTTACTTCTTATGGCTGCTCTACGGCGCCCCCTACTGTTGTCAACGCGCATCTGCTGCCAGCTGACAACCCTGGTCGCGGGGTGGGGATGGATAGTGGTGGTTAGGAGTGGTAATGGTGGTGGGGCTGCTGGATAGGTGGATGGGAACTGGTGGGGATAGTGGTTTAGAAATGGTGGTGGTGGGACTAATGGTTGAAAGTGGTGGTTGGGATGATTGCGATTGGACGTTGGAGTGTTTGGGGAGTGATATTGCTTCTTGGGATGATTGTGGATGATGGTGGAGGGTGGTTGGTTGATAGTGGCTGGAATTGGAGGTGATGGTGATGCTAGTAGTGGTTCAAGTGATAGTAGCTGTTAATAGTGGTGGGGTGGCCCGCGATAATTGTTACCTTTTCAACGGTCATACACGTTCAGTCCAGTGTAGCTCATTGATCATTTATACTGTACATGTATTAACATACATATTATACAGAGTACATATAACAGTGGATTTGTCATTTCTGATGGTATATACACAAAGTACAAATACAATACATACACGTACTCCATGGTGTTCCATATTTTCGGGATAAGAAAAAAATACGTGGAATAATTACTGGTTTATTTTTCTAACATGAAATCCGGGAAAATATCGTGATAATTGGAAATCTGTTTAAGTAGAAACTATCTTTAAATTTTCATTCATTCATTCATAGAAACTATCTTTAAATGTAAATTTATATTCAGCACACGATATAGCTATTTTGCCATTTTAACAAGCAGCGTTTATTGACAAAATAAGCTGTGCCGTTTTAACCGGGCCCAGCCTGCTTCGTCTCTGTTCTTTGCAAACGGCCCGTGATCGTATCAGGTAGAACAGGTTGTTAACCAAAAGATCAGAATTACTAAATGAATGATGTGTGTGGATGCACTTGAGGATTCCAGATGGTAAAATTCTGCGTTGTGTATTTTCATGCAATCCTCCTCGTGTCACAGAATCCACCCGTCAGCTGAGACGGATTTCTTCCACCACCAAGGATGTGAAGTCACACCAGGATGCATTCACCTCTTCATTTACTGGGCCTGCGGTAATAACAGGCAAATCATCAGCCACACAGCCACAACGACTTCCCACACCCCTGCGGATGGTATAAAACATTTCACTGTTAGACAACTCTGTAAGCACCCCGTCATATGTCTATTTTATAATTAACTGTTGTGTCTTTAAAATCGACTAAGCAAACAATTCCTACCACTCCTTCGCCTCTTCACCAACTGAGGCGTGTCTCTGGAAGACCAATATTTATATCCGCAGGGATGGGCGTGGCTTACTGCGCGTGTGTAGGCTAATGTATTACCACCGCTCATCAATTATAATTCTGGTATGTGCGACCTTTCGACATGCAAAACTGTCATCAGTTGACACCGGCTACACAATCCATATGTGGGAACTTTATAGTTAGAGTAACTTCACCTGCTAGTTGGCAGTTAATTACAATATGACACTCGGTATAATGCACGTGGCACGTTAGCAAAGGTTGGTGTCATATTTTTGATCATTAACAAACTACGTGTTTCCTCAGCAAGCGTTTGTTTTACTATACGGTACTTAAATGATAGCTAGCATTCCAACTCGTCAATGTCAGCAGTCCGTGACGAATCACACATCCACTGTCCATTGCTGCTTACATTCAATAAAATGTGTACATTTTAACTTCCATCAAAATAAACGTAAACATAGCAAAGGAGAGAGAAGGAACACTCAACACGGCTATCCCGAAAGAACAGCTTTGGAGAGCATTTCTCAAATGTCATATTTTACCATGTTCAAAGGCGCACCTCTAGCTAGGTAACAATGCCTTTCCCGATTGCTGGTGGATAGAACTGGTACCGGGAAAGACATCCACCAATCGGAAGGCAGGGGAGCCGAAGGCGTGTAGAAGTATTTAAAAACCGAATGTAAGTCATACAAAACTCGGTAATTTATAGGTGGATATCAGTAAAAGCCCGGCCTCGAAGTGTTTGGGGGTCAAGGTAGAAGCGTTCACGTCGCGATCCCTGTCAGGAAACACTTGGTATTGCCTGCGAATTCTACCAAACACTTCGAGGCCGAGCTGAAAGACAACGATGTCCAGAAGCTGACCATCGTGCTTCGAAGAATCGCAAAGAAGAAGAAGTAAAAGCCGAGAATGCGGAACCCTGATTGTCACTGCACGTCACGCTAAATACGTGGGTGCAATACAGCACATGGATAATTTCTAGGAAAATTACACGAGTGCAATAGGTGTTATAGGCTGTTCAAAGGACACGTTGTGGGCAGTAGAGGGCAGTGCAGCAAAATACATTGTTAAAAAGTGCATAACTTATCCGTTCCGGCACTCTCTACTGACCAGCGTAGCGAAAGTATGACCAAATAGCCCCTACAACCCGCACGGAGTTTGGTGGCTTTTACCCAACAGATTGACAAACGGCTGCACATGGTACACACTACATAGTATATATTCATACACGTGGTGATACGGGTTACATCACTGCTCTGTCGGTCAGTCGCCACAAGTGTGGGCAGCACAGCTCCGCTTCACATAACCCATGATCGCTTAAGACATCTATCGCTATTAGAGAATGTAAAGCACATACCTTTGAATCCACGTGGAAAGACTAATTCACAAATCACTCCTTCGTTACTTACACAGGCACATGGCTAAAGTATGCACTCAGGCGCATACACGTGGTTAACTGCTGCTGTGCTTCAAGCACGTGGATAGACACATGGATGAACAGTATACACGCATTAACTGTATATATAAATAAATATATGTATTCATGTATTCATCGGCTTATTGGCTTTACAGACCATTATTACCCACGAGCATTTGTTTTAGCAAGCAGACGACATACAGTACTTGCATATGTGTAAGCAATGTGCACCCATAACCATTATTGCCAGAAAGGATAAAACGTATCTTTTTACATCATCTGTATACTTGCAAAAATATACCCATATACTTAACAGCTGCATTTTCCGAAACTGCTTGCCTTTTAGCAACACTTGGCGAACACTGTTGAGACTAGGCTACAAAGTAAGCTGTCTGGTGGGAGCCAATCAATTTCAAGAATAATTCATACATTATCAAAGCATTTTGTTTGCATGTTTTTGTTACAAGTATGCGTAGCTTCTTGCAAACTGGACACTTTGTAAAAGTGTCTATTTGGTGTTAGAAGATCTTGTATTGTATTATTTCCAGAAAGAATATCACCTCGCATCTTTTTTTACATCACTCATATCCATATTGATATAAACACGTGAATTTATAAACGGCATACCATGTAGACTTACAGTCACACGTATATAAATACAGATGAAGTACTTGTGCCCATGTGGAGTACACGTGGCGGAGCTCGGCTACGCGAACTATGCAAAAGCTTAGCGTCCCAAGCAACTCAGGCGGCCCCGGATTTGTGTAAAAATCTGCACCATATATCTTCTCGAATGCAGATCCTAATAAACATAACACGCACCTTCACATCAACCTGGACACGATAACGCATTACTTAATTCTCTAGGCTGTTGCTTTCTTTCACGACATCTCTGTCGCTTGACTATAGCTCCCAATTCATATGTCTCATCTGTATCCCCTATTGTCTCATTTGTTCACGTTCTCTCATCTCGCTTCCATATCTGCAGTCAATCTCGTCTGCCATCTCACGAGGAGTTTACACAGAAATGGAGGTCCACCGAAAACAATTTCTGCTTAAGGGCCCTTACTGGGTTGGCACCACCACTACTGCACACACTTGGCATTTGGTGCACTCAACGTGCACAGACAAGCATACGTGTGTGATAGCTGAGAGACCAGAGGCTGCTGAAGGACTGAGTTATAATGCATGTTGTTTGTGCTGTGTATTTTGCAATGTGCTTGTGACATGTGCACATACATGTATGTTGTGTACCTGTATGGTACGTTTGTAGTACAGTATATGTTACGTCTAACTTGCGTGCATAGTTTGTGCATGTGTAGCATGGTGTTGTGTAATGATTTCTGTTCTGCATCTGCGAGTAACGTATTTTGTATGCGTTCTTTGTGATGTGTGCGTGTCATAGGTCATGTGTGTGTGGCGTGTGTATTGTTATATGTTGCGTGTAGCATGTGGGCGTCATATATCGTGTGCAGTGTACGTAGTGTGTGCAAGTTAGTTGTGCAGTGTCTATGTATCATGTCGTTGTAAGGTGTACCGTGCTCAATATGTTGTGTGTATTATGCAGTGTACGTATATTGTGTAAGGTACGCATGCATTGTGTGTACTGTATAGTGTATTAATTATGTAATGCAATATCGTGTACTGTATGCATTGTGTACATGTATCGTATAGGCTTTACTATTGTGTCGCGTGAATGTATCGTGTAATGTGTGCGTGCATTGCGAAGCGTGTTTATGTCGTGTGTGCCGCTCCGTGCGCGCATCACGCAATGCTGCGCTCGCACTTCGTCCGTGGGTCGTGATCTGATGATGAATGACGGACGCAGGCAAACGACACGTTACAATAAGAATGCGCACATATAACGCCGCTTTATACAACATTATACATAACAGTGCGCGTACTACGTGCGCGTTATATGATAATCGGCACACGAATATGTTTTCTTTTTACAAACACGCACGTTAACAGTGCAAGCAAGCACTGCAGGCTTTGCATATGGCAGTGCATTATTTATATATTTACACATCAAGGTCTCACTGGCAGAATGCATTTATCAATGGGCGTTTACCTGCTTACGTTCCACAATAGTATCAAATAATTAAATGTCGTGTTAGAGTATTGCACGCGATAGTATGCAGGCTTGTATTTGTGTACAGAGCGTCTAAAGGTATCTGTATGTTGAATAAATACAGCATAGCGGCCAGCTCTCAAGACAACGCATGTTGATGAACACAGGCAGTGACGTCAAATCTAACGCGTTCAATTGAAATTCCCACGATTGTGCGGTCTCTCGCGCGCCTGTATGTATATTAATGATGGAATAACGTGTTTTTAATCAGCGGCGCTAATTACCCTAATTTATTCATAATGCCCAACTACGCGCAGTGAGCTTTGAGCCGGGCCCCTGTGGTGGCGTGGGTGCGCGCTGCCTCTAACGCAGCAACACAGAGGTCGGGTTGGTGGATCAAGCGAGGATGGCACGCCAGCATGGGAGCGCTGAATCACCGCTTCAAGTAAGATCCCATGACGATCATGATTATGATCTTGCTATGCCTGAGAGAATATACCAACTGAACAATGAGGCGACGCCTTTAGCTCAACCTTGCCTGATGCAATCAATGTTAAACTTAAAACACACGTATTAGTAATGATGCTATCTGTTTTTGTCGAGCATGCATTCTACTGTAGCTCACCCGCTACGTATTTTAGTAAGGTTGTACCAACATTGTTTGACTTGACTTTAAGAACTTAGAAGGGGGGAGGGGGCGTTCACAACCCCCAGCTGCTTCCACCCCCTCCCCCCTCACGCTCCGGGGGTGCTGATGGGGGCAGGGCAAATATTCCCCTCTAGCATACTTGGGGTTTCTCCGAGAGCGGGTTTCCATCCATCCACGGTCAGAAACCGCGTAATCCTGTTCAGGGTCGCG
Organism: Geotria australis; assembly: GCA_036362915.1. Lineage (NCBI taxonomy): Eukaryota > Metazoa > Chordata > Hyperoartia > Petromyzontiformes > Geotriidae > Geotria > Geotria australis. The sequence continues at coordinate 33,908,388 of JAZEWU010000001.1, forward strand.
GTAAGCCGGAGCCTATCCCGGCAGACACAGGGCGCAAGGCAGGGCTATACCCCGGCTGGGACGCCAGTCCATTACAGGGCACCGGGGGCAATAATTTAAAATATCCCTTTGGCTCATGCGATGAGCAGTCGAGCTAGTTTCCTCTACACACACATGTTTAAGCTACTCAAATAATAACTGACCCAGTATCCCGAGATGGACTGATGAAAACAGTGTTAATGAGTCAGTGAGCCCATCATATTTATTGATTATATTGTATTGTGACAACAATATTGGGGGAGGTGGGGCCGGCCTAGTGCAGTCTCATCTCTGGAACTCGGCCACGCGAATTTGATTGCAGGCTTTGGATAATATCAGTGGCAAGTCATATCTGAACATGTCTTAGACGTTCCGCTTTCACCACCTAGCACTGATCAGCGTGATGAAGTATGGTTAGCAAACCGCAATGACCGACAGCACAGGGTGGCCTTCGTCCAGCACTGCATTGCAACGGTCTAAAATTATGATTTTTGTTGTGCTAATGACATTTTTAACGTGGCTGTTAATTAATTTCCCTATCATTGTCATACAAAAAAAACATTGTCCTCGTGTTCATCAGTGTTACTCGTCTCGGATTAAACGTGATAATTCCGCCTTTTTACGGCAAGAGTGAGTATCCATATAATATGTGAGTCTGTCAGGATGAGGCTTCAACATGGGGAGATGCTCAGTCTCTTAATTTGCGAGCTTCATTTGATATACGAACTGTCTGCAGTAGTTGTAGGAGCCTGGACAAAGTGTGAAATTAGCACAATTACGCCCTGGGCGTTGGAGCCACGGGGGGGTGAGAGCGAAATAAGAATGCATGATAGAGGAAAAACATATCACATACTGCGTCGCATTCTGTTTGGCGTTTAACATTAATTTGAAGTTCGTTTCAAAACGACTGGTTTTGCATGCCTCCCATTTAAACAAGGTCACACTATGGATCACTATTCGGTAGCGTTAATCCCATTGTTTTTATTTCAGGGCGGCGTTGATGTGGTAAGTGTAGTGTTTGCATTTGTCACTGTAGGGGGCGGTACAGCAAATAGGTTTTTTTTCGCAATTTCGAAAAGGCTGGCTGTATGGATGTAAAGTGTTCTTTCCTGTATGTGATTTCTGCTGTAGCTGTTGTTTCTACAGAAACAATACATAAATAAATACACATTTTACAAAGGATAAAGTATAATCTTCATGCTAGTCTTTAAAACCCAATAATGCTTTCATTGATACACACCATATTTGAACAATATATACACCCACAACGTCTTTTATCAATCCACTGTTGGATGAGGGCTTCCCCAGGTCGTATTGCTTATTTGACCATACTTCACCACACTGATCGGTGTGGGTTTGTGAAGGAGAGCACAAACGGCCTTAGGGACCATACAAATGGACTTCACTCCAATGCCCTCTCTCTGCTGCCCATTACGTTGCCCCGCAGCCCTACACCAACCTGTGTGTGCGTGGTGGTCTCCCACCAAAGCGCCATCCAGGAATAACCCTGCTTGAAAAAAAATGCCTCTGTATGAAAAACGGTGAGATCGATTTGGACATTCGTGCGTTTAGTACAGCAGTGAACTGATAACAACCCTTCCGTTGGCCTTCCCAAATGTGTCGTGCCCTGGGGTTTGTTTAATTAACATCTTGAGCCGAAGCGTAGCTCACCGGGCGGATTCGTTTCATTAAATGTATCGCAGTTTGAAGACCTCTGGGGGACGATGCTAACTGCTTACAAAGACAAAGTTCCATCGCATAATCATACAGATTATCGGAGCAACTGCTTTAAGCGACCAACTTTGGAGACCGTAACGGCGCTGGAAAGCGTGGTGTGGCCAGCCACACGCGCCCGTCCGCCTTTGTCGCCCCACCCAGTGGAGATGTACATACACCGAACCAGGTACTATTTTCAGGCTGAGTCTACCTAAGGGAGATCCAGGACTGGTTTAGGACGCGAACGCACACCGCGAGATGTGAATTGTATTCCCAGTGCGGCGTTGGTGCGTTTGCACAAGAAGCGGCTTCTACGCCTGCGCTGTCTTGCACGCGTGTATAAGATGCGTATCTTTAATCTTTCGTAAGCTCGGGTTGTCCAGTCAGCCTAGATGAAGCGTCGTGATTAAAAAAAAAAACAACTTATTGGACAAGCGGTGCGTGTTTATACGTGTGTAATGTATCTTTGTGCGTTCTTGCGTTAACTACGGTTGTATGTATCTCAACAACCACGATACAACTGCAACATGTAATTGGTTATGTCAAAACTAGACAGCAGCTATGTTTACATTATAAGCAGTATACACATTGCACGCGATAACGTAAACATCGAGTTAAGCAATTATGACCCTAAAACGACCCGTCGTTGGATTGGGCCATTCATTTTTTGGCCACGGATGGCCCAACACTCCGCCCAACGTTAAGACCAAAATCGGTCTATGCTGCGTCGGGCTCGTGTAAAGGAGCTTGGAAATTGGGTCAGTAATGGTGCTGTGTCAGATAGTTGTTGGCCAGTGCTCCACGGTGCAGCTGTAAGACCATTCATTGCTGGGCCAGCATTAAACCTACCATCAGCATGCGTATGTGCTATATGTTTCCCTGTTTGTGTATGTGTGCTCGTCTGTGAACGCGTGCATGAGCATTTGTGCAGTCACAGCTTGCAGAACGATGCCATCCAAAATACACGACACAGTTCACACACAGAACCCACGCACACCATTCCAGCAATTAATAGTATAGTTACTTGCCAAGGATAGATGAAATGTGCGGTGTGCGATATGTGTATGAAGCACAGTACGGTAAACGCCAAACGTATGATATGCGCTTCATACGTATATTCAATCAATGTTGAAAGTGATTACATCATCGCGAAGCAGACATTTAAAACGGCAGTCGCTGGAGGGCAACACAGGACTGCAGTAAGTAAATTTACCCATAAGGTATAAACACGTATCGTATAAAACGCTTGTATTGTAAATTATATGCGGACACCTAACGGGATAATGTATTGCCAAGCTTGGATTGTTTTATTATGGCTAACGGTTAAAGCGGCATAACCAGGTCATGACGCATAACGATGTGCATATATAGTTTTGTTGATAAACAAATGTTGATGTTGTTTACGTGTTCGGTTGCATCTCGACCCCCGGGGGGTTGTGTAATACTTGTGATGTTTTTGTATCCCTTCGAAGTGGGCTACGCCGGGTAATTTGTAGACAAAGAAAATCACGATGCAATCAGTGCAGTGCGTAATCGCCTATTGTACTCCGTCCAAAAACCTTGTTTCTTAATGCAAAGCAGTTCACTGTGCATCCCTGGTTGCTGGAGCTGCTATAGCTGATGCAAGTATGTGTGCCCTCTGCAGGCCACGTTAACGTATTCCATTATCCGTGACCAATCACTCACGGCCCTTATTCATAATAAAGCAGGTAAACTGCCAAATGACACACAAGGCGCATTTAATGTGGCCCAGTTTTATACATTTCACTTACCTTACTTGCAAAAGAGACGTGCAGTAATAACAGCCTTTTGGTTGGTCTAATACATTTAAAAAGCCAAAATGCATAATTAGAGGGACTGGTAGCTATTTTTCATCGGAGTTAATTACATTTTAACCAATTGCAGCAGGTCTGAATGCGCACGACTGAATAGACGTTTTTTGTGAAAAGTTGAAATCGATCAGTGAATTGAGCAATTCTGTCAGTGGCGCCAGGTAAACGTCTGCATAGGACACGTGTGTTGTGCAGACGGGTAATTTGAGTTGGTTTTCGAGTCCCAAGACTTGTTTTCGGGAGGATCCTGTGCTTTTTATGGCAAGTCTTAATCGAAATGGTGTTTTTTGTGTGAAAGCAAACCTAATGCCACCGAAGAATACTCAAACCAACTCTGCATACAGGGACTCGTCAGCCTGCTTGCTGTACTGCTCCCTACATTCCTCAGACGAAACATGCATGTGTCTGCACATGAAAATATATAATATACATGAGTGCAAACTGTTGGAGAGAAAATAGCGAGTAATTAAGTGGGTTTTTTTGGCAACGTCAAAGGGTTGTTATTGCCTTTGGGTGTGCGTGTGTGCTCGAGATGGCTGTGTGTTTGATGTATGTGTGTGTGTAAAGGCTATGTATATGATCGCTTGGTGACTGATGACTGGGTGTGTGTGTGTGATGGCTGTTTGTTTTGCTGTGTGTGTGATGACTATGGTACGTGATGGCTGTTAGGCTGTGTGTGATGCCTGTGTTTGATGACTGGCTGTGTGTGTGTGTGTGATGACTGTTTGTTTTGCTGTGTGTGTGGTGACTGTTGTGTGGCTGTGTGCGTGATAGCTGTTAGGGTGTGTGTGATGACTGCCGGTGTGATGGCCGTATGTTGGATTGCGCAGCATGTTTATGAACTCTGCTGCGCATATTTTGCGTCGACGAATATTAATGACGCGTTTGCAGCGAACGGTTAATTCAGCAGTTAACCCACATTGCCCTTCACACGTAAACACGAAGACTGCCATTCACGTAACGTATAACGTTGAGTACAGGATGTGTCGATTACAAAAGACATCAAAAACGTTCAACCACATGCCACTCAAGTGCGACTTAATTGACGTGCATCGCTACTGGGCGGGGCTGTCATTTACATACAGTTCCTAGGTGTGTTCTTGCGTTGCATATCTTGGCACAGTGTGATACATAATGTTGTTACTATTGCATAATCATGTTGGTATCGATTACGCCTGCAACAAACCACAATGACCAGCTGTCAACCCACACGAGCAACACAGTGGGTTGAACAGACTATAATAAGCCTTCTTAAGTTAATAATTGACCATCCCTTGTCAATCCAGTTGCTGGATGGAAGGCCTCCTCCCCACGCTGTGTCGGTCATGACAACTGCTTAACCATACTTCACTACGCCCGTGAAGGGAGGAGGACTAGGTGGCGTGAATTGCAAGATCGCTTCAGATATCACTCACCACTGATCTTAGCTATGGCCGGGAATATAATTTTAGGTTTGGGGTTCAAAGGGCAGTTGGATAAGCAATGCGCCACCGTTCCACATCAATTTTTTTCTATTATTGTGTGTGTGTGCCTATACACAGCACAATACTAATATGTAAATTGTGTTGTTGTTTGCTTCACACTGCTATCGCTGATGATGGCGTGCACATATTTCACATATTTATCACAAGGCTTAAAGTAACGTGTAACTTTCGACTGACCGTGCCTTGTGATTAAAAGTAAAACCCAAGGTCAAATTGTAACATTTTGGTTTTAGAATGTTTACGGATACAAGTACTGTAGACTCGACTGTAATTCTATAAAACTTAATTTTTTTAACCCTTCTAAAACAACGTGAGAGTTTGCATCAATCACTGGCATTCGTGATTGAATACCCATATGTATATGGTAATGAGCGCGCTAGTTCTGTAATGATCAATTATTGTAGGAGCGACTTGTCCCTGCTGTAAAACAACTTTCACTCGTCTGTGTGATTTGTGGATGTATTGGCTTGTTGAACGTGACCGTACAAGATATACATTACGTCAAGTGTGATTGTATAAGCGTGCGGTAGGCACTGAGGAACTCGAGACACATGTGTTGAGTGACAACAGTTCCGAGGTGTGTGTTCAGCCTCTGTTATGCGTGGTCACTGTGTATGGTTACCACGCTGGGCTACAAACCTTGCGACCCGAGTTCGAATCTCGCTTACCGCGAACACCAGTGGCGATTTTCTGAACCTGTCCAGGGCCTCCCCGTAGGTCGACTCAGCCTCAAATGAATACCTGGTGCGGTGTGTAAACATTGTCACTAGGGAGACAAAGGCGGCTGGGCATGGTGCTGACAAAGGCTACTAGCGATGAA
>JAZEWU010000001.1:33914444-33933104 GCA_036362915.1 Geotria australis
CAAAGAAGAAGAAGACCCACCCATTCGTGTGCCGTGTCGACAATCATATGTGCTTGCTAACATCACTTGACCCTACACTCTGTTAAGGCTATACGGGGATCTTTACTTTTCTTATTTTGTTATGATGTGTGTATTTCTTGTGTATTTGTGGTCCCACAGTCCAAAGACATGCTGCTGCATAGGTTAATTGGCCTGCGGACTAAATTGCTCCCGGTGCCCTGTGATGGACTGGCGGTCCCATCTTGGGTATAGCCCTGCCTTGCGCCCGGTGTCTGCCGGGATTGGCTCCGGCTCACCGCAACCCTGTACAGGATTAAGCGGTTTATGACTGATGATGTGTGGTCTGGCGGTATTTGTGGATATCCTGTGAATGTGGTCTGTGTGGGTGTTCATACTTTCTATTCAGATTGCATTCGTGGTCAGATTACATCGTACAGGCAGTTCAAAGTTGTACATATGCCGTCCTCTTCGCGGCCCTTGTGCAGCGCTTTGTGACCCTCGGGTGAAAGGCGCTATATAAATTGAATTATTATTATTACATGGATTCATAAACTACTATTCTGGGCGACGATGTGTGTTCAGGTTATTTATCAGTATGTGTGATCCGGCTTTATATGTATTCAGGTTGTGTAATCTTGCTTTATGTATGACAGGCCGGTTTTTTGTGTTCACGGGTTGTGTGTTTACGCTTTGTACAAATCATGGTGTTCATGCGACACTATGTTTTCGATGTGTGTGTGCTTGTCAGTTATTCAGTGGGGCTATATTTGTGTTTATATATGTTCGTGAGTTAATTGCGTGTGTAGGCTGTGTTTGTCTTTTATGTGTGTATAGGTTGCGTAGTAATGCCATATTGTGTGTAGGCTCTGTGTGTGTGTTCACACTCTTCAAGCTGTGCAGCACACACTGCTGCCCTTACAGATGTTGCGTTATATAAATAATGCTGTACAGTACGTGTTTACGCATTGACATACAGTATATAAATATATGATTAACCAGCGATGCAATGTCGCCACCTGCCGACAGTACATTGACAAGTTGGTAATGTGTAAACACGAAGTTGTCAGATGCTTATTAGAGGCTTATTATTACAGCAGAAAAATACCCACGGAGTCCTGCGAATTTATGACAATAGTTTAAAATATATACAATATTCATATATAAACACATTTAAAAACACATAGCATTTTTGAGGCAACATGTCTTTTACCAGCATTGTCTTTCAGCTCGGCTTCGAAAACTGTAATTTAACCATCGCGCTTCGAAGAATCCCAAAGAAGAAGACCAGTATTGTGAAGTACTGTGTAGTGAAATAACACCCATGACGCACATGGTGCGGAGAGACCCTCATTTAGTATTGGATTGACGAAAGAGCTGCTGTACATGTCTGTGATTATATAAAAAGGTTTTTGTGCCCTTTATGAACAGTCAATTATGTCTTTAAAAAAACGACCCGGGGAATTCATAAGCATGTGTTTTGTACAGAAGCTGTCAAAGCCACATGTGCTGCCCTCTTTGATGGGACGCTCATAAAAGGAGGCGCAATCTGCCCTGCTCCTCACGATGGACATCACACTCCTGCACAATGAGCGCCCTGGGATGCGAGGGAGGAGCGGCGGACAGGACCGACGATCCTTCTCTGGAATTCCACGGCATCGCATCAGACCAGCCTCGGAGTCGCAGTCTCAGGTACGAACAGGCACCACCAGCTCCGACATCATTGAATCTCGAGGGTATACTGGGTTTGAGCCTGGTTATGACTTGGATGGGTGGATGTGTCTTCCGGGATAGGCTCCGGCTCACCGCGACCCTGTATAGCATTAAGCGGTTTCTGGTAATAGATGGATAACCACCAAGGACATAGCAGGTATTGTAGGCAAGGGACTGAAGGTGGCTAGGAGACAGCAAGGTAAAATGTTACCTCTACATATGTGTGAGGTTTTTTTCGAAGTACTCCAGTTTACTCCCACATGCCATTCATTAATGGTAGGGCCCAAACTTCCCAAAGTGGAATCCTGAACAACAGCCGCATACTGAATAGATGAGATGGCTGAAAATTGAACTCAGGTGGTTGAGTTAATAGCTGAGTGCACTAAATATCATGCCCCCTTGTATCATGTTACCAACTCGTGCAAATGTTTACTATGGTATGTCAGTGAACACGCCAAGAACAATAAGGCAATAGTCCAGCATCAACACCATTACAAAATGCAGCTAATTGCAAGCACATGCGTGGTGCCCAAGGCAGTGCTTCAGTGAGTACAGGTGAGAGAAGGCATGTCGCGAATAGTGACCATTGGAAGACTCTCCGTATGTTGATACAAATGCTGTGGTTTTACCATGTGTGTAGGTGATCATCAGACACACTTTATTCATCGCTGGATAAAATTCTACCAATTAGCGTATATGTTCAAGTAATTTATACATTTACATTATTGAGAGAGTTGTGTTATGTTAGCGATTACTTGCAAATTACAAAGGACCAAGAGAACCATCGGTCTGTATTGTGCAGCTAAAGTTACCCAGTCGATTTATGCATCGTGCAAGAGCCCACTGGCAGATTTCTGCCTGTGGGCTCATGGGGTTCAAAATGGGATGTGTGAAAACAGAAACAAATGTCCCAAGATACCAGGAAAACCGCAAGATGTTAATCCTGACCTGAGATAAGAGCATAGAGGTGGCCAGATGGTTCAAAGATCAGGGCAGTGAGGTGGCATCATTGAAAATCTCTTAGGTGAATTCAGATTTCAGCCATTCGTCATTAAACCAGGTTGTCACACATAAGAATGTTATTGTCTCAGCTTTGTGTCTAATGACTACAGCAAAATAATCACGTTAAATGTGTTTTCTTCACTTAAATTAGAAGAATTAAACATACTCGCCTTTGCAGTGGCCTGGAGCCGCCTAGGTTTGTTTCTCCACAAGCGCCACTTGATGGCGATGCAATCAGCTCTGAGCCGAGAGAACAGCCTACAGCTGATTGGCAAGATGCTCTACAGAGTTGTGACGTGATACAACCAGCCACTAGGAACACTGAATAAATGTGGAATGACACCCTAACTGCCGCATTAAATATAGATACATCTGATTGTACTGCATGCAGCACACAGAGCGTAGGCGAGGATGCACGCTGGCTGTCCTGGGTGTCGCATCAGTTCGAGCGCATTGCCGGCCATGGCCAAGAGATCACAATGCGTGAGTTCAAGGCAGCGCTCAACATCAAGGAGGTGAGACCATGCTCCGTAATCCGTGAGGTCTATTCCGTGATCGTGATGGAGATGGTCCCTGTGGGTGAAAGAAAGCAGCGACCCTCTGTAGGTCTGTTAAGAAGGATGTTATTTAACCATGGACCCCGACTCTGGACTCCTGACACTGACTGCGGACCCTAATAATTGACGCTTGAGTATAATTTCAGGATGCTAAGTTTGAACTGTAGACACTGATCTGAGGTACTGACCATGAAACCTCATCACAAACTCTTGCACTCTGAACTCTGTGCCATGAGCTTCGATGATGGACCCTGATCCTTGACCCTATGAGGGTTTACAAGGAAATGGCCATCTCCTTCCACAGTCGTTTTTTGTGGAGCGATTCTTCGCGCTCTTCGACTCAGATGGGAATGGGACCATCAGCCTGGAGGAGCTCCTGGGAGCATTGCATCTCCTCGTACATGGATCACACATGGACAAGCTCACCTTTCTCTTCCATGTCTATGATGTGGACGGTAGTACATTTATTGTTGTTTTCACTTATTTAGACATTGAATACATGAGCTAAAGTATCTATCTAATGATCAAGACAATGCTTAATAGCTACTGATTTTGCTTTTCCTCTTCAATGTTTGTTACCCAATCAATATGATGGCAAAAGGGCAGATTCTACCATTTTCAGAAGAATGGTTCAATTAATAACTCGGTATGAAGTGAAATTTAGTTTTGGAATGTCATTCAAAAACTAAAATTGATTCGTGCGTTTAAAATAAGTGCATCAAATTGTACAAATGCATTACTTTTCATTCATATCTGCATGTATTAATTACAATTTATGACATTTACATGCAAAATGTGATACTAATTATACATTTAACCTAACACAACAATTGTCTTTATTTTAAATGATATGGAAAAACAAATAGAAAACCTGCAAAGGAGACAAATAAATGCCGTGAAATCAATACAGACCAATTGGAACGGCAAGGCAAAAAATAATCCTTGAGTTAAAACTTGACTCCCGAATTGTAAAATATTTTCAGTTCACCGGGGAAGCAAATCATTACACTTCTGCTAAATTGGGCTCTTGGTATTGCGTTGATTTTCGCACATGCGTGTGCGCAGGCAGTGGACTGATTGAACCACACGAGCTGCGCACAGTGCTGGAGTCGTGCCTCAGGGAGAGTGCCATCTCTCTGCCCGAGGGCCGGCTCGAGGCGCTCACCCTGGCACTCTTTGAGGCTGCCGATGCCGATCAAAGTGGGGCCATTACCCTGCAGGAGCTGGGCGTCGAGCTGGCCAAGCTGCCTGGTGTGCTCGAGGACCTCACCATCAGGTGCCGCCTGCCTCCCTGACAAGCACGCTAACCTTTCGATGCATTCCAACTGAGGTTGACAGCGTGTGTACCTGCTCATTATGTCCGTAAATGGGGGACGCTATAACTCTCTTAAACGTGTTTCAATATGAATCAAACTTTACTTTGAAATGTAATTGCTATTATCCTATTGAAAAATAGCCAAAGAGATCTAAGGGTTGCCCAAAACATGCAGACACAAACCAGAGAAGAAAGTAGTATCCACATTGGAGAAAACACAATTGCGTTTTGCCGTTACAGGTACTTGTTGGCATTTGTACTCCTAATTAAATACTTCCAAGGACACCGTTCACGTATATTGATGGTTTTCTGTATATTTTTTTACTTTTTTGTTTAAACTATACCAACTGAAGCAGTGCCATCGGTGTTTCCTTCCCACATTGATGATGATGTTAAACCCAGGTGGAATAATAGACCAAATTGACCTTCACCACAATTTCATAAATATATTTGGATTACATTTTGAGTTGTGTGCTACATTTATATCAGCGCTATGATTAGCCATGATCTATCCACTGTTGAATGAAGTCCTCTTTACACCCCTCGGGTGTATTCCCTCCTTTGGACTTATATTTACCAGTCTTAACGATCGTGATAAAATATTAACGTTGCAATACGTTAACGCCGATGGATAAATGACAACGGTCTCGACGACTCAGCGCGGCGAGCTGGCTGAAGCCCCCGTGTGCGCACACCCAACACCACGGGCCACCGCGCTACCTGACGCGCACCTACTGGCAGAACAACTACCGCAAGCTGCTCTTCATGGCCGCATACGTGTGCACGAGCACGCTGCTCCTCGCTCTGGGTGCGCACGCGTACCGCCACCAGGGGCCCTGGGTGAGCGCGGCGCGAGCCTGTGGCGTCTGCCTCAACTTCAACTGCGTCCTCGTGGTGGTGAGAGAGCAAGACGGCATCTGCCAAATTATAACATCGCAGTATGATGCAACAACTGGGGATGGACTGTGAACATTATATTGATTATCGTGTCAAGCACAAAAGGATGCTGCCGTGGTGTAATGGTTAGAAATACAAAGGTCGCCAGTTCGATTTTGTCTCCTCGTGTGGCAGCCTCTGTCCACACAGGTATAAATGGATACTCCACAGTGAGTCAATCGGGAAGTTGCATTCGGTGGGATAAAGTGTGGTTAATTTCACCTCTTCCAAGACTTCTGGTTATCTTCGAAGAGTAGGTCAAAATAACCTCGAGAGGGGATCTATATAGAGCTACTTCGAGTGGAAGCCCTTCTGCCAATAGTCGCTTGAGCGTACAATTCCAAGGCTGCAGGTTTACCTGATATGTTAGAACAACCGGTGGGGCATGCAACATTCTCTCCTTCGACTCCTATGCTTAGGTAGGCACATGGCAATGACATCAGACCCCTCCCCCCCTATATATAGAGGGACTCGGAGGTTTGTGTAACACGAAAGCCATCGTGTTACACAAACCTAAATTTTGATAAATGATCGAATTGTGAGGTGGGCAAATAGTTACTAGCTTAACATTTACCAATGAAACTAATCGCAATGCCATTGGTGATGATAGCAATAACAACGATGTTATGGGTGGTGACGATGCCAGGTGCTGATGCTCCGCCGCTGCCTGACTTGGCTGCGAGCCACGTGGGTGGTTCACGTCCTGCCCATCGACCAGAGCGTGCTCTTCCACCGGATGGTCGGCTACGTCTTGTCAGCCCTCGCCTCTGTGCACTCACTCTGCCATGTTGTCAACTTCGGTGAGAATAATAATGCAATTAAATATCGTTTAAGCAAATTGACCGTACTTCAGTGAATGTCACAAGCTCTGTGTGTGTGGTGGAAACTGCGTTTGGTGAAAATGTTCCAAACTGTCCCCTACTGTCACCGGTTTTTTCTGCTCTATCCCTGTCCTTCATAATCAGTCTTATTAGTTTTAAGGAACATTCTATTAATCACCTTGGCTACACCTTGCTGATAAAACATCGTGAAATTGAAACTGGTCCAAGTTGACTTCGTTTAATAAACACATGTTAACGGATAGCAATAATGGGAAAGGCTCACAGGCCGATGGATTAAATGTTACTTCCTTTCAGCGATTTAAGCAAATTCCCTGACCTGTTTATTTTTGTATTCTGCTGTGCTGGCTATGTATAGCCAGAGCGCCGCACTGGTAATTCGCTGCATGACATCATCCTTGTTCAGTGAAGCACTTGCATAACTGTCAGAAACGGGTGCTGCGAACGTCTTCATCAAGCGGTGCTGTGTGTCTGTGTCTGACAGTTTAGGGCCTGAGTGCCTAGAGTCCCTTTGTGGCAGACACAGCGTCCACTGAATAGTCTCATTTATAGCTGTTTAAAAATAAACCGGGTTGCGTCTGTTGATGACATTCAATTTTGCCAGGAATGCAGTCTGTTCCCTTAATATGCTGAGATGTAACAATCTCGGTGGCTTACAGGGTACCTCTCAATGCTCTTCTCGCTCCTGTCCTCCAAGTCTTGCGCCAAGCCCCTTTCTGTATGAAATAAATGTAACCACTAACAGTTACAAATAGTGGCTCCAGGGCCAAAAGGAGAAACGTGTGTTGATGAGATAATGAACAAAAGCCCATGACATTGCTTTTACTATTCTATTATAGCACATTGACTGGCTTGTAGGACGCATTAGTTGAAAGGATGGCAATGGTTGAACATTCTGAAGGGGATATGGAGCAATGACATCAGGGTGCGTGTATGATAATGATACGGATGATGGCATTGGTGCAGTAAGGGAGGAGCCTTTGCCTCTGTATTGCAGCAAAATGACAGGCTGTGAGGAAAGAAATTACGTCCTCTGTTTAATTCGATTATAATCGATGACAGTCCACTGCAGCCAATCCTGCAATATAATAGATGTTACATTAATTGTAACCCATATCGTGACCATGTCCCACTTGGAAATATTTTTTTTGCAATAACTAACTACTGAATGATAATTAATGTAAATATTTATGTTACACATTTAAATGTTTACAATTCAGCGTTACGAGATTAGAAGCCATACACATACATCATTTATGTTCTGGGTTTTGTTCAGGATTAATTTGGGCACATTGTTTGCATTGAAGGTTTGAGCCGAACCTATTTTAACCAACTGTGGTGTAATTCAAATACAGCATGTCGGTTTTTTGTGTGTAGCAGAATCAGCATGAGGCTTGAGGTGTTTTTCCTTCTGGTAGAGACTATAACAGCTGCTGGTTGCTTTTGCCACTGCAGCTGGTGTTAAATATTGTGATTATGTTGATGAAATTCGTGGATAAATTAATTAAGATTAAATTGTGGTCTAGTGATTATTATGATGATAAGTGAATTATAATTGTGGAAATCAATTTACTATAGGAATATGATTGATTATAAACTCATGAATATTGTGCTAATACATTAATGGTGCAAATTGGGTATGGTTAACGACGATAACCTTTTTGGCCACATGTTCTCAATGTCAAAAGACAAATAGTCTCCTTGATAATTGCTCTCCTACATGCGTACAGTCTCCTTGTGTGAGTGACAATTGGCGAGGTGGTAATCTCTGGGGTGAAAATTTCACATTCCCAAGGAAAACTATCTTTTACCATGTGAATGTGGAATTCCCACAGTGGATATGATTTTAAAAAAATAATACCACTTTATGGGACCCAAGAAGGATGATGGGCTGAGTCAACTTCTACTGGATTTAGAACTTGCACCCTTCAATTTGAGTCAACCACTTTGCCCACAATATCATATATGTAAATTAGGAATGTGACAATACATTGATTAATTCATTAAAATCAATTTTATACTCATGATACATGCACCAAACTATTTATGCAAGATATTACTTATAGTAGAATTCATGTTGCTCCCTCATATGACCTGATTTCATCAGTCCGTCTGTGCAGTTGACATCCTCCCAGGCATGTTCCCTAATATAAATGTATAGCTCTCCGATGTGTTTTGGGTTGCACTGTGTTTCGGCATCATCTCTGACAAAAGGCTCCCTGTACAGGGAGCTTCTTCTGCAACTGAAACTTCGGACATCGTACCAAACGCCATGCGGTAGAACGTATTAAAACACATCAGAGGTGCTATACAGCACAACCACAAATACCTATGCAATAGTAATATAACTAAATATTTAAAGGTGTGATTGTCAAAATAACCGCATGCCCCTCCTTTGCCAGTGTTGTTATCGCAGCAGCCGGATGCCCGTTACAGCCTCTGGGAGTTCCTCCTGACGACGCGGCCCGGCATAGGCTGGGTCAACGGTTCGGCATCCATCACAGGCGTGCTGCTCCAGATTCTCGTGGGCCTCATGCTCGTCTGCTCCAGCCCCTGCGTGCGACGCAGTGGGCACTTCGAGGTGCCGCCCAGACTTTGTTTTTGCAAGATCCCGATTCATGGGGGGGAAGGGGCAAATTGGATTTTTTTCCAGGGCCCAAAACCTGAGAGAGGCCCACGAAAAAATGCATGTCAATATGACATGTACAGCCCTTTTCTCGCTCCATTTGTCAAGCCACTATTGGATGACGGTCTTCCCACACCATGCAAGCACCAGGTGATTTGGTCATTTGCAGTAAGAAAAGTAGTACCATCCATCAATTTTCAGAAACCGCTTAATCCTATACAGGGTCTCGGTGAGCCGGGGCCTATCCCGGCAGACACAGGGCGTAAGGCAGGGGAACTCCAAGGATGGAGGGGGAAAGTAGTACTGCTTATTTAAATTATATTTTTACATAAACAATACTACCTTCATTTGCTGTTTTATTAAAAACAAATATATTTCCCCCTCCAGTTTTTAGCATCTGACATAGATTAACCCTCCTGATGAATGGTGTCTTATTGGAAAAGATATTTAAATAAACCCTAGCTCATGCATTTGTTTATTTATGTGTTGCTTTGCCTTGAAACAGTGTCTCATGTGCAGATGCACAGTGGGGCCCCGCGTCTTTCTGAGCCATTTTGTGGAATTCTATAATTTCAGTATGACCGTAAGACAATAGCTGCTGTTTCCCCACAGAAAGGTATTCATCTAATTGATCCTGAAGAGATTATAGGATCAATAATCTTTTTGATTGTTAAATATTTACCTCTACCATAACATCACTTGGCTGGATTAAGAATGAATACCACGATTCCATTGAAATGGATCAGCCATCAACACCACCATTTTTACTCAGATATTCAAGAGCTGCAGGGTTAAAGTTAAAAGCAATACATGCAATAATTAAAATAAAATTAGGAGCAGTTATTTTAAAAACTGCAAATTTTGGACCTTATCACATGTACACAATGGCTTATTTTAGTACAGTAGATTGCAGGGCCTTTAGTGTCATCTTTACAGCAGTGTTCCATGCTTGATAACGCTCATGGCCATAATTCTATCTAGGCTCACTTTCCCGAGTGCCTGGACGAGGTAATTTTCTATACCTCGAACCCCTCCATCATGGAACAAAATTACATGGTGTACCCTTGAAGTGACCGAACCCACATGTGCGACTGCTGATGTCATTCTGAAAAATATATTATTTGCACACTTAATGTGATGCTTCAAGTATCTTATTCCATTTTCAGTTAGTCTCAAGATATTTTGAAAGTGCAGAAACCTTGTGAAGTAATAATTGAATCGATTGCACTTGGAACCTAGCACAGATCCCAGCAACTCTGGGAGTTGGGAAATTCATTTTTCAATGCCACTGGCTGGAGTGGGATTAACACAAGTGTTTGCTGGTCATCTTCTTCTTTGCGATTCTTCGAAGCACGATGGCTAGCTTCTGGACATCGTCGTCTTTCAGCTTGGCTTTGCTGGTCATGATTTGGCTTTTCAAATGTTTAGGGTTATTTATTCATCTGCCATATATGCAAACCACAACAAGCGTGTGAACACGATGGGCATAGAGACTGTGCCACAATGCCATGCACTAAATTTGTTGTAGAACTGTCCGTTATAAAACCAGATACTCAAGAGAAGTGAGTGAATGGTTTCAGCCTGACCATCAATGAGTGTAGTAACAACCCCAGGTTAAATTTGGTTTTGCAATTTCGCAAAATTACAGCTCTGATAATTATTTTTTGTAATACGATAAACGTGTGGATATGAGGTTACTGTAAAACATTTCAGAAACAGTTCTGTAATATCCCCTTCCACTGCTTATGCGCTAACACGAGGTGATGCATTCTGCGAGAATTCAAAATGAATTATTTGCGCTTGAAACACGATGTCTATAGTGAAATTGGCATAACATTTTGCAAAAATACAAAAAATAATCTAAAAACATAATCATTGCACTCCAATGTGAATCAATTAGTCACTAACAACGGTGTATACATTTTTACACGTTTAATTTTTAAACGTTGTTTCAATATCTTGGAAGATTATAACCAAAACATTGTTAGCAGAAATAGAGAACACGCTAACAGTAAAAAAAAAACCCCAAAAGAGCCTTATATTTTTCCTGAGTTATATTTGTTTTTTTCCCATGTGCTAACTTTTTTCATTCCCCCACTGAGCAGACCTAAATGCCAATTACAATGGGAAGTATGTAATGTGGTAATGAATTTCACCCCACGTGTGCCTCTGAGCTACCCAGCCACCTCAATGCCCAGTGAATGCATGTGATGCCGCGCTCCTTCGCCTGTCCATCTGTTCCCACAGGTGTTCTACTGGACACACCTGTGTTACCTGTTGGTGTGGCTGCTGCTCGTGCTACATACCCCACACTTCTGGAAGTGGCTGGCTGGGCCCGGTGCACTCTTCCTGTTCGAGAAGCTGCTCGGATTGGCTCGCTGCCGCATAGGTCGCACCCACATCACCGAGGCCAATCTACTGCCCTCCAAGGTGTGCCACAAACAGCAACATGTCTAAGCTCCTGCTATCCAAAGTGACATACAAATATCATTGTGGCCATCCTTTTACCTTAAAAGGTTCAGTAACGCAGCAACAAAGCAACAATGAAAATGCAAACCTGCCCTACATGCATGGATGGTACATGTGTTTGGCACACATAATCCTCCTGTGCTACATATTTTGGTAAATATACATAATCACAGCAATTTGGACTGCCAAATGAGCAGTGACCAAGCATCGTCCAGTGAGTTTCCACACAATCTCTTCACAGACAGTAAATTAATACCACTGTCACATACCACAAGCAACATGCATTACACATGTCACATGGGACAAGTTAACAGTAGAGCAGTTGAGTAAAGTGGTGCATGTATTTATAAGTTCATGACATTTTCTGGTTTGGCTGGTTTTATTTTTTTGTGGAGATATTAAGGATTTGCCTTTGATAGCCTTAAGTGCCACCTTGACTCATAATGGACACATGTTTTATGGGTGTTTTTCTGCATTGTTTCTAGTTTGTGTTTTTGCGCCCTCAGGTGACGCACCTGGTGATTCGCCGACCTCAGCATTTTCACTTCAAACCGGGCGACTATATCTACCTTAACATCCCTGCCATCGCTCAGTATGAGTGGCACCCATTCACCATCAGCAGTCCCCCCGAGCAGCAAGGTGCCTCTCATGATCCCACGCAGTTTAGTTGTTGCGGTGGAGGTGCACACACCAAACTTCACCACCAAGGATGGATTATATCAAGAGATCTTTTGGCCATCGCACTCATGAGACCCCATAAAATAGGGATTTTTCATGACAGCAACTTGGAGCACACCAGCGGTTATTTTAAGAAATGGGATGTGTTGACTACAGTAATCGGATCGTAGTCTTTATCAGTCTAAAATATCCCAAAGTGACAATGGGTTTACATACGAGGGACCATGTAGCAAGGTGGGAGTCCCCTCCATGGCTCTTCCGGTCCCTCTTCCCACCTCGTCACACACTTTCTCATATGTAAATGTGATCCAATATGAGATATATGACACTGATGAAGACGGTGAGTAAGAGAATATGATTGCTTTATAATTAGCGCCACGTGGATGTTGCCTGGCGGCTCTGCCTCACAGAAACCCTGTGGCTGCACGTGCGCTCCATGGGGCAATGGACAATGCGTCTGTATGAGTACTTCAGCTCACACGGTGGGCAAGCTGTGCGCCAGGACCCCTACCAACAGCTTACTGGACGCCTCGCACCCACCTCCTGCAAGCGCTGGACCCAGGTGCTTGCTCGTTCATAGTGATATTCAAGTGGTCTTCATGGTTAAGCTGCACGTTGAACTCAGCATTCTGGCAGTAGTGCATGGGGAAAGCTTTAGAAGAAATGTTCGGCTAAATGATCTAAACTGAAAGGCCACATTTGAATAACGAGCAGCTACACCTATGCGCTAAATAATAATCTTCCTATTCTATTTCTTAATTTTGGAAACTGTTAGAGCTTTCTGCTAATCCTTCCATCGCTGTGCACGGTAGCCTGTCACCATGCATTCTTATGACATATCCAGTATAGTTCATGAAGAAGCTCCCAGCACATCGGGTTCAACTTTGGACATCATGCCAAACAATGCACAGTACAACTTCAAAAATACATCAGCGTGTTACAATTTGTTCAGCAAAGCTTTTCTGTGTAAATTATAAACGATGAATGGCTATGTACAAGATGCATTTTTCTTGCTCTGGTTCCTGCAGCACGTGTTCAGCGTGGATGTGATGGACGATCCAACAGCCATACTGGCAGAAGAAGATGTGCGGCTCACGTCGTTTCGTAGCCGGCGTGGCTCTCTCGACGAGCTTGGGGTGTTGCCAGCTCAGCCGCCTGCATCTTCCTCATTTGTGGCTGCTGTGAGTGCAGGGGTAGTGGAGGCCCTTCTTAAGATGTGCGGGAGAGCAATGCTTCATGGGATGCTCTTTTACAAAGTGTACCCAGGCATGGCCTCTTAACAAATCACCAATCACGTGGAATGTGTCTATTCTCCGCAGCTAAGCAGGATTAGTTATGAGCGATGACCATCATTCACAATGTGTTGTAGACGTCTGTGAGGTTACATTATGGGCAGTATAGGGCAGTACATCAAAGTCTGTTGTATTACTATAACTTGCTCCCACATTTATCCTCCTTGTCGATATGCACAAGCGTGGTGAAATATGGTCAAATAACCATCACGACCTGCATGGCATGGAGAGGCCCTCATCCCACAGTGAACTAATAAGAGTGCTGTATCTGGACATTTGTACATTTATCCAGAGATACTGAGCGCTTGGGCATTCAGCTGGTAAGCCGAAACTAAGGGTGGGTTGTTTTATGTTTAGTATGCCCTAAATATCAACTACAGGTTTAGTTTAAGTTGCTTAGAGAGAAAAAAACAGCAGACCTCTATGAACCATTAACCAGGCAAATACTTGCCCAGTTGCCCTGTCCACCCACTGTGACTGTATCCAGACATTTGTGTACGTTACCGTATGTGCACATGGCTGTCTACCACCACCGTATCAATATATGTACTGATGTAGCAGAGCCTCACACATGTTGGAGCAGGTGAGCCTGTATTTCTTGATACACATTATAAATGCTTCAATGAGCATGGCTTTTTTGTTATATTGTTGGGTACACTGTGTAAATGTGGCTGTTTGGCACAGAAACTTATTTGTCCATAAACTAATTCACTACCGTAACAAAATATTTGTATCTTTTGCAGGGAAACTATACCGACAAACATCACAAAGTCTGCAACATAAAGGTGACTCGGAGACAACAAACTAATAGAACAAGTAGTAACAATAATGGACATAAGAAACACAAAATTACATGGGGGTGCCTCTTAGACGTAAACAAAATCAATTTATATTGTCAAAACAGTAAAGTACTAGATATGCCAAAAAATACAAATTTGAAGGCAACTGTTAAACACATTCAAGCAAGCAGTGGACGTTGGCCATCTCTGTTGGTGGTCCTGAAGATATGGTGAAACATCCACATTCCTATGATGGGGATAATTTTCTTCATAATTGTAGCATGGCGGCGCAGTGAGTAGCGCTGCTGCCTCATGGCAAGAAACTCCTTGGTTCAATACCCAGCTCGGCTGCCTTTCTGTGTGAAGTTCACATGTTCTCCCCGTGTCCATGTGAGTTTTCGCGTGGTACTCCGGTTCCCTCACAGTTCAAAGACATGCTGTCTAGGTGAATTGGCCTGACTAAATTGACCCCAGTGCACTGCGATGGACCTGCGTCCTTATCTGGGTATAGACCTGCCGTGCGCCCGGTGTCTGCGGAATAGACTCTGCACCCCCCCTCACCCTCCCGTGACCCTCTATACTCTATAGGATTCAGCGGTTACTGATAATGGGTGGATGGCATGGACTTCCTTCATAGGAGAACGACCTATTGTGCTCAATTCTTAAAATGTGTCACAATCGTATTTTCTGGACCAAACTTTAAAGTAGTTGCTTTGTGAATATTTATATACTGTATGTATATGCTGTGGTATATACAGTTGACTCATTCGGGGCCCTATGTTTCCATGCATGCAGTGCTACCTGGATGGGCCATATGGGACAGCAACAAGACAGATCCTCATGTCTGAGCACGCGGTGCTTATCGGGGCTGGGATTGGTATCACTCCTTTTGCCTCCATCCTCCAGAGCTGCATGTACCGGTATGACCTCTCCTGTGCTCAGCTGCCATAATATAGTCGGAAAACTGATTTTCTGCTCAAAATAAGCATCTAGACGTTGCTTATCTCCTGTTTCCAGGCCTGAGCCAGTGGTGAAAATTCCACATTTCTATGGTGGGGGTGAGTCTATTCATAGGACAACCTCAGGAAGATGATGGGCTTAGTTAACCCACAACCAGGATTTGGACTCATAACATTCCGATTGTAAGCTGCTCACTACCACTGAGCCACTTGGAAAATATATCAGACTCGATCATCATCATCACTATGATCAATACACTTCTGGATGACTTTATATACTGTTTGTGTTGGTTAGTTCGTCCGTTTGTTGTTTCGCATGAATCCCGCTTCCAGAGGTTGCAAGCTCATTGGGTATAATATACTACTGTAATAATAAACATCTAATAAATGACTGCTGCCTCAAAACCAACGGACACCTGCCCATTCGTCTGTCTTAATCGACACTGTAGGTAAACTAACTGGTCCATAAAACAAGATGCACCAGTCACTCATGCTGTCTTCTTGCAGATACAGAATGCGTAAGCAGACATGCCCGAGCTGCGCATATTCGTGGTGCGAAAGCATGAACGACCACGACATGAGGCTGCGCAAGGCATGTAATCATCATCTCCCCAGCTTCAAGGGTGGCTAACTGGACTCAGTGCCTCTGCAATGCACGTGCCCTCTAACAATTAGACAATGTGCTTTTATTGGCAGTGACAGTCTGTGTTCTGATTAGCCTGGCAATGTTTAGCTTGTCACGTTGCAAGCCGCTGACTAGCGTTTTATATTCAATCATTGATTTTTGGTTACTTGCATTTTAACATGTAATATTTAACATTATCGTTAACATTATTAATCCAAGTTAACATAGTATGTGTGTATTCTTTGCATATATGTCAGTTGTATTTATTACATGGACGCATTTTGTTGTGTGCTTATGTTTTGATAGCAGTGTATTCAACGCTGTTGCATTCTTAAATGAGCACCAAAGCCTTAAGCTGCTGCTGGAAAATACAAATCCCAATGGCTGAGACCAATGTATACATAGCACAGCCACTGTTGATTTTCGCATCAACATGTGTTACAGGCTAAGAAGGTGGTGCTTATTTTACCAACTCCAGAAGTAATGGATTGTGTTGACCCTGGCTTGAATTTGAATGGCAGATTTTGTTATTTTGATCCTAATGTTACAACCAACCACGCAAGCTATTTTCTGTCCATAAATGTGTGCACTACATAGAGTGCATCATTCATACTGCAACACATTTCCAGCGACCTAGGTTCAGGTTCTGGCCATAAAGCATAATGCCAGCAGAAATTGCTATTTGAATGGCACAGAATTTGAATATGGCCACTCGGGAGGCAAAAGACATCCCTCATCACCATCTCACGTGTCACATTGGCCTTATTCGGTGCTCTCTAACAGCACTTATTCTGTCAGCAAGGCTAAGCAGGGAATATTTGTCCTTAATATTCAAACTAAGAAAATTAAGGAACTGTGTTGACTGCATTAGTACTGGTGCACAATTGCAAAAAACTGACAAATCCCCACTCATTATTAACACTGCTTTATTATAGAGGGGAAAACAATATGCTGACATTTCAGATAATAGTCCTGAAGGTATATGATGGATGTGGAGATGTGTTTTTATGGTTATTCATATTTTTGCATGGTTGTGTATTGTTTCTAATGATTTGATTTGATATGCTCTCTGCAGGTGGACTTCTTTTGGATTAACCGAGACCAGACCTCCTTCGAGTGGTTCGTGAGCCTGTTGACCAAGATGGAGCTGGAGCAAGCAGACAAGGAGCCAGAAGGTCAGGGCCTTTTCCTTCCGTGGTTTGCGTAAGGCAAAGAACAAGTGCATCATAATGAAAGTGTAATGATTGATGTTTTCTATTTAACAAGTAAAAAAACAATGTAGAATCATTATTATGGCAATGGAGGCTAGAATAATCATGGTTAGAATATGTTTTTTCCAATGATGTCAGTAATATAATAGGATGTTAGGTTTGCGTTGGTCTATGACCGTGACATTCAATAGCCTACTTTTCATTAATAATAAGTGCAGAAATCCCTTTGAGATGCTTTGCAGTATACTTTCTGCAATGGTGTAATCATGCATTACCTATATCACTGTTGTCAGCAACACAGATTTTAAGAAATTTCTGTGTAGATTATACAAAATAACACCACATGATACGTCAAAGGTTTGGACTAGACACATGCACATATTACTCTTAATATTTTAACACCAAGGTAAGTTTTTACACAGCTAATGTTTATGGTGGTTTTGTACTTGCAGGTATTTAGGAGGGAAACGATAACTGTAGTACTGTGAATAGGTGTTGTTAAAATACCGATATATCGTCAACTCACCTTCACTGCCAGCACAGAAAGGAGAAGCTCTCTTCTAACAATGAAATAACAAACGGGTTGTGCATGCACATAACATTACAATCGAATACTGTATGCAATTAAGCCAGTTGTGAATTTATGCTGCTGGCATAATTAATACAAAAAACTATGCCAGCTTTGTGACGGTGACTATGTGATTGATGCCACTCAGGTCACTTCCTGGAGATGCACATGTACATGACATCAGCACTAACCAGTAACGACATGATGGCGCTGGGGCTACAGCGGGCACTGGATCTGCTGGCGCAGAAGGAGAATCGTGATTCTATCACGGGTCTGCGAACGCGCACGCAGCCTGGGCGACCAGACTGGGGCAAGGTTGGTCACGGTGAACGATTAGCACAACAGGGTTAAACTGTCAGTCCCTCATCAGCCATCAAGCATTAGCAGATAAAGATAAAAAATATATTTTAATTGTTTTGACTGTCGTATTTTAAGTTTCACAGGATAATTAGGAGAACACACGTTACCGCACAGCCATCTTCTTCTTCTTTGCGATTCTTCGAAGCGCGATGTTAAATTACAGTTTCCCATTTTCTTACACAGCCCCTTGCACAGCCATGATCGTTGGTAACTCAGCAGTCGTCAAGTATTATTGAAGTGAAATCATTTTCACATTTTGTGCTGTCCAGCATAATTCAATACCTTGTCTGTTTGCTTTTATATTTGTTAGCTATATTGGTGTTGAAAGTTATTCCATAATGTTGCCTGGGCATTGACTGAATAGCCGAGCTCTTAACTTTGTTTGACCTTCTCTTTCAGGTGTTCCAGAAGCTGGCAGATGAGAATAAGGGGAAAGTGCAAGTTTTCTTCTGTGGGGCCCCTGCTCTCGCCAAAATCATCAAGTCACACTGCGAGCAGTTCAACTTCAAGTTCTTCAAAGAGAACTTCTGATAAATCTATAGGGGAAATGCAACAATCATCTGATAACTAAACTATTGGTAACTTTGTGTTTAGTAAATGTTCTCTTTATTTGCTGAGCACGTGTGGTGGCGTGCAAACGCGTTGCTCCAAGACTCTGGAATGCTCTTCCATTGGAAATTCGTTCAGCGGAGTCTTTGAACATCTTCAAATCTCGTCTTAAAACTTACTTGTTC
>JAZEWU010000001.1:33933705-33949677 GCA_036362915.1 Geotria australis
TTATAATTTATATATTTTAGGTTTGTATTATTACTTGTTCTGAAATGTGTGGGTTTGTTTATCATTGTCAAGTATGTTTCAATATTTATGAACCCTTGTACATCTTGTGTTACACTTTGATCACCAACGTGAGATCACCGTCTCGTGGCCTTACATTGTAGCAGGGTTATTAGTGCTGGTTGCCTCAAACCAGTTCAATGGTTAACTTGTCATGTAAAGTATAACGCATCACTTTTTGTTCGTTCCGTAAATAAACAAATATTTACAGCCCTTTGTCAATCCACTGCTTGATGAAAACCTGTGCCCCGGTGAAAACCCATGCGGACACGGGGAGAACATGCAAACTTCACACAGAAAGGCCCTCGAGCCGGGATATTAACTCGGGACCTTCTTGCTGTGAGGCAGCAGCGCTACCCACTACGCCACCGTGCCGCCCCTAAATAGAGTAATGTTCATGTTAAATAATTGGCGCGTCTCCTTTGATTGAATATCCTGTCTCTGTCTTCCTGTCTCTGTGTCCCTATGTCTCTCCCTGTCGCTCACCCTCCCTATCTCCCTCCGTGTTTGTCTTCAAGGAAGTGACGGCCATCTTAGGGGACGCTGGCAGATTTTTGCCGCTCTTAAGATTGCCAGTTTCACGACCTTTCAATATATTCGAAGTTGCCTTAATCATTTATTTTCTGTTGCTTTGGTTTTTCTATTGTTTTTTCTTTCGTTGTTGGCGTGCCGTCCTCTTCTCGGCTCTTGTGCAGCGCTTTGTGACCCTCGGGTGAAAGGCGCTATGTAAATTGATTTTATTATTATGTAGGTTGCTTGACCATGCACAACCATGTAGGTCAGTGTGGGCTTGTGTGAACGACCTGTTAGTTTCAATATCATTCTTAAGGTGACGCTGCATGTTGAGCGGCATCACTTTTCTGCTATGTTATTATTACGGTATATTTTAACCATGAAACCGACAGATCATGTAGTTATACTATTGCGTACACTGCTGTATGCTGTAAAACAAATGCCGTTTTGTTAGGTTCCAACTTTTTCATAATTTCCACTAATTCAGACCAGCGTGGAAGCTTTAGTTTAACCAAACACAATGCAAAGTTACATTTGATTCCAGCTCCGTTACAAAAAGTCTTGAGACTTGTACCATTACAAACGTCAACATTGATGTTTATTATTACAGCAAAAAAATACCCAGTGAGCTTGCAAGCTCCTTACGGGATTCCTGCGACACAACAGTACTGCCGTAGCGATAATATACATCGTACAGGAGTCGACTCCTTGGACAATTATCCCTCATAGAAGTTAAGAGGCCAGAAAATCAAGATTGTAGACCACGTTACACCATGGTCACTCACGTGCCCTCTGCTGGACGTGTAAGGTATTATTGGGACCGATGACCTACGATATTATGGCCAAAGCATGATACCCTCAAGGGCCTAAACATTTGGCAATACCGTATGAACCTGGCATGTATTATTTTAGTGTGCACTTTAATGTCTTAGCAGTCGGTGTACGCAAGGCTTTATGACAGCGGCGTAATGGAAATGTTTAACTTACAAGCTCACTTGGGTATTTTTCTGCTGTGATTCTTCTTCTTTTCGATTGTTCAAAGCCTAATGGTTTTATGACAGTTTCCCATTTCTTTACACAGTTCTTTTTTTTATTGAACTCTGCAAGGTCTTTTGAGCTGCAGAGGTTGGGTAGTAGAGGGCATACAAGGCAGTGCTCCATAGTATGGTCTGCTTCTCCACATTCACAGGTGGTTGGGCCAAAGCAACCTTTGATCGTCCCGTTCTAGTCCTCAGGCGGTTGAGTATCTTCCACGGAATCCATGGTGCTTCTGAGCCAGGAGGGAGGTCTTCGGCAGGGTGTGATTAATAAACAGCCATCTATATATCCACAACCGGGTGAGGTGACGCCTGGTTGTTGGTCGGATCACGAGACCGCGCGTTACGTGGGGGCGCTGGGGGGACTGGGAGGGGAGGGGCGGACGGGGGGAACTTTAAAAGAGCAACAGCACGTGATTCGTCATGCGGGAGGAGGTGGTTTCGGGAAACGACATGTCGTGGCCGGTGCGCTGTGTTACGATAGAATTCTAATCGCGGTGAAATTCAACGGAAGTAAGAGGCGTGGCCTGTCCATATAAGGGAGTTTTAGTGTTGAATCGGCCAACTGGGACGATTCACCGAGCTGCCCAAACAACCAAGCGCACACACAGAACATCGTACATTTTTCAACATTTATTAAAACTCAAAGGGAAATGCGAGGGGGGACAGCCTGCCTTGAAATATCACGTGACACGGCGGCGGTGGTTCCACAGCGCACGTGATGGACCACGTGACACCGCCACTCGAGCTGCGGTATAAATAGCGGGGAAGAGGGGAGGGTGACGCTTAATCCAGCTCTGAGCGGGAAACCATGGCTATCTTTACGTCGGCGACGCTGCCGCTGCTGCGTCTTCTACTTCCACTGCTGCTGTTTGTCCAGACGGCCGCCGGTGAGACGGTGGACGCCGAAGACTGGCAGAAGGACCCCCCGCAGGGGGAGGTGCCGGTCGGTTCCGTGTGGCCGAAACCGCAGTCGATCAGTTCGGCACCGATTGCTCTCCAGCTGAGCTACGCTCGCTTTCGCGTGGAGCACGACCCGGCGTCCAGCGCGCAGGTCTGAGCTACGGGGAGAAGGGGGGGGACAGCATTGATGACTTAGCTCTGCATACTGTACATATCGATTATATAGTGATAAACTGCTGCACGTTGTCACCCGATATTACGTACACGTTTCGCCACAGAACACTGTGAACACTGTACAATTTACACTGTATGTAGCTGCCAGCCGGTGTCAAGCGCGCAAGATCCGGGGTTATGTTAGAAATGTTCACATTTTCGCTCTACAATTATGTACGTTTCATGTACAATACAAGACTACTTAGTCACCACATCTTTCACGTTAAAGCCTACGCTATTACTACACTT
Organism: Geotria australis; assembly: GCA_036362915.1. NCBI lineage: Eukaryota > Metazoa > Chordata > Hyperoartia > Petromyzontiformes > Geotriidae > Geotria > Geotria australis. The sequence continues at coordinate 33,936,678 of JAZEWU010000001.1, forward strand.
CACACTATTGTACATATTCGTTTTGTACAGCGCTTTGAGACCTTCGGATGAAAGGCGTTTTGAAAGTGTACATTGTTATTAAAACCCGGCTTCCAACGCGCAGATCGGAATTGCGAGGATCATTAATCACATGGCTGTCTAGCTGTATAGTTTAATACCTCAATTCTCAACCGGTGGGTCGCGACCCATCAGTGGGCCGCGACCGCCACCTAGTGGTCCGTGGAAACCAGACCCAAGTGGGCCTTGAGGTGTAAAAGGGTGAGAACCCCTGACATTGTAAAAACTACAGTACACGTCCACACCACCATTGCACCATACACCACTACTGCACAACAATTTTCACCGCGATACTAACATGCGCGCAGGTCCGGGGATAGGAAGTGCTGCTGCATTTTAGCACTGTCAAAGACAAAGATCCCCCGTATAGCCTTAACAGACTGTTGGGGCAAGTGCCGTTAGCGAGCACCTATGAAGGTCGACACGGCACACAAGGGGGTGGGTGACCAGCACCACGCCCGGCCGCCTTTGTCTCCCTAGTGGCGATGTTTACACACCCCACTAGGTACTCATTTGAGGCTGAGTCAACCTAGGGGAGGCCCAGGACCGGTTTCAGAAAATCGTCACTGGTGTTGGCCGTGAGCGGGATTCGAACTCGGGTCGCCAGATTCGTAGCACTGTAGACACTACAACATAAACCATACCTAATTAGACATTCTTCTTCTTTGCGATTCTTCGAAGCACGATGGTCAGCCTCAGGACATCGTTGTCTTTCAGCTGCTCGGCCTCGAAGTGTTTGGTAGAATTCGCAGGCAACACCAAGTATTACCTGACAGGGATCGCAACGTGAACGCTTCTACCTTGACCCCCAATTAGACATTGATAACCCATCACACATTACCACTGTGAACTCTGCACTATTGCACTAAACAGCCTTACGGTATTGTACACACTGTTGCAATACTATAAATCCGGTTGCACTTCCCCTAAGATAGCATTACCCACCCGGTGCCTGGCCTATGTCGGCGATATCACTCAGTTCGTCGGATTCTCTTCGATCTTGGAAGATAAGCGGATTTAAGTCGGGCTAATGCATTTTTAGTCGACCACAGGTATATTCAGTATATGGGTACCAGGTATAACACGTGTTTCAGGTAGTGGTCCACGTGTTGGCCAGCAGTTGACGAGCTAAAATCCAAAGAGCTGTAAATATTTACAGAACAAACAAAAAGTGATGCTTTATACTTTACATGACAATCTTCTTCTTCTTCTTTGCGATTCTTCGAAGCACGATGGCTAGCTTCTGGACATGGTCGTCTTTCAGCTTGGCTTCGAAGTGTTTGGTAGAATTCGCAGGCAATACCAAGTACTACCTGACAGGGATCGCGACGTGAACGCTTCTACCTTGACCCCCTACATGACAATAATAATAATCTACTTTTGTAACGCGCGCATTTTCTCCGGGCGCGTTGCACCCGTTGATTCGGAGGCGCGGAGCCCTGCTCAGTCGGTTTGTTGTGAGTTGGTGAAGAGGTGACTTTTTAAGAGTTTTTTTTTTAAGGCTATGGGGGACTGTGTTTGACGCAATAAGTGTGGCTCTTTGTCAATCCATTGTACTTTACTGGCCACACTATGCTCAGCCCGCCTTCACCAATCCACGGGTTCGTGTTTCGAAGCTCATTTTGAGTCCCAGGCGTGGAAGTTGTACTGTATATGCATATTTCACGCTGGGCGATGTGGGATGGTGAAGTAGGTCACAAAACCTAGTCACTCAACTGTACAACTTTCCGCTGATGTTCCCAGTGGCTGGAATTTCAGCTTGAGATGCTAGATTCATAGATCCATAACCGCTGCACCACTTCCACACTAGTGCAGTCATTATGTTTACTGGTGAGCTTGCCCCGTAGGCAAGCTCACAGTACAAGGACATTTTTCAGAAGTGCTCTCCTCTGCTTTCAAAACAAAAGTCAGTGTGAAATAGGAGCGGTAAGTTGCAAAGCCGGTGAGTTAAAATCAAGCTTCATTATATTTCGGGAAGTACATTGTGGAAATGAGAAATTAAATGATGAGAAACGAAAATAATTTAACTTTACGTCAATTATTAAAACGTGTGTACATAAACTCACCTAGTCACGTATTAAACATTTACAGCCAAATAACGTTATGACGTGCACATACTTAACTGAGGATGTCTCACTGGACAAGGCGCAAACAGTTTCTGGGGAGAAACGTAACCTCGATCGGTTCAATTCAATCTCAACTTTATTGTCAATTCTGCCATATGTACAGGACGTATAGAGGATCGAAATGCCGTTTCTCTCAGACCCCGGCGTTCTCTCTATAACTGTAACTAGAATCGCGAAACATTCTTGGAAATATATATCATGTTTTGACGGTGGATTGCGCAATGCCCCCACAGGCCGGATGCCAGATCCTCGATGATGCCTTCCGCCGCTACTACAAAATCATATTCAACGGATCGCCTTACAGTGAGGTCTCAAGCAAGCGGCACCGCAAGGCGGGCGTGCCGTCCACGAAGACGTTCGCCTCTGGCGAGGTCTCCTCCCTGAGCGTTCTCGTGACGAGCACCCGCGACGACTGCAATGACTTCCCCAGCCTCAACTCCGTCGAGTCCTGTAAGGGCACCCTTTTAACTGGTTGTGGTGAAAACAAAAACTGGTTGCATGGTGAAGGTTTAAACGGCCGTTATCCAGGCTGACCCGGGTTGACCGGTTGCCCCCCCCCAATGGTGGGTTAATTAAAGCAGAATTTTCCGCATGCCTGTCGTGACACTAACCTCCTTTAGTAGGAGGGTCGTCAATTGGCAAACCCCTCCACGATAATACATCACATTATACATTTAAATACTTATTATGTCTCGGCGAATTATCTTGAGTTTTCCATTAACCGTAATAAAATATGCACACGGGGGTTTATCTATTCATTGATCCTGACTCGTCAGGGATTTTCTGCGCGCACATTGATCAGTAAATAAAAAATCACTGGCACAATTTTCCAGTCTGACCGTTGAGACCATCTGTGTAGCACTGTTAGATACATTCTAACAGATATTATATATATATTTGCTTGTCATATGGCTTTAAAATGCCCTCCTTGCAATTTGTCAGCTGTGTTGCAGTCCTGCCATCTCACAGGGGTCATTCTGTCCCGACAGATGAGCTGAGCGTGCAAGCGGGCGAGTCGCTGTTGCAGGCCCCCTCTGTATGGGGGGCGCTCCGAGGTGAGGCCGCTTCTGCGTTCGTGTACTTTCAGAGCACAGAGCAAACGTAATCTATTGTGAACAAATGCCGTTTTATTTATCCTGTTTGTAAAGGAAAACAACGCAATTCGCTGCGAAGTATATGGTGGCTTGTTTTTTTGCAAAGAAACCACACAGTTGATTCTCAAAGTTTTGAATATGACACCGGTTGTTGTCCACTGTTCAAAATGCAAGCCGATTTGTATGCGCTTACACCAGTATTGTGAAGAAGAGTCGCGCAACTCCCATGATCGACATTGCATGGGAAGTCTTCATCCAACAGATGATTTGATAAAGGACTGTTATTCATTTCAAAGACGAATAATCGTAGCATAACTCACTGCTGAACTAGTTGGTCTTTACTGACGGTTATTGTTTTTTTTTTATAATTTGCTTTAGGTCTGGAAACATTCAGCCAACTGGTGTACCGGGATGATAATGAAGGGGTGAGGACTTCATAATAATTGCACAGGGAACTAACCCCTTATACTTTCAAAATGCATTTGCTGCATACACATTACGCAAACAGCAGTTGACTACATTGTTGTGTTAAGGAAAATTTGCTTACTCGGACAAATAAATGGTTTATGCATTCCTCGTGGCCCACCGGTTAAGTTGTTAAAGTGAATTGTGGTCATGTGCCCAATATAAAAAGAGAAAACGTAGACAGTGCAGTTTTCCTCCTACAATTTTTTTTGCGAATTAGCAACGATCCATTTATTACATTGCAGGTGGAAACTGCTGTTTTTAGATATAAATAGTTATGGAAATTTCAGCTTCTCAGCTGTTATGGTGAGTCAGATCATTGAATATTGTTCTTAAGAGCTACAATTTTTGGGTTAGCTCTGTCGAGTGTTCCTCCTTCGCGACATTTTGCTTTCAGGAACCCTTGATGTGGCTATCCCAAAAGAGCAGCTCTCCAGAAGAATTTCAATACGTCGAGCCGTGAAAGCCGACGTGAATACACTGGTCATATCATTGTCAATTTATGATGTTAGTTTAATGTAATGGTCTATATTTTCACGGCTCAGTGCATGATGTTTAACGTTATTTACTCGTATGTTTGATGATGACTAATATGTTATTACATATCTAATTTTCAAAATAAGATTTTCATGAACAAGACTGAGGTAGTGGATTTCCCCCGGTTCCGCCATCGCGGACTGCTGCTGGACACATCCCGCCACTACCTGCCACTCGTGGTCATCCTCGAGACATTGGTGAGTAGCGCTGTCAATGAGTTAGTGTTCGGGGAAAATGTGTCGATGTGGAGGTGTGGAAAAATGGAATCAAACCTCACTTGCCTGCGTTTGTGGTGCTGTTTCTCTGAATTGCACCCTTATACACAACCTTGCATGATTTGTAACGACACAATCTCTTACAACGTGCCTCGACCCCCCTCCCAAAATACAAATTATTTTGCATTGATTAATTACGATTTGAGGTCATTTATCGTGTACATTTTCTAAAGAGATCACATTTTCACGTATTTTTAAAAATATATCCTAATTAACATTTAAATGATTACATGAATGTTTTGTTGAGTGTGAGCATCACTTTTTACTAACAGATGAATCATTACATGCACGTTTAATTCCTTTTGCTTTACAGGATGCCATGTCCTACAACAAGTTGAACGTCTTCCATTGGCACATTGTGGATGATCCGTCATTCCCGTACCAAAGCCAGACATTCCCCGACCTCAGCAATAAGGTAAGATGAAATTGATAAGAGCTGTGTTTTGTTTGTTCTTATCGCCTATATTCTGATCGTGCTATATCCTTGTTTAAACATGCATTTTGCATGGAAGGCTTCAATGATCTGTTTTATATATAAATCTCCAGTCAAGTACATAGGTTTATTTATTCCGTGGATAACTGCTGAATTGTCTTATAGCTGACAAAAGTTACATCAAGTAAAAAAACATTTTTCTTTCTTATAGCCATTCGTGTATATGTGTACCGCCATTTTAATACAAACGTGAGCTGTGTGTAATCATGGGTATGTCTTAAATAAGACCTAGAATTTCAATAAACCGTGATTATTGCTCTGACACTGATGCTAACCCTGAGTGACCCAGCAATATCAGATTTAGATATATTTAATTTGTTGCCAATGGTCAGCCCCTATTGCAAGTCAAAACCCTATGCCATTCTGGCTCTTTCAGGGCGCATTCAACCCAGCTACAGCTATCTACACCTCATCCGATGTACAAGCTGTGATTTGGTATGCTCGTTTGCGAGGAATTCGAGTCATTCCGGAGTTTGACACCCCTGGGCACACTCAGTCCTGGGGAAAGGGTATGTAAATACGTGTGTTTATTTGTGCACATGTGTCGGTACTATTTTACTCACATATTCCATTATCATGAATGCTGACATTAAAACAAATGTAACCAATTTCATTTGTTGGTTTGAACTCACTATTGCCTTACTTTCTTTTACCCAGGTCAGCCAAACCTCCTGACTCCGTGCTACAATGGCAAGGAGCCTTCTGGCTTATTTGGCCCCGTGAATCCTATCACCAACTTTACCTATGACTTCATAAAAAAGCTCTTCAATGAGGTTGCATATGTTTTTCCGGACCATTATATCCACCTTGGAGGAGACGAGGTCAGCTTCAACTGCTGGTGAGAGCTTCTTCTTATTTGAGACTGAGCACAATGTCACGGAGTTCTGGCCTTCTGGCGGCCCATAGCTGCCTAGGCCAGATCTGTGCTGACTGCTAGTCGGCAATGCGATCAGCTCCGAGCCGAGAGAACAGCCTGCAGCTTATTAGCGAGACGTTGTTTGTATGTTGTAGATATATATAGGCTGGCTAGTGGTGGATTGGTTTATGTATGTGCCATTTCATTCCTTGAAAATATAGTTTTCCATGTGGTTGCTTCCAGAGTTAATGCTGCAGTTGTCTTGCTTACAGGCAGTCAAACCCAGAAATCACATCCTTCATGGAGAAGATGTCTTTTGGAAAGGATTATAAGAAGTTGGAGTCCTACTACATTCAAAAGTAAGCAAAGGCTCTGGCAGCCCAAGCTTCTATTGTTCATTCAGTCATCATTTACCTCATTGAAAGGGTTTATCTTGCATAACATTTATTTTTAACAACACTCTCGTGGAATTCCATTGTGAACGCTGTGCAGTTCATGCTGTCCACAGCATTTGCAAGATGCAGAGAATGTACTTGTGATGCAAAATCTTTATCACGTTTTTTTTATCCCCAGAGTTTTGGACATCGTTTCCTCATACAAAAAGGGCTACATGGTGTGGCAGGAGGTGTTTGACAATGGCGTCGAGGTGTGTATGTGGGGGCCATGGCTGCGTCTTCCACTGGAAACTGTCCCTTTTGTTTTCTTCTTCGTGCACATTTGTAACACTTTCCTTCCAAACTTTCCAACTTTTTATTCATACTTGTAAGAGGTACCATCTAAGTTAAGGGACAGTGAGTGAACAGTATAGCAAATAGATTTAGGGCAGCCAACCAATGCACAGTTTGTCTTCTCAAAATCATAGTTTTTTCTCGTGCACTCTTTACTTCAATAAGGCACAAACTCGAAATGGAATTTGTCTTAACATCTCAAACCTGACCTTTGTGGAAACAAAAAATAATGAGGCATTAGTAAATATGTTACGTTAATAATGACAGTGCATAGGTGATATTCAAGCAGATTTTGGGGTATTGTTATTGGCAGTCCCGCAGCCTGTAAGTAATGTCGCTAGCATGTGGCGGGCGTCAAGAGGCACGAGCGACGGAGGAGGGCCACGCACTGATGAGTCGCCCACGGGCTCCGTCGTTTTCCAGCTGAGGCCCGACACAGTGGTGGGGGTATGGAAGAACGATAACCTCACAGGCGAGCTGTGGCGCGTGACGGACGCGGGCTACTCCGTCATCTTGTCGGCGCCCTGGTACCTGGACGTCATCAGCTATGGCCAGGACTGGCGCAGCTACTACTCTCAAGAGCCGCTTAAGTTCAACGGTTGGTTGTGCAGGCCATGGGCTGCTTCCCCCGCATATAGAGCGGTGTTATTGGCGGTGCAGAGTCTGCAATGCAACCGTATCTCAATCCAAAAAATGAAAATAACATTTTAGGACAAAATTGAAAATGTTAATTTGAAGACAGAAAAAAGAATCCTGAAATATGTTAAACCTAAGCAGCACGCGATTTGTTTAAATTCAATATATATTTTTAATATTGGCTGCCGTTTTTACATTGGAGCTGCAAGTAAATAATTATGTATGAAGTTTTCATGAAACCAATTAATGACTTCAAATGGTAACAATAATTTTGCATCGTGTTTCTCTAATTTGTAGGGTTAGTTTCCTAATAGTTGACGGACAATTTGGAAAACCAATAAGGTGCCTGAAGGCTTCTGTATGAAACTTCACTGCAGCTGTGAGTGGTAAGGCTAGCAGTAAACTGTAACTTAGGATTGACAAGCCTTGCAGCTCCAGACTAAAACGTTGAGGTATGAATTGCCCCACTATGCAAATATCACTGTTTCCACATGGATTAATCTCCTTTGACACTAACCAATCCGTAATGTGTTATTCACTACGCAACTTGGTGTCCATGTTCCCCATTGGCCAAGCTGGTCAAATGTTTTACGGACGAAAACTTTTCCTGAACTCCGTGCACGTTGGCCTGTTTGTGATAGAGGACATGCATGCAATCGCTGAAATCTTCGGCTGTCAACCCAACAGATGTGTGGCGCAAATGGGAAGCAACCCGGTTACCCCTTCACAGGCTGTGGTGAAGGCAGGCAGGCAGGGCAGCAGCATATACAGGCAGGATTAAATAATGGGCATACTTTGAGGTCTATTTAAAGGACTGAGGTCTGTCAACATCCGTCTTTTCTCTTTGTGCATTTTAGCCCCAACACCATTCTTTGTAGACGCTTCACATGTCAATCCACTGTTCAATAACATTCTCCAGTAGCTCTGGTTCCTTCCTCTTCACCTGCCATACCTCCCACTTGACTCAAGTCCATGCTCTTTGAACTCCGGTCGGTTCTGTTATCCCCGCGCGCCCATCTTTCCACCCTTACACTGTGCTACACTTGCAGCTGAAGCCGGACACAGTGGTGCACGTTTGGAAGTTCATGGCGCAACGCTACAAGCAAGAGATGGCGGCGGTTACAGCGGCAGGTTTCTCCACCTTGCTGTCAGCGCCCTGGTATCTCAACGCAATCGGTTATGGGCAAGACTGGACCCTATATTACGCCGTCGAGCCACTGGCCTTCAACGGTGCGTCCCGCTTAGCTTTTCCTGGCATGTTTGGCGACCTTTGCCAACCGAAATCCTGAGCTTGTAGTCTGCAATCCAGAGGAGAATTGCTATCATCTAAGGTATCAGAATGTTAGTCAAAGTTACATTATTTTTTCAAGTCCTTTAAATTCAACGTGGTGAGATATTTAATGATAATCACTACCAGTTATCTATTACTTTGTGTTTAATACAATTTTGCTGATAACTGACCACCTCAGATAAAATACATGATCCGCGCCCATTGGCTATATGGTCTCCAGGCAGCACGCGCTCTCGCGTTGGCAAATTCTCTAATCCACCTCGGGCGATACTTGTGCGCCCTTTTCTAAGACCATTGCGTTCCCTGCATGCTGTGGTCGTGCTTTTTGCGTCCTTCACCTGCTATCTGTCTACTTCGCATCACATTTTCTTCACACGAAAGCTTTCATGAGCAGTTAAATGGCGGAGGTCATGCCTCGCAAGAAGGTCTTCGGTGGTCCGTGGCTTTAATAAAGGAAGACTGTCTCTGTGCATATTCCACTCTGGGTGTAGACGATCAGCAGGGGCAGCTGCTTGATCCGTTGTGCCCAGGGACTGCTGGAGATGTCGCTAATGGCCTTGTGATTGCATGCATGCCTCTACACTTGCTCTCGTGTGTGTGTGCATCTCCCGTATGCAAACGCATGCACATGTCCAAAAATTACGTGTAAAACTTCATAGCAAATGAAAAGAAATGTTAATGCCAGGGAGCGTCTTTGTGGATACAGTGAAACCTTCGAGATAACAGTTTTCAGGAGACCAACCTAATTATTCAGTGTAGGAAATAATAAATCAGCAAACATTGACTAATTGTGGTAATGAGTATTATTGTGACTTTAAAAATGGAATGTTGAATGCATAAAAATGCTTATAGCAGGAACATTTTAACAAGGTTTCTGGTGTGAGAAGATTACCCCATTGTATTTGCAAGCATTTATGTATATGCACACCTGCCTGAACGCTGCAAAGGAAACAAGCGTATCTTGGCATTAAAAATAAGTGTTTCTCAAAATTAACTTTTTCATAATGTCAAAAGTCGCATGTGATTTGTAAATAACGAATGGTAGACGGCTTTCCGCGTATCTACGCTGTGAGTAGTTGGGTGTAAACAGTTCAGCTTTGCCTGTATGTAGAGTTTATCTGCCGCCACCCTGCCACACCCAATGTAGGAACCGATAAGCAGAAGGAGTTGGTGGTAGGAGGCGAGGCGTGCCTTTGGGGCGAGTATGTGGACAGCACCAACCTGACCCCCAGACTCTGGTAAGCACGTCCGCGCAGCCTACTTGCACTCCTTGCTGTGGATGCATTTCCATTTGCATCCGTTAGTACATGTAACGATGCATCGGTAGGCCACCTGAAATATTTTACTTTGCTTTAGATACATTCGTTAAGTCATGCGTATGAGAGTATAATTTGCCTTTCATGGAGATTATATGTACATGATGTGCCAGTGTTACAATTAGACAAATGGAGTGAACATAACTGTACAAAGTGGAACAAAAGAGGAATGGAATAAATGAGAGATTAATCGATTTGTTATGATCCCGAATCATCAGAATTCACTGACTGGGGTGGTGAATTTTTACATGCCTGCAGAAATTAGTGTCTTCACGTAAATATCTCTAAATATTCAAACACTACGTTTTACCCTGTGCTATATCTAGTTGCATACATGTTTTTCAAGTGCATGATACATAACTTGAATACAAGTTATGTTTTAACATATAGGCATGCATGTGTCACTCAAAACTGTCCGTTGCATAGCATACATTGGTGTAAATTTGACAGTTTTTTTTCTGGTGAAAATTAGTCGCTGCAGACTTTGAATGGTGAAACGAGCATGTCGGTCGTGAATGCTGCACCTGTGCACATCTGTGTAGGTTGTGCCACATTTGTGTCCCGTGTGCTCTGTATGTTACTGTGCAAGGTGTATGGTGTGTTTCCGCTTGGCATGTCTGTGCATACAGTGAGTGGCATGTTCATACTGTGTGCGAGCTTGCTTTCCCCAAGAGCCTATGTCGGCATTACGTGGCATCTTTGTCTTTGTTTACTTGATGTGTGTGTGTGTTGATTTCCCCAGGCCCCGTGCGAGCGCGGTGGCCGAGCGCCTGTGGAGCGACGAGAGCGTGACTAATGTGAACGACGCCTACTACAGACTCGCACGTTTCCGCTGCCTCATGGTCCAGTAAGTATGTGTGCACGCATGCGTGATTGTGTATGTGTGTGCGGCGCGTTAGTATAGCGGATAATTCACTGCGGTGACCTGAGTTTGATTGCCAGACCCAACTAGCATCAGTGAGAAGTGATATATGTCCACTGGTCCTGGGCCTTCGCTCGGTCGATTTGGCCTTAAATTAGTACCTGGTGTTGTGTGTAAATAATGAGCGCTTGGGAGACAAAGGGGGCCAGGTGTGATGCTCGCCACTTCATCCCTTTGTGCGCCGAGAATTCTCAGCCGTTTTGGCCCAGTCACCATCAATACGGAGCATTCTGATTTGATTACCCGTGCCTAAACTTATGGACGAAATGGCTGTTGCCAGTGTTTATAAATGCTCACTAATAATGCCAATGGTCTATAACATGCTGTATAAACAAGGCTTTATGTTTAACTATTCACCCGAGGCTAATTGAGTTCACACCAGCAGGATTTGGCATTGTTATTTAACCCACTTGTATCCTCGATTGGGTGTTAAATCTCAATCTTCTGTCCATTGCTACCCATTACACATAATGGTTGCCGTCTAGGGAAGCAGTCATCACACAGCACTTGCTCATAATGGGCGAGTCACTGTGAGACTAACAAATAACCCAGGATACAGTGCAAAACAATTCCCACGCCTAACTAAAGATAACTCAGTACTAAGCAACGCTGTCGATGCAAATGTGGATAATCGTCCATGTCAAACTACATAATAACATTCCACTGGCAGTCACTTAACACTATAGCTTCCCCACCCGTTGGTGAAATTTGGTTACGTATATTATAAACGTGCAGATTGTGTCAACCTAGGAGTATGTAAATATATCTAACACTACCCTATTTACTTTAAGTTTTGATCTTCAAAAGTAAATAAGCAGATGTTTTGGAGTTTCAAACAAGGATAAGTTTTCCCATTTATGAAAAAAGGGCTGTTGGTGAGCAGCTATTGAGGCAAAGCTAACAAGGCCACAGGGCCACTCAGGTGGTGAGATCAGCGCATTGTTTCCCCAGTGCTAACATCAGTGCACCGCACAATATGTTCTCTTTAGACTGAATAAACAGAAGACCGGGAACATGCCATGTTCAGATGCCACTTAGCTTAGCATGGTGGCACTCTCCAGTGAATCAAAACTTTGTAGACAATGGTTGTTGGTTGTGTAACCCAAACATGCTAGCTGCGTGGTGACGAGGTCATGGATATATAGAAAATCAATCCATCCATTGTCAGAAACCCGTTAATCCTTTACACTTTTACAGGGTCGCTGAAACTGTCTTTGTGGATATTTAAGTACCAGCCCTTCTAATGCATGAGTTTTTTGCATTTACTCTGGTTTCCTCCCACATGTAAACAGACAATTGGCCTTTTGTAATAGTCTTGACCGTGAAGATGTTCTGGATATCAAATTGAATTACTTGCCACTGGCGCATTGCTTGATTATCAGGAATCGACCACGGATTGCAGTTAATGTAGTGTATTGTGTTATCCTGTGACTAAATTCTGTGGCTGTGACCAGAACCCAGAATGCGTCTAACCTCTCAAGCTCAGCAGGGTTTAAGCCTGGATAGTACCTGAAATGGTGACTAACGAGTGTTGTTGACTGCAAGGGCTGTGTTTGGTGGAGCACAGGGCAGTGAAGCAAATGTATTGTTGTGCTGTACTTCTATGCTCCCACTTCTAAGCTGGCCTGCAATCCAATACACCCTGACCAGCACGATATAGTGTGAACAAAATAACCCACTATGACCCCACTTGGCGTGGAGAGGCCCTCAGCCAGCATTGGGTTGACAAGACCTGTACGTGTGTGTGTGTGACCTGTGCAGGCGAGGAATAGCAGCCCAGCCCTTGTTCGTGGGTTTTTGTGACATTTAACCGTCATAAGCGGGGATGCCAGCCCCAGGGAAGCTCATCCTCAATGCTGGAATCTGCACGGAAAAGCATGTCCTCTGTGCCGTCCTTCAGTAATGCCTGGACCGTCCTTGGGCCGCACGTTCACAGTTAACAGTCGTTGACTATTTAAAATTCTGCCATTTAGATTTTTAAATGTGAATCGGAATTCTTAGCCAGTGATTGGCGTTTTGTCAATTGGGAAAGCTATTAAGTGGGGGATTGGGGGGGGTCTGTTTTTTTATGCATTGTTTTCACATTTTGATTTTCATTTAAAGTGCATTTTTGTACGCACGTACCTCTGAAGGATTTGTTACGTGCAAGCATTTGCATGTGTCCTACCGAAGATTTGTTTGCTCTTGGTTTACAGTTTTTTATA
>JAZEWU010000001.1:33949709-33960004 GCA_036362915.1 Geotria australis
TCTGACCACTTCGCTTGTCAAAGTAATACGGTTGATTTTATTTTTTTCATGATTAATTGGATACATTTTCTAAACCGTAGCATTGTGACCATTGATAGTGCAGCATTGCATTGTGTTAGTTGCAGGCTTCTTGGCCTGTGTGCAACTGTTTAAAACTACAAAACCTGAATGATGTGGTCTTGGCACAAGAAACGCGGTTAACCTGCTTGAGATGAGCATTCATGCACCATGTCGGTGGAACCACACACCATTAATACTAGAATTAAGAAAAACAACACGTGCCCTTGTCACTGTCATCGTAATGACAAATTAACTGAAATTAATAAACGAGCTAGTGGTGTGTTCTTCCAGCCATGCCAGGAACATATTGTGAACCTTGAGCCATACACCCGCAAGGCGTCAGTCTTCTGTGGTCGTAATATAAAAAGGGACTGTTGACATTCAGACTCATGTTCAATGGAATTATTTGTTGTAGCTGCTTTTAGATTGAGGGAGTGGATTTTTTTGGCTCTCTTTTGTGATTCCATGACAACATTGCTTTCCTGTAGTGTTTGGTCCTGTTATTAATTTTCACTCTGGAGAGCAAATGCAGTTTGCTCATTTCATTTTTGATTGCATTTTATTGGAAGATATATATTTACTGTATGTTCAGGATATACATACAGTCAATAAATGGATGGACGTTTAAGCCCAAGCCTTAATAAATACGATGTGCCTTTTTAGGAAAATGATCACAAGTTGCAGTGATTGAGAGCTGTCTTAGAGGAGGACAGTGATGCAGTTTCTCATATACCCCCCACGCTGAGAAATTGTGCACTGGTAAAGGGGGTCACACTGCACATACAACAACATAAGAGCATTATTCTCCATCGCATCCATGGCCTCTCCAACGAGATAATGCCGTCTAGTGTAACGGGTACTGTAAAAAAAGGCTTCGTCTGCAAGAGAAGTAAAATTAATTGTCCGTCACGCAACAGTGTTGTTCACAAGGAGAGGAACCAATTGTTGGCAGAGATGCTTGTGCAGTAACGTGCACCATGATGTGTGATGAAAATCTACCGATGCTGGGTCTTGAATGCAAAGTGCTGTGTTTCTGTGGACACAATTGGCAGTACCCGATGTGTTAACGAATCAGTCGGTCAAATCGTAAACAGAAAACAGTCTGCTAAAACTGAGCTAGCGCCTCGTCCATAGGAATCTTAAACCCATTGCCACTGAACAAAAATTACAATGTCATCGTGATACATATTAAAGTGTGTGGCTTCATTTTTTTGGGGGGGTTACCTTGCCATGGTTTTGGGTAATGAATGTATTTCATATTAATAATAATAGCATTTATATAGCGCCTTTCACCCGAGGGTCACAAAGCGCTGCACAAAGCTGCAGAGAGAACGACATGTCAACAACGACAGAGCACGGAAAATCAGCAATAATTTTTATTTTTTATTTGCAGTGGTTGGAAAGCCCGAGATTATAGCTTGAAGCATAATTTCTTGTAATTTGAATTTTCTCAAGGAACATGTACAAAAATAAACTGTACCTGCACTAAACTGATATTTGGTGGTGTTTTATTGTGTAAAGTGCAACCCACAGGCTAATGCCATTTGAAAGGTTAACAATTCAAACAATTTGTGCCACGGAGTTTCTCTGAGAAACATGTTAGTGTTTCTGAAAAATACGTTAGTCCTGTACCAACAATGATGCTGAGGGTAATGATCAAGATTCGAATCAACTACCCTTACCACGATCCTGCCTCATTACTCTCATTTTAAGTTAATTGACCTGGAAGATGGGCACTAACGATTACACTATCCTGCCATTTGTTAGTCCTGTTGAACCATTCAATTGCAACTTAGCGGTGCCGGGCGTCAAAACACCGCAGAATGTGCTGTCGGTTGTGTTCTCCGCTTGAATGCGTTGTGCGCGACGCGCACTTCCCATTGTGCTCCTCTGAGCCCCCGGCATGGAGTCCGTGACCCCCAGCGCGCCCCCTATTTAACGTCCCGCTAGCACGCGCGCACGTCCTCACGCTCGCCCACTACCGATGCACGTCGTGCCGTCGCTCTGCCCTTGCGGCCTCGCCCTCGGACTGGCTCCTGGGTGGTTCTACCAAAGCCCCCGCGGCTCTGGAGGAGGCGGAGGAGGAGGGGACTTGCTGTCCATCTCGCGCTACGTGTGGCGCTTGATGGAGCGCAGCGTGGAGAGAGAGGTCGGCTCCCAATTGCAGCAGCAGCCGCAACAGCAGCAGCAGCAACAGGCGCAGCAGCAGGGCAGCTGCGGGCAGGGCTTTCTGCGCTCCGCGCGCGACTGCCTGCTCTTCCTATTCTGCTGCTGGTGCTTTAAGGAGATCATCGACTGAGTCTGCACGAGCCCGTGGAGCAGCAAGGCGTTTTTCGTCATTTGAGTGTGTTGACTTTCTGCGACGCGGGCTGCTGAGTAATCATCCTGGCTGTGTGTAGTTGGAGAAGTTCTGCTGCTGGAGGATTTTCGCGGGGACCAGTCGACGTTTTCCTTGGTTTGGATGTCCTGTAAGAATTATTCCAATATCGCCTAACTCTCCGATGTGCGGTTTACAGATGTTCCTAACTTGTTACTAAATTGTGAAGTTTAAATGCATCTAATTTGGTGTATTGAATTTTGCAGATTTTTTTTTATTGTATGTCACTTTGTGTTCGAGTTTACATAACTGAACTAATCCTGTTTACTAAAGCGGGGAATTTGGTTACAAGTTTATGTTGTTAATAGTTCACCTATTGGCAAAAGTACCCAAATAGCCCTCAAAATGTTCGATTAACTGCTTTAGCACATTGCCCTTTGGCAGTAGCATGCATTCAGTGGGCCATGATATTATGAGATTTCCTTCTATAGATGACGTAACATCTTATCCCGATGAATAGGACATATTTTGGCCACTGATTAAATTAATAGTTACAGTTGATTGAATTCATTGATCTTGAGCTAACGTTAAAATATAACGTTTTGAAAATATCTCGGTCATTTCTTCAGGAATTGACAGGCAAATCGTGTCCTGCTAAATAATGTACTGATACTGTTGATTTTTGAGGAAAGGTTGGGCTGAGGACAGGTGGGGGAATTGAACAAAGGTTACCAGTGGGCCAGGGTGAAGTTCGCTTGTCGGTTTCTGCAAATAATAATAGCATTTATAGAAACCTGAGATGCCAGAGTTAGTGACAAATTTCCAAGTTTGAGATGGCACCTAACAAGTTAAGATAACTACAGTATTCGTATACCACTCAACTTTTTATGAGCATTCGATTCCTGGCCACGGGAATATCAGTAGCATGTGATATCTCAACCAGTCCTTGGTACCTTTACCAACTCTTTGTGGCCAAGGCTGTGAAGCACGGTAGGCTTAATGCTAAATGACTGACATGGCGTGTAGAGGGCTTCTTCCAGCAGTGGACTGATAAAAGAGCTGTAAAATCTGACTGCGATTGTTGCAGGGTTTGTGTCGCGCTGTTAGAGCTTATAGCGGATCACGAGGGTGCATTGTCCGTGGGGTTTTTACCTTGAAAGTTGAAGCGTGAGCATTTTGCCTCGACCCAAATGTCACCGTTTGTGTTTCTAAATCAGGGGGGTTGATCCTGTGTGCTGAGTATAATCGCCCTGTGTGGTGGGGAGGGAGGCGGGTGGTTGAGAGATTAGGCATAGGGATTAAGTGAGATCCGGGTTTTAATGGGTTCATGGGGGTCAAGGTAGAAGCGTTCACGTCGCGACCCCTGTCAGGTAATACTTGGTGTTGCCTGCGAATTCTACCAAACACTTCAAAGCCAAGCTGAAAGACAAAGATGTCCGGAAGCTGCCCATCGTGCTTTGAAGAATCGCAAAGAAGAAGATGGGTTCATTTCGATTTGGCAGATACATCAATCGTAAAATATTGCATATGTGTGCACAGTATTTATACAACTGTATCTTGTGCACAATCTACAAGCCTTTATCAATCTGCTGCTGGATGAAGGCCGCCCAACGCCATGTTAGTTTTGGGCTTATTTAACCATACTTCACCACTCTGATCAGTGTGACGTTGGAGAAACGGGAACCAAGGAGCAGTTCAGATATGACTCGCCAATGATGTTGCTATGGAGGGAGTTTCAACTCTGGTCGCCAAAGTTATAGAACAATGCGCTATCCACTGCCACCGCTTAAACCATGCACACGTGTGGGTTCACTGCAGCACTTCGACAGTACCAGCTTTCCAGACTTAAATTCTTGCCATTTGCATTCGTAGTAACTGCTATGAACTCAAGTTAACTTGATTGAGCTGACCTCTTGGTAGCGTCAAAATATCACTGCTTAGAAAACAGACACCTGAGTATGGTGCCAATTCCATCACCCGCACACGTGCTGCACCAGCGTTAATAGGGGCGCACAGCGGGCATATTCCCAGCATCTCAGAATATCATATAGGAGATGTTTGTCATATATCCTTGACTGTTTACACGTTGGTACAATGGTCATCTTATATCTGTTTGATGCATCTATAACGTCTTTTGTAATTGTACCACGATCAGTCTCGGGTTAATCTGCCTGAGCTGACCTGTGCTGCGGGGAGCTTATTGCCGTGGATCTGTATTTGTGCAGTACTTATGATTTCTCATGTGACACAGTTTTTCGTTCTGATTTCTATGTTTGCTTTAGTTTCTGTACTTTATTTTGTTTTACTTTTGCCATGTTGGTGATCCGGGTCACTTGAAAATGAGACTAGCCTGGTCTCACTTTAAACCTGTCATCTACACCAGCAGAACTGTCAAAAATGCCAACGGAAGACACATTTTAGTCCTTCCATAATGGCTTTCGGATTATATCATATTACAGCGATACTGATAACAGCAGTATTGTTATAAAATTACCGATATTAAGTTTTTTGTTTGTAAAAAACAATCCGCAGATATCAGGCTGGATCATGGGTTCTGAGCTGCAGAGGCCCTTTGAGCCGAAAGATCGGGTGAGTTGGGATTGTGTTCTTCCTTTTGTAACGCTTTTGTGTAATTGTAAATGTTACGTAAGTTCTATCACAGACGCATAGTTTTTAACACTGCTTTATGGCTTTTAGGGGAGATTTGGAATTCAGGCCAAATTGACTAAGAATGTGGAATGCGGACTGCATCACGATTAAAATTAACTGGATGAGCCAAAATTTGGATTTTCCAAAATTGGTGGCTCGTGTAATATGTTGGATATGTGACATGCATATTCCTGTCTTTTTAAAGGTGTGCACTATTTAAGACGCCGATTTAAAAGAAATTGTCAGACATCCAAGCCTGCTCAAAATGTCTTGAGACTCGGTGAAGCTTTCTGTGAGCAGTGTCTATTATTGTGACGTTTCGCCTCCCACGTTGGGCAGGAGAGGAACGTGGAGGAGGGAGAGGGGTGCTCGACACGGCTATCCAGAAAGACTAGCTTTGAAAAGCATCTATCATGCATTGAGTCGTGACGCTAAGTATATGTATATTTAGGGTAATCCAGAACCAACAACATGCACGTGATAACCTTCATGGATTTACCTTGTATAACCACTACCCTTTAGCTGTGCAGACAAGTATTGTCACGTCCGAAATTAGTATACATTCAGCCATTCATTAAGCACAATCGCATAATTTTACATGGTGGAATTTTGTGCCATCATCGGTGACAGGACAGAAATAATCAAACTCGCAGTGTATAAGAGGCTGAATCTGTCACTGGGTTTATGATGATGATCCAGAGTGATGCTGCCACATGTCTTGTGCACGCAAATGATATGAAAGTGTATAACTCAAATCCTCAGATCCATTCATTTACTTCCAATTTGGTTTGGAAACCAATGAAGGAATCTTGCCACTGTCAGTTTAGATTTTTTAAAATAGCAAAATCACATTTGCTTGCCTCGTTGTACTCTTTGCTCCAACAACCAAAGCCCCCTTGTGAAACTCATTCAACATCAAGTTTTTGGGAAGTCGTTTGCTATTGACTTTGTCCTTAGACAGAGGTAAATTTTAACATAAATTACATTGCGAATGCCGGCCTATCATCGCAACCCAAGCACCATTGACTTCCCCGGCTGTCATCTCCACTGACCCCGTGTTTGTGTCTCACTGATTTGGCAGGTGACGCTGTACGACTTCCCAAACCTGCAGGGCAGAGGGCTGCCCATGACGCGGGACTGTCCTCGCTTGTTGGAGCCTCGTCGCTCCTTCCGCCGTCGCACTGGCCACGACCCTGTCCACGGTCCTGCCCGCTGCCACTCGGTCCGAGTGTCTCGTGGCGCGTACGTAACGTAGCAATCGTGGCCCGGCACATCGGCTCAGCACTGGATCTAAAGCGACGGCGTAGCTTGGTTGGGATGGGCCCTGGTGCATTTGAAATTTCCCCACCTCTTCATAGGCCAGTACCGTAGCTGTCCAGCTGCTCATTGCAGCTACACAGCTACGATAGTGGTCTGATGGGACGTTGAGGCTTAGAACACTTTACACTGCTGTGAGAACCGTCGTAACACAAGCATCTGTGGTTAAGTGTTCGTGACGAAAATACCTTTATAGTCATATTTAAACAAAAATTTCAAGGTCACTTTGAGAGTCTACCTCAGCTCATCAGTCTTCCATGATCGAAAACATAAATACCACATCCAGAGCTTAAGTTAATTTTAGATGGTATACAAGTCAAAAATGTCGTATTTTGTGGATTACTACTTCATGGAAAGCCAGATTCTGCTGTGACCACGTGGCATTTCCACCACATAGCTCAGGCCTGCAAATGCAGATGAGCAACACACACTGCACATTTTATCATGGAGACACAAATTGACCGTTTTACTTGAATCATTACTGCAACTAACAATCAAGGCAACGCGGTTAAACGTTGTACGCAATCATTTAGTTGCCGAGTGAAAGTAAACCTCAGCGTCCCCACCCCCCCCCTTCCGCAGATGGCTGGGCTATGCGCTGGAGGAGTTCTCGGGGCCGGCAGGACTGTGGGACGGGCTCGGTGGCGGTGAACACCGCCACCCAGGCAGCTGGGGTGGATTCCCCACCGTCATCGCGTCCGTCAGGAGACTGCGTCGGGTACGCAGCTCCCCGACAAGCCAACATATTGTCAATGCTGACATGGGCATTTCTCTACCCTCCAATCTTTTCATGTAATCCCATTAGCAAACCAAGGACGTTTCTGCGATTTGGGCGCCAAGTTTCATAACGTGAATACTGGGCGGGTTTTGGAAGAGCAGTATTTCAATTTTATGGTAAAGGTTGTGGCTCCCTCCTTAACTGCAATGACATGTTTAGATCTGGTCTGTCAACATTCCTCCAAATATTCTCTCTGGGCGTGAGGCCAGTTTTGGAACCATTATATTGTGTCTAGCCATGACAACCGACAGCTCGTGCTGTAATGCTTGTCATTTGAAGTCTCATCTTCATACGTATTGAGGATGTCATAAAGTATAATAGTATAATAGCAGCTATTGGATTGGAAGGTAAAATAAAATGCTTTTTTGGATTGCCAAATATTGTACCTCCCTCATACCACTAATGCTCAACCAATTCTCACAAAACACAACATTTGGTGTTGGCTGTTGTTTTTTTTCTAATCCATCACCATCCATCCATTTTCTAAACCGCTTGTCCTGGTGAAGGGTCGCGTTTTGCTAAAATAAAATAGATAGATATTACACGAGAAATGTTGCTATAAAATTAAGATGTGCGTTCTTACTCCACTGCTCTAGGACCTGGCGTGTCCGCCTCTGCTGCAGCTATGCTCCGAAGCCGGGGGCCGTGGCCACTGTGTGGACGTGCGCGCCGACATTCCGGACCTGGCCACTCTCACGAGTCGCGAGGAGCCGAGCGTTGACGCAGACCTCCACAGCGCCCCGGCCCTGGAGCGTGTCGCCAGCGTGCGCGTGTGCGGCGGGGTGTGAGTAGCCGCACTGCCGCACACGTGGAAAGTTCCCAACATTCGCCGCCACCAGCACCCATCTACATCTGTACCGTCCCTGGAACCTCCACTGCAGTCCTGTGTTCTTTGGACACCCCATCTTTCATCTCTTTCCTGGATCCTTCGCATCACACTATTTTCCCCGGGTTCACATCTCTGAATATATTTCCTAGATTTACCCAATTTTCCTTGTGTTCGTTGGCTTCAATCCAGCTTGCTTGCTTTCCTTGATATTCTTGTTAACCTGGGTGCTTTACACCACTAATTTTCCCCGTCATTTCCCAGCAACCATGTCTTCTCTATGACTTTCATGTACTTTTGTTCGACCCAGCCCTCCACTGCAGCCTTCCTCACTAGCCGCCTCCTTTTTGTCCTTCATCCTGGCCGTTTACCCGTGTCAGATGGGTCGTGTATCGTGACCCAAACTACCGCGGTCCGCACCGCGTGTTGGAGGGCCGTGGCTGCCTGGATGTGTGTGGGCCAGCCCCAGCGTCTGTGCGGCGAGTGGCGTTCACTCCCGTCCGAGCCTCCCCGAGCCCGAACCATGAGCCGGATCCAAGTCCAAAGCCGGGGCCAAGCCGGCTCGGTGAACAAAGCAGCGGTGAAACCACAACTCCCACCGGTACTCCCTGCGTTAGTGTGCAGGGGTCGTCTCTCTAGGTCGTTTTCACATCGCAAAAGCTGTTTTTTTTACGTTCCATGATTAAGTTGTAAATTAGGTATGCAAATAGCACACCACTAGGACTTTAGTGATCTATTATTAGCCTGTGCGCAGAGAACGTGTGTGGCTTTAATCAGTGCCCTGCTCGTTATGCCATAGCTAAGGTATTAAGCAAGATGAGCATTTCACAAACTCATTATGCTTATTATAAAAGGCCATTCATTAGCAACTGTGATGCTGTCCTGTAATTACGTCTCATTTTGCCACATGAAGGGAATTCCTAAAATATACAATCCCCCTCAAGTACACAGTATGCAAGCCTGTATTTATTTTTATTTATTTTTTGCCTGACCAGTTTACTTTGATGTGATTATACAAATACATGATATGTACTATCGTGTACATTTTGTCATTGACTTAATAAATGTTTAAGAGTTTGCAGTGAGATGGTTTGAAAATGGGTCTCCAATGCACATCTGGCAGACCTGCTTCATAATGGTACTGGTTGTGTCCATGGAAATTAAGGACTTTTTACACCAAGAATGCCTTATTCTTATATTTTTTCTGCTTACAGTAGTTTAGATGAGATATTTTTTGCCAGTTTCAGCACATTGTGTTCAGATGTTTCATTGTAATGCCACCGCATATTTGAAATACTTACATTTATTACAGTTTGTACAATGCACACAAGTACAATGTGCCAATAATTATTCTATTCATGCACTTTGCTATAAAATAATTGTACATCTTTACATTTGAAATGTTATATGTTAAGATTTGTGTTCCATGCATATACTTTGGTGTGAGACATTATAACCATGGCATCGATCCAATAAAGTAAACAAAAGGATTTAAATGTTACATAATATACTTCCAGGTGTGTTAATGTATCACTTGGACCTGTGAACATTTGTCCAACACTGCACTATCATACCATTCCCTGAAAAATACATTGCTCACCACTCATGCATAATTAGACCATTTACTTTTGGCAGAGATTCACATTTACAAACTAGTCATCTTCATAGTCTTTATACTCATCTTCTCCAACCTCCTCTTCTTCATCTTCCTCTTCTTCTTCTTCGTCCTTCTCACCCTGGTTCCCAAACGGCATGGTGGTGTCCAGCTGCAGCGCCATACGATTCATGGAATCTGCATCGTCCACACGTCTCCGAGTCTCCTGCAGAGAACACATTCACAGGACTTTATTTCTCACTGGAGTATTTTCTCCTGGTTGCTGCTAGGCTGCATTGCGCACGTGAACAGTAACCACAGCCATAGCGAGAGGTACAATGGATGTGGTGTGCTGAGTGTCAGTGTATTTTCTGGGTAACTGAACTGGACAGAGCTAGGTGAAAATAAACGCTGCACACTCAGCTGTGAATGGGGTAGTCATGGCTCTCCGACATGTTAACATTACAATCCTGGTGCCACTCTGCAAAGGTCACGTCCTTGATCTGCTGGTGAGATGGCCAGGAGAAAATTGGAGGCTCTAAACCCTGGTGTCAGCCCCACAAAGAACCTGACTTCAAATCCGGCAGGTGTAACACGTTTCATGATCTCCAAAAAAATATATTTATACATGTAGTCACCTAATTTAGCCTAGTATAGCTCCTAACGCGTTAATATATGACGCCTGGTATCACATCTGATTGAGCTGCGGCAAACCAATCTTCCAAAACATGATACAGCACCCTCTAGTGTTGGC
>JAZEWU010000001.1:33975302-33999101 GCA_036362915.1 Geotria australis
CTCGTGTGGTGGACACTCAAAGTCGGCCCCCCCCGAACTACTGGTCAATTCGAGGACATTACAGAGGTGGTGGCTGAGGCTGTGAACACCAAAAGTTAATAAGTTATCAAGCCAGGCCATTAAGGGGACGTCCGTTTTTAGATTTTACTACAAATCAATGCACGGAAATACAGATAGACGCACGTACTATGGTTGCCTGCTTCCATTCAGACGTCTGTGTTCTAGCGCACGCTTATTTCACTAGCGCGCAGAGATACGGACATTTTTCATAAAACGCCATCCATCGATCAAATTCTGTACAGGTTTAAGTGCTGATTCATAAGTTGTGTAGTCATTTGCTTATTGATTGGTTTTGTAGTTTTAGTGTGACCCTCGGGTGAAAGGCGCTCTATAAATGCTATTATTATTAACGTGGTTGGTTTTGTAAGTTTTGTAGCAACATGTTTGAGAGGTCTTTGGATGGATGCTCAGGCGTAAAATTACCCAAGCCTAGCAACAAGTAGCTTCTCAGCTGCCGTGAAATCAAAAGTGAGCCAGGCCAAGTGCCTCAGGTGTTTTGGGCTCGGATGAAGGGTTGGCTAATTTGTTATTAATTATTTGCTTGAAATAAAAAATCGTGCTTACATTGCATACGTTTATGCAAACTGTATCCAAATGTTGTCTTAAGGCTAATGTAAAAAGAATGAGACAGGAGAAATAATAGAGATAACATAAATAGTGCAGTACCAACGAGACAAGAAATATTGATTATTGAAACAATCTTGACTTCAAATCCGTTGTTTACAATTCACATAATCACTGGGGTGTACATTGTTAGTACCTGTTTGTTAGCATCAGTGGTTGAAATTGTATTTTGTTTGCTATTGTGCCCCTATCCACTAGCAACTGCTGTTCACGTGAACTCTCCACAAGTGCAGTGAGTTGATGACCTTGGCCCGATAACTTCGGCAGACACCAGTCTTTGTTGCGGATTAAAATATAGAAATTGCCCCAATTTTCCATGTTTTCTAGTGGCATTATGTAATTAAACAAATTTTCTATTCGTATCTTTCACAGAGCGTACATAACAGCTATCGCTGAAATAAATTAAGCCTCCTCTGGTCCACATAGTAGGGAGCAGTACTTTCCCAACAGCTCTGATATAAATGCGAGTAATATTTGTTGCATTACAGTCACTTGTCTTTCCAATTGTCAGGGCTGAAATTTCGCCAAATTAAGTGCAGAACGAATTTTAATGTGAACATTTGTTGTGTGCAGTTATTAGTTACCAGGCTGAGATGATCATCTCACTGCTCTTGAGAATCTTGTTTAATCCCAGGTGGCCGATTCCTAGATTCGAACCCAGGACTTCGGTGGTGCTGGCCGAGTGATCTGACCTCCGAGTCCCTCGGCCTCCTTCCTCCTTCTGTGGATTTTAGTCTTGAATCGCCGACTAAATGGACTTGTGATTTGATGAACCCGGCAGCGGAAATCCTGGAACTGGCGGGGAACGCAGCAAGGGACAATAAGAAGGGGCGTGTGACCCCGCGACACATCCTGCTCGCCGTTGCTAACGATGAGGAGCTCAACCAGGTGAGCGCTGTTCATTCCACCCGCACCACCCTGCGCACACTCTACAGAGCAGACCGTGTAAAGAGCAGGGCAATATATTCTGTGGTCGTGCGATATCGTGCCATTTTTGTGTGGGCTGTTGCCTGTGTTTATTCCATCCGTAGAGGTGTGTGGCTGTCGTCTGTGGAGTTATCAGCGTTATGTATTTGGTTGTGTGTGATTGTGTAATCGTGCGTTTGTGCGGTTACGCCTGGTCATGTGCAGTTACGCTTTCGTGCCCGTTTATCAGTTGTGTTTGTGCGATTGCGCATGGCTGTTTGTGCGGATTATCGTTTTACGTGAACGTGTGGGGTTGTGTTTTTGTCGTGCGCGTTTGTGCGTGCCATTGCCTGTGCTTGCGTTTACCACGTGCCCCCGTGCCATTGCACCCGACGCGTAGCTGCTGCGGGGCGTGACGATCGCCAGCGGCGGCGTGCTGCCCCGCATCCACCCCGAGCTGCTCACGAAGAAGCGCGGAGCCAAGGGCAAGCTGGAGGCCGTGCTGCCCCCGCCGCCCAAGAAGCCTAAGGCCTCCCCCGCGGCCAAGAAGACGGCGGCCGCCAAGAAGGCGGCGGCAGCAGCAGCGGCCTCCGCAGCAACCCCCAAAAAGGGAAAGAAGGGCAAGCAAGCCGAGAAGGTGCCCCCGCAACCTCCCCTGCTTAAACACAAAGTCGCCTGCTTTGCATTTGACAATGACCGTGCTCTTCGCATCACAAAACGAGATACAAAGCACTGCAACTCTTCCTATTGGAGAATGGCTCATGGAAGTGGATATCACAGAGCTACTGTTGAGATCCCTTAAAAGTGCCCTCTAAACCACGCACTTCCCACCCACTGCATGTGGCAGTGAGGTTCATTGCATGACGGTCAAACCGATAGTTTAATTCTGAAGCATTTTAATTTTGTGATGATTTTAATTGAGTGGGCTGAGACCATCAACTCGATACTCTTGAGGACCCCTCCTAAAGAGAGTTTTTTAACTTGACGTGGTTTTCCTGGGTGAATGTAATAGCTATTATTTAATGAGAGCACACCTTTACTCATTATTTGTTGACATGCCGCCCTCTTCGCGGCCCTTGTGCAGCGCTTTGTGACCCTCGGGTGAAAGGCGCTATATAAATTGAAATTATTATTATTATTATTACTCGCAGGACAAGACGGCCGAGAGCAACAAAGCGACAAACGATAGTGCCACTGAAGACGGGCCCGGTGAGGGCTTCACCATCCTGTCCACCAAGAACCTCTTCCTGGGACAGAAGGTGCTGCTCACTTTTCCCGATCACCTCATTGCGTGAGCGGTTGTGATTGCATCCGCCCAAAATTGTATTTGCGAATTTAAATCCTAACCATCAGCAGTCACCTCGACCCATCATACTTCATCAGCGTACCCCTTTGTGGGAAATAAATGTAATGTTGCCCCTTTTGTAAAGATTGGCACGCGCCATTAGATAGGTAGATGATTATTATTTCCTCTGAAAATACCCAGTGCTCTTGCAAGCTCTGGATGCGGGATTCCTGCGATACAATGAACGTTTGAACTAATCAACGGTGTGTGTGCCGCCCCCAGCTGGCGCTCACGCAGAGCGAGGTCGGCAACATCGCCAACATCTGCGTGGAGGCGGTGGTGCATCCCACGACGGCGGACATCGACCTTAAGGACGACCTCGGTGAGCGGTTTGACACAGGCTGGTACAAGTCGCCCATAACTTGGTCAGACGGTGTTTATTCGGCGTTGGCTGAGCTGCGGCTGTGGTGAAGTTGTTGACCCTGGGTGGCAGGATCTTCTCAGTCCCTTCTGAGAAGTTGGGCAGACATCCAAATCGATATAGGACAATAGAGGTTGGGTTATTTTTGGTGGTGGTTCTGGCTGTCTTCCGCCTGCCTGTGGTAGAGACACAGCATGCATAATTATTTTATAGTGAGAGGCAGCAAGTCATAGGCAGAGTTAATGAGGTATTAAGCATAGACTTGGGCAGGAAGTGGCTGAGGGAACGGAATTTTCAGGCTGTAGGGGACAGCAGAGGAGAATGAATGACCTCTCAATGAACAAAGGTTAACAAAAAGCCTTGTTTGCTAGAGCGGATATTGCACGGAAAGGAGCACGGTGAGATGAAAAGAGAGGGATAGGAGTGTCCATGGAAGGGATTCAGATAAGAGGTGGCACAGTGGTTAGCCTACTGCAATATGAACGTCGGCTACCTGCTCGGGATTCCCAGCCACAGCTCACATAAGTGGCGAACGATACTGCTACTGGGTCTGCAGCTTCACTAACCTGAACTGACCAGTGATGACGAAGTATGACCAAAATAAGTCCCTTAATATGGTGTGAGTAGGCCTTCAGCAATAGAGGTTCCACGTTATTTATTTATTTTACCTGTGTGTTCAGTCCTTTTACCTGTGTGTTCAGATACTAAGGGCCGAACAATGACAATCTTGTTCAACTTAGACAAGCACTTCACCACCACTATCCCAAATCAATCCACAATTGGATGAGGGCTTTCCTAAGCCACTGAATGCAAATCCTCGTTGTTGACCAAGTGGTTGTGTTTCTGCGGCGGGTACAGGCAGTGCGCTGGAGAAGGCCGGTGGGAAGGAATTCACAGAGTCCATCAAGGAGCTGCGCAAGTCCGACGGTCCCCTCGACATCGCTGCCGGTGAGGCTGCTGCTGCTGCTCGTTCGCGAGGAGTCCGGCAGAGGGAAGGGAGCGATGGCCAGAGTTTAAAGTGTCGGTGCCATTTACCTGTGCTTTCCTCTTGGATGCCGAATATAGTGACGTTTAAATATCGTGTGCAGTCCATTTCAAATTGGTGGGCACCATGTGGCCGTGGGCAAACTGACATGAAGTTGTGGGCTATAGCAGCGGTCCGCAACCTTTTTTGCGCCACGGACCGGTATCATGTAAGACAATATTTTCGCGGACCGGCCTTCAAGGTGTGGGGGGATAATTATGATGAAATAAAATAATACGACCGGCATAAAAACAAATATAAAGTGCATAAAAAATACAACTCAAGAGACATTTTTCAAAATAAAACATCTTTCAGACTGATAATCAAAAAAATATTTTTTTTATTCATTCGTTCTGTGCGGCCCGGTACCAAATGACCCACGGACCGGTATCGGTCCGCGGACCGGTGGTTGGGGACCACTGGGCTATAGGGTTTTCCCCAATATGTGTCTCAAGTGCTGTGTGTTACTGTGTACGTGCGGTCTGTGGGTGTGGGTAGCGGTGGCGCAGTGGTGAGCACGCTGGGCTTGATTGTGTGCCTGCGGCATGGTCCAAATTTTCCAATGTCTAAAAATGACACTGCCGATGACTCAATTGGGATTACACATATCAATCATCACACCCTACTGGCAGGCTAACGCCAGCTTGCAGGCCAGGTTGCGAGTCACCTTGTGTTGCACAGGGACAACTACCAATAGAGTGTCGGGAGTGTCCTTTCAAAACTGATATAAGATGTGATGTAATGTTGCTCTGGTATACAGTGTGCTTGACATAGCATGTAACTTTCAGGCTTTATGGTGCATCTTTATCCGCGTGCGTGCGTGCGTGCGTGCGTGTGCAGCGGCGGCCAGCGGGGGCGCCGGTCTCTCCGTGAAGTTCGTCATTCACAGCCACGCGCCGCAGTGGGGATCCGACAAGTGTGAGGAGCAGCTGGAGAAGGCCGTGAAGAACTGCCTCCTGCTGGCCGACGACAAGAAGCTCAAGTCTGTCGCCTTCCCTGCCATCGCCACAGGCCGGTGAGGCACCCTCCCTCGCCTCTCCGTCTTGCCGTCCTCGCAGTGGTAGCCCGATGTGGCGTGGTGAACGTCGGCACAAAAAGCACACAGGATGAATTGGTGATGCGTGGTAACGAGGAGATGAGAGGCGCGTGGATTATGAGCGGAGCGCACATTGGCCAACCACACGCTCACCCTGCCCCGTAACCAATTAGCCAACCAGGCATGAACACTGCCACTAACCAGTCAGCCAATCGGCTGTCTGGAATTTTATCCAGCTTCCCATTCGCAGCATTCCATCTACACCAACTTTTAAGCCACACTTAAAAACTCACCACTTCTTTTAAGTGCCTCCAAACCTCAATGGTTATGGATATTTATGTGTGAAATATTGCGTAAGTTTTAATTTGCGTTCTTCTTCTTTGCAATTCTTCGAAGCGCGATGGTTAAATTACAGTTTCCCATTTCCTTACACAGCCCCTTGCATTTTCATTGAACTCTGCAAGGTCTTTTGAGCTGCAGAGGTTGGGTAGTAGAGCACAGACAAGGCAGTGTTCCATAGTATGGTCTGCTTCGTCCCGTTCTAGTTCTCAGGTGGTTGAGTGTCTTCCACTGAATCCATGGTGCATCTGAGCCAGGAGGGAAGTCTTCAGCAGGTGGGATTCCCATGCCAGTTGCAGGAGGGTCACTCTCAAGCTTTTCCGTCCAGAGCTGGAGTCTGGTTTCCCCTCGAGATGTTGTTAGGGGCTGCACATGGCTGAGGAAGCTTCTTCTTGACTTCAGTCGTTGGGCCGGGGGTTGACGTCCATGAAGGAGATGCTACTCTTAGCACTAACTCATCCTTAACCAAGCGGCCACTAGTACTGGCACTACCACTCACCAACCGGCCAGGCAGCCACTAGTACTCGCTCTCCCACAGACCCTAATCACTCTCTCTGCTCTCCCCTCCTCTCCCTCACTGCTGCGCCCGCTCAGGAATGGTTTCCCCAAGCAGACAGCGGCACAGCTGATCCTGAAGGCGGTGAGCGCGTACTTCGTGGCAACCACCACCTCCTCGCTCAAGTCTGTCTACTTCGTGCTGTCGGACAGCGAAAGCATCGGCGTCTACGTGCAGGAGCTCGCCAAGCTCGAGAGCAATTAACTTTTTGCTAGCCGAGGGTCGCGGGGCAGGGGGACAGAGGTGGGAATGGAGCTAGGGGTCAGGAGGGGTTCTCTGGGAGGGGTAGGGATAGGGATAGCGTGGCGTGATGAGTGACGGCTTTGCAGATGCGATGAAAGGAGGGTGCTGCTGTGTCAGATGAGCAGCAGTGAGCTTACTGCGGCGGTGAACTTACCGCGGCGGTGAGCTCTCTGGCGAGACTCTTACACAGAACACACTGTTGTTGGGTGCGAGAAGAGAGCATTGGGGATAAAAGAGTTCTATTTTATTTTGTACGGCCGTGTATGCTACGCTGTAGGATTCGGGGTAGAGAAAAACCATATCGTCACCCAACTATTTTGAGAATACAACCCGACCCTTTTTATAGTCAAAAGGCACGGGGGCCCCCTTGATGGGATCGTAAGGCTGGCCACAGACAATGTTGCATCATGTAACATCGCGCCTCGCATGCAGTGTGATGGAGTACATCGTGTTAACGAGTTAAGCGAGGCAGTTGTTTGGGAAGTGAAAGTCCAGTTCCACTTTATAATTCAGCCATGGGTCCGTCAGTTGGCAAAATTTAAGTGGTACAGAATTGTGTGGTGAATAACAGTGAATTGTGGTGACTACTTATCTGAAAAGGTTGTTGCCTAACTATTATATACTGTGTTGGCAGTAGTGCACAGACACAATAAAAGGACACTTGCCAAAGAAAAGATATATGATTGGCGACATTTTGAGCATTGGCCGATCATCCTGTGCTATAAGACCATTGCCCATAACGTTGCCTATTATGTATATTTTCTTTTAAAGCCACAGTGTTATCGACTAGTTTGTTGGTTTTCCTACAAACGCGTCAGTTCCACTAAAGTTATGGCATCTTCAGTGGTATCTGACGGTTAAACATTTGGTCGAATTTTGGTCACATGAACTACCGTTGGATTGAGGGGTAAGCTGCTGTCAAGCCGAACGGTGACGATAGCTGTTGTGTTGGTTCAGTGCCAGATGAAGCCAGGTTAGGCGTGGCAGCTCAGCTCGGCGCACTGGTACACCTCCACGTCGCCCTCCGAGAAGTTACGCAAACGCGTCATGACTCGCGGGTGTGTAGCCGTGACCAGTAGACACAGAGTAGCACGCGCCTCGTGTGGTGCCATTTTTGTCTTCGACAGCATGTCTCGCTGGTCCAGGCAAGCTCCATTGAAAGCGACATGCAACATGGACGAGCTCATGTAGATACGTGCTAGGCTGTGCCTTTGAACACAGGTTTATGGCTTTGTTAATGAAAATAAAGCCACTTAAAGTTACGATCAACTACATTTAAAAGGACGGACAAGTGTAGTCAACGCATTGTCCAGATAAAATGTAAAGTACAGACATTTGGTGCTATAATAGCGTAGTGAGGCTCTGTTTGTGAGTTTAGGTCATGTGAAAAAGGTGTGTAAGTGAAGTGCGCCCGTCGATATGCTGGAGCAAACGAGCGAGCACATGCATCACTTACCTCATAAGATGGCACCAGCGTTTCGCTGAGCTTCCTCTCAGCATATCGACGGGAGCACTTCACTTACACATCTTTTTCACATGACCTAAACTCACAAACAGAGCCTCACTATGAATAACATTGGTCATGAAAGCCTACGAGTTCATTCTATAATAGCGTGTTTGACATTGACTTGAAAGATAATTTATTTCCAAAGCTGTTCTTTTGTGATAGCCGTATCCCGATGAAAGGAATGCGGGTAAAGGCTGAAAGGAATGCGGGTAAGGCAGGGAACTGCCTTTGGCATCAAGCAATGTATAGCACACGCCTGAGGATGCCTCCAACGTGGGAGGCCAAACGTCGCAAAGGAGAGAGGGGGAGTGCTTGATACGGCTATCCCGAAAGAACAGCTTTGCAAAGCAATTATGCATCAAGCCGTGAAAATCAGTACGTTAACATGAAGGGCTTTTTTTAAATTAACAAATCGTAAAACTCGCGTTCAATACCGTTACAGTCTTGGTGGGTATCTTAAAAATTAGAACAGTGTGGGTTTTGGTTGCTTCTTTCTCTCTAACTTCCCAATCGAGCACAGAAATCCTGCTGGGCAGCACTGGTGTGGCGTGGGTGAAGAGCATCGTGTAGCCTGTGTGGTGGAGCATCGGCCAGAGGGCGCTGTGGCATGTATACTGCTGTCAGGTTGCAGTCAGTATGGCTGGTTGGATGGTCTGTGGTCGGTCGTGTTTGGTTAGTGTTGTAGGTTAGGCCCCCAGTTGTTATCAATTTTAAATGCATGTTGGCTTAGAGCAGAAAAATTCAAATAGTGTGAGGGTGGGAGGGTCGGATGATAGTCCATGGGCCAGAGCAGAAATCGGTACCATCTAATGTTGAAAGATTTGAGTCGTGCCAATGTATTTATTTGATAAGCCACAAATGCATTGGAACCACTGAAGCTTGGCCACCTCGGGTGGTACCGACAAGTTTAAATGTCTGGTCTGGGCCCATCGACTACAAAGGGAACAGGGGTTGCGTTCTGAAAAAGAAGAAGACAAACTTAGAAACGTTTTTAACGCATCAATTTGAATTCTAAATTAACAAAAAAACAAATAAAAAAACAAAAATAGCGGACACAATCTTATATAAGCAAATCCTTTAGTTATTTCAAAGTTGAAAAAAAAATATCCTTTATAAAAAGACAAAATGAGTGGAACGCTGTATAGATTCATGTATACGTAGTGGTCTGTGTGTTATGTGCATTTTTAGAGCATATTGCTGTAACATGCTTGTTTTGTAGTATTTTTACATTTGACGGCTCCTGCTTTTTAAGTACGGTGGTGACTTTGCTTTGCCCCATGCAGTCACGGGTTTCTGGATTCGAGCCCCGTGCGATCAAAGTCAACGAGACTTAAACCGCCGGCACTCTGCGTGAGCAAGCCGCGTTCACGTTGTTGTGACATTTGTTTTTACGCCGTCTCGTCCGCTGCTTTGTGGAGGTGGCCAATGCCTCGGGTGCCGTTCCGATTCCAACGACCAGCGTTCACGTAAACATCGAGGCCAGTTGCCACTTCCGGCGGCACGTTTTCGTTGCATCCTGATCTCTAGAGGTGGGTCGGGGGTGTGTTTCGGTATTTTTCCGTTCCCTTTGATCAGCTGGAGAATCTCTCGTGGCGTGGTGCAGTAAGCACTCCCATTCACCATCTCGCAACCACACCTGGGTTAGGGGGGTCACACTATGACGTCAGCCAGGACTTGACTTTATCGGGACCTTATGCCTCCCACCAGAGTCTCCCATTTCCAAGTTCCCACGGGTGCGTGGGTAAAATCTCGCTCCGGCCGTTTACAAAATCTAACCCCGGAGGATTAATCACGGCGAGCAGGGGCACGAGTGGAGGGCCATTGTATTAAATATTACCATGGCAGCCTGTACGTAGTGGCAACGCGGTTTTCGAATGAGAATTGCTTGCATGGGAGGAACCTATAACCTTTGGTTGGAGCGAATGGGCGATTGTGTTTGGTGGAGAGACGTTCAGGTTGATGAGTAGTCCATGGCACGTCGTTTTGAGCAGGTGTTTTCTGGTATGTTACTCAGAATGGGGAAATCGTGTCCCGTTTGTACCGGTTCTCCCACAGGTGGAGATGATGTTTTTTTTATAATGTTCCTCTTTGCAGTGGCCGTTGGTCAGTCTTGGACAACGCGACATCTCCCGAGTTGTTTGTGACATTTATGTCCTGTTCGCCTTTTGTCAGGTTGAATGAAACATGATAAATACAGGTGAACTATATTCTTATTTGTTTTGTTTTAGACTGATAATTGCTTTATGTTCGGCGTTGGCGGCGTAGGTTTTATGTTGATCTGCTGTCTCCCCGATTGTCCAGTTTTCATGCCCAGCCAGAGCTGGGGAGGGATGCCAGGGCTTTGCTGTTTTATAAACCAATGACATGTTTTACTAAAGTGTACCATTATAAACCTGACCTTAACACACAATGTGAACACGTGAATAGCGCCAGTCACACGAGCCGAGTCTGTGTTGGTGTGCTAGTTCATAATAAAAAGCCCCCCTTCGTGGAAACCACATTGTTTATATCTCTTTATGACTCCCAAGTACCTTGTGACTTGATTCCTCTGTTTTGATAGAACGTTGAACTATTGGTCTGGGCTAGGCTGAGTGAATGGTATGTTCAATGCGGTGGTCATGTGACATGTATGGAATGGGGGTCGGGCCTTCCTGATATTCTTCAGCAACAAGTGCTGTGTGTGCTCGCTCGTTTGCTCCAACATATCGACGGGTACACTTCACTTACACACTTTTTCACATGACCTAAACTCACAAACAGAGCTGCACTATGAATATATCTTTGCTTGTTATTTTCAGTCTGAAACGACCGTTGTGGGTCTCATGCACCGAGTTGCATTTTAAACCTCTGCGTCCACGTGCATACATGGCAGACGGTGTCGGCTGGTCGTAAAAGCCACGGTCCTCGAGACACGTCGCCAGTAACGCTTTGTCCACGAGTGACCAGAAACTTGGAGGGCAAGTCTCATCTGTCCACTACGCTCATCAATGCCCTGATTTGAAGCTGCCGTTTCAGATTGAGAGCCTCACATCAGGCACTCGGGTCACCTCCATTAGCGAGCTGATTGGAAGTTGCCTTCCCTGTGCTCACTAGGGGGAGCTCCAATGGGCAACGAGAAATGACAGCGGCAATCAGTACCGCTGAGAGTTGCCCCAGTGGGTCATGACCTTACGAGGGTCAGGTGTGGCCTGGCCCCACAAGAGGAAACACAGGGTGGGGGGAGGTGAAGATAAGTTGCTTGCACATTTCAAATGGTAAAACGAGTTATGAGCATTGCTCCACTTGTTCACCCAAGAAAGCATCAAATATGTCTTATGGCTGAAGTTTTCACCGTAGGCCTCCAGAAGTGTATTGAAACTGAGGCGGGGTAATGCGCGCATGGCGGAATGCGTGTGTCGGGCAGATTGGATGGCAGGGGGCGCTGCGGCCTCGTCTCCCCCGAGCGGAAAGTGTGAGGTCTCCTCCACGCTGTTCAATCATCACAATGCAGTTCACAACAGCAAGACAAGCACATCCGTATAGCCTAAGCAGTCTGTTGGGGCAATTGCTGTTAGCGGGGACCTCTGCACCAGGTCCTGTACTCATGAAGCTGCGTCGACCTAGTGGAGGCCCAAGACTGGCTCAGAACAATCATCACTGATGGCCTTCACGGGGATCGAACTCTGATAGCCACATCGGCCACTCTTACAACTGAGACGCATCGTGGTATCTCCGCGCGCTCACCGAGTTAAACACAGCTTGAAACCTAAACCTCGGTCACTGCTGGCTGGAAACCCAAATTCGAACTCGGCATATCTCAGGGGTTGCCGGCTCAGTGTCTGTGACACGGCCATAATGAACCCTATACGCCCCAACTCGCCCACCCACCTGAGTGTTCGGGTAATTTCAGACACCTGTGCTTTCGGAAATTACACTTAATCCAGGAGTCATCGTCGGCTTTTGTGTGGGGAGACGCGAGGCGCGGGGTCTGGTTTAGAGGGGACCCGCCCGTGAGAAGAGGGGTCGTGGTGGAGGGGACACCTCGCCGTGTTCGGGTTAGGGGTACCCGCTAGTGCTGGTTGGCTATACGGTAGTGTTATTAGGGATAAGGTATTGGGTTAGTGTTTGGTTGGTGTGTTCGACTCTTCCAACCTCTGTCAATCAAGCCATTCTCCGGAATGGGTCGCGGGGAGCCTAATGTGTGCTCGCTAAAAGCACTTGCTCCAACAATCTTGTCAGAGGCTATACACGGGATGCTTGTCTTTGTCTTGTTTAATAATAGGTATTTTAAAGCAATAGTTGTGGTGCGTCTTATAATCCGGTATATAATAATTACAATTAATAACGCGTATGACCAGATGTATGTACATTCCTTGACACTCGGGATAAGTTAGGGGTGCGTGTTGCTTTCCGGAGCATCTTATAATCCAGTTGCTACGGATTCATGTTATTCATTTGTCCAGGAAAGCCCCGCTGAATCTCGAGACCGTTTTTCAGGAGGGTGCAGCAACAGTACATTGCTATGTTGGGCCCATTACTTGTGTCCAATAGGGGCGAGTTTGACCGCCACAAAGCTGAACAACAGGCTGACATAGCCACGACGCCGCGTTTTGAACATTTTTTTAAACGTTTTGTTCCATTTTCACGCGTGAACCCGAATAGGGCTCGAACCCCGCGGGCCTCCACCTCCCTGCTGCCGGCCAACCACCCCCCTCGTGCCCTGTGTCGGCAGCTCGGGTCTCCCCGGGCGTGGTCGCACACTCAACGAGAACGGAGCTTAATATACGCTCACTAAAAGCACTTGCTCCAACAGTCTTGTTAGAGGCTACGCACGGGATATGTGTCTTTGTCTTGTTGTATAAGTGAGTAAATCTGTAAGTGCCACAGTCGCCACCCTCTTCAGGGCGTGAGACCCCCCTCCACCCCCCACCTCTCTCCGGGGACCCCGCTCTGCCCGGGATTAGGGGCTCAGCTCGGGAGCTCCGGATAGATTGGGTCGGCCCCCTTTGTTCTGTGGGCTCCAGACCCCGGGGGCAACTGAACCGGGAGACCCCGAGACCCCCAGAGCCACCCACGGGACAATGGGGCTGAGGCATGGTTAGTGTTACGGGTTAGGGGTAGTGTTCAGCAATCACCGATTCTCTCACAGCCCCATCATTAATAATAATAGCGTTTTATATAGCGCCTTTCACCCGAGGGTCACAAAGCGCTGCGAAGAGAACGGCATGTCAACAATAAAAAATAAAAAAAACAAAGGAATAAAAACATTTTAAATGATTAAGGCTGCTTCGAATATACTGAAAGGTCGTGGAACTGGCAATCTTAAGAGCGGAAAAAAATCTGCCAGCGTCCCCTAAAATGGCCAGCACTTCCTTCAAGACAAACACGGAGGGAGACAGGGAAGGAGGGGGAGACATAGGGACACAGAGACAGGAAGACAGAGACAGACACGAGGGGGAAACAACGCCAATCCAAAATAAAACTTCACCCGATGATTTCTCCACCCGAGTTAAGCACTCGGTGTCAACCAGACACCGTTTCGTCTCATCGCACTCTGAACAATCCTCATAATTACATGTATCTGGCAGTCATATTGCTGGAGTCGTTTTTTTACTTGCCGGCGAGTGAGCTGAAACAATACACGCGTGTGCATGCGGTGACGCCATTAATTTGGCCGTGGCGGGCGATGGAGGGTCTTACCCGCAGATATTTGTCAGAAGATTTGTAATCGTAATATTGTCCGCGAAATACATACGCATTAAGTTTAATATAATAATAATCGCGTTTTATATAGCGCCTTTCACCCGAGGGTCACAAAGCGCTGCACAAGGGCCGCGAAGAGAACGGCATGTCAACAATGAAATATATTGTAGTGCTTTTTGTTTCTGGCCGCTTGGCGTTTTGAGTCTGTGATAAACGCCTGATGCTGCCTCCAACGTGGGAGGCAAAACGTCGCGAAGGAGAGAGGAGGAACACTCAACACGGCTATCGGGAAAGAACAGCTATGGATTGTGGGTAGAGATGGGATCGGGGGTAGAGACGGGGTTGGGAACTGGGGGAAGGCGTGGGAGGCCGTTCGGATCTCATATCTGTTTACTCGATCCGCCCCCCTCTTTAACTAAACAAACACGAGAGAGCTCACTCGCGTCAGCGGGAGGGTCGCCTCCCGTGCTTCGAGAGCCCTGGCCGCCACGTGGGGAACATCAGCTAACATATCAGATGTTAAATAGATAGATACCTATTATTACAGCATAAACATTCCCAGTGAGCCTGCAAGCTCTTAACGGGATTCCTGCGACACAACAAACACACACAGATGCCGTGTGAATCAAAACATTGCAGGACCGTAGGATGTGGCAGCGGCTTGGGGAGGCCTTAATCAAGCTGTGGATCGACCATGGCTGATGAAGATTTTTTCCTTGATTGATTTCGGACAGAGTGTCCGGCTTGCTGCCAAGCCAAGCTCCAAGACAAGTCAAACCAATCCAAGCCAAGTCCTTCCATGTGTGGGTCTGAGAGAAACGGAATTTCGATCATCTCTATATTGTCCGGTACATATGGCAGAATTGACAAATAAAGTTGGATTGAATTTGTCCGGGGTTCCGTAGCTCGGATACGCGCCCGCGCGGGGGGGGTTGGGGGGGGGCTTTGACCAATCACAGCTCGCGTGGACGCATACATTGTAGCAAATACAAAGCGTCTCCTCCGCCTGGTCGCCTTCTCCCGCGCCTCGTTAGGCAACACGCGGTGGTTTAACTCGGCAGGCGATGAGGTGGTGCGCGGCCTTCGCTCTCGCCCTCTGCGCCGCTCTCCTCTCCCCGGGGAAGGCCTGCCTCGTCGCCGATGCCTGTAAGCGCGCGTTTGCGTCTGGCGAAGCAGGCCCTGGATGGGGGTCACCGTCCTCGGATAGAAACCTCCCCTGGGCACCTCGCGCGTAGGCAGGCAGCGGCTTCTACGCCAGGCCGGGGTGGCCTGGGCACCTGTGCGGCCTTCCCCATGGACGTTGCACAATATAAAAGAGAGATCCCCCGTATAGCCTTGACAGACCGTAGGGTCAAGTGCCGTTAGCGAGTAGCACCTATGAAGGTAAATACGGCACAAGAAGGGGTGGGTGACCAGCACCACGCCCGGCCGCCTTTGTCTCCCTAGCGGCAATGTTTACACACCGAACTAGGGACTCACTTGAGGCTGAGTCGACCTAGGGGAGGGCCCATGACCGTGAGCGGGGATTCGAACTCGGGTGGCCAGGTTTGGAGCCTAGCGCGCTAACAATAACCATTATAAATACTGTGTAATAATAATATAAGTGCTTCGCTCCGCTGTAGTTGAAACACTGGTGGAGGTGGTTTAAATCTCGCTCCCTCTGACTTCCCAGCGGTGTAAATGGACACGTCACATGCGAGCGGCAGGTAGCATGTGGTGGGGTAAAGTGTAGGTAACAGCCACCTCTATCTGCACAACGTAGGGGGTGTAGGCCACAATAACTAATGTAGGGTCTCTGGAGTGCGCTGTATTGTTGTGTCGCAGGAATCCCATAAAGAGCTTGCAAGCTCACTGGGTATTGTTTTATGTTGTAATAATAAACATCTGTCTATCTGGTGCTAGCACGGCTGCGAGTCCGTTGTTGCAGGGTTGCGCCTGTAGCTCGCCGGCGCTACAGTTGGGATGCTCGGCCGCTGGCGCCGCGGTAGTGTTTGTGTTTACGGGGAACCCCGTGCTACAACAACAACCACCGCCGTTCGCCACTAAGTGTCGGTGACGTCACCATGGCGCCTGTGCCAGGCCAGGTGCACCTTGAGGCCACGCAAGTGTCGAAGGCTCGCTGACAGGAGGTTACGGAACAGACCCAGGTGCCATGGGCTGCCTGACTGAGATGACTGGCTGGGGCAGTTTTAGCCGCCCGGCTTGAGATGATTGGCTGGATGGCTATCACGACTGACCTGTAGCTTGACCAAATGATTGTGTCCGCCCATTGCAGACGATGGGGGGCTCGACGGCGGTGGGGGGCCCGCCGAGGAGGACCCTCCGTTCGACGGCATGAA
This sequence comes from Geotria australis, assembly GCA_036362915.1. Lineage (NCBI taxonomy): Eukaryota > Metazoa > Chordata > Hyperoartia > Petromyzontiformes > Geotriidae > Geotria > Geotria australis. The sequence goes on from JAZEWU010000001.1 coordinate 33,991,325, forward strand.
GCCCGAGGAGGCCACGGTGGAGGAACAGGGAGACTTCTCGGACCTCCTCGCCGCCGTCACGCGGCTTCTGCGTCCACCCGACAAGCCGGCGGCGGCGGAGGAGGAGGCGGAGGTCGAGGTGGAAGACGACGTCGACGAGGAGGTTGAAGAGGTGCAGGACGTCGAGGAGGACGCGGACGGCGAGGACAGTCAGGTGCCGGGGCTGTCGATGGTGCCGGGAAACCCGGTGCTGACCGAGGACGGCGGAGGGGGGCGGGAGAACGCGACGGAGGCGGTGCGGCCCCCCAAGATCAACTGCACGGAGCGCGCCGACCCCGGCGACGCGCTCGGGGTCTACATCCTCCAGCAGTCGCAGGCGAGAACAGCGGGACGCGCACGGCCGCCTGTAACGCGCGTGGTGTTTGCGCGAGGACCCGCGGACTGGCGTGAAAGCAGCAGCCGGTGTAACCAACAACCGAGCTCTGCGATCCTTGATATATTAAGATGTTTTCAAACAATTAATGAGGGTTTTTACACGTGGGATGAGACTAGAGTAGGGGGCAACACTTGGCCTCATCTAGTCGGAGTTTACATTTTCTGTGCCTTCAGTGAGCCAGGGTCTGGCACCTCCATGACAATCACGGGAGCGTCACGACACTGGTGCGTGCATGCGTGTGTACGTGCGTTTGTGTGCCTGTGGGGGAGTGGTAGCTCAGTGGTCAGCACGCTGAGCTACAAACCTGGCGACCAGTGTTCGATTCCCGCTCGCGGCCATCACCAGTGACAATTTTCTGAACCGGTCCTGGACCTCCCCTAGGTCGACTCAGCCTCAAATGAGTACCTAGTGCGGTGTGTAAACATTGCCACTAGGGAGACAAAGGGGGCCGGGCGTGGTGCCGGTCACCCACCCCCTCGTGTGCCGCATCGACCTTCACAGGTGCTCGCTAACGGCCCTACAGTCTGTGAAGGCTATATGTTGGATCTTTGTCTGTGCACAGGATCTTCTGGAGGTGCTGAACGGCAGCAGCAGCGAGTGTGCCGTGGTGCTGTTCTTCGCGCCATGGTGCCAGTTCTCTGCCGGGCTGGCGCCGCACTTCAACGCGCTGGCGCGGGCCTTCCCCTCCTTCCACTTCGTGGCGCTCGATGCCTCCCAGCACAGCAGGTGCCCCCCTCCGAAACCTGCTGCTCACGCTGCCCCCCCAAACCCCAAAGAGATTTGAGAGTGAATAGTTGGTAATCCACAAAGAGTCATTATCCAGCTACCACCCTCCCCCCTAACTCTCCACCTATTTCGCGTGTTTGTTGTGTCGCAGGAATCCTGTAAAGAGCTTGCAAGCTCACTGGATATTTTTCTGCTGTAATAATAAACATCTATCTATCTTTTGATTTAATTCCGGGTCACGATTCAGTTCAATAATTTATTTGTCTGTTTCCTCTCTCCCTGCTTCGCATTGTGATTCTCCCTCCACTACTGTCGCCATGTGTCCCCGTGTCTCCCCGTGTCTCGCCGTCTCTGGACGTTCTCCCCTGTGTCTCCGTGTCTGTGTGGCGCGTCCCAGCCTGGCGACACGCTTCGGCACGGTGGCTGTGCCCAACATTCTGCTGTTCCAGGGAGCGAAGCCGGTGGCGCGGTTCAACCACACAGAGAGAACCCTGTCGGCACTCTCCTCGTTCCTCCTCAACCACACAGGTGTCCGATCGGCGTCACGCTCATCAGCAGCATCACACTCATCAGCATCACACTCAACATTATTATCATCATCGTCACACTCAGCATCATCACACTCATCAGCAACTGTGTACACAACTAGCTCTGCGCGATGTCCAGAGAGATCTGGTTGTATCATCACGGACGGCTCAAGTGTGGCTTTTGCAGCGTGCGGTGCTTGCGGTTAAGACGAGCTGGCCAAGAGGTGCCGAAAGGCAATCAGTTTTGGACATTGCAAATGTCAATGCATTAGTAGCTCAGGTTAGGCTGTTAAGGCTATGTTTGCATGGTTTTTTTCCCACAAGCATATGTGGCTGGCTGCAAACGGGACACTTTGTAAAAGGCGTCTACGTGGTGTTTTAAGATCTTAACACTTGTTTCATTGCCAAAACGGGAAAAACCTCGTATTTTGTTTACGTCATTCGTGTACTGGAAAAAAGGTGCCCATAGTCTAAGAGGCTCTGCGCGGCGGCTGCAGGAGTGACGGCAGACGGCCAGGTGGCGGTGATGCCGCAGGACCTGGACGGGCCCGTTCCGAGCGACGTGGCGCGCACCACGGACTGGCTGCTCGTCTTCTCGCTGGCCTTCATCGCCGCGTTCCTCGGCTACGGCGCCGGCCAGACGGGCCTGCTGCGCCGCGTCGTGCCGGCCGCCTGGCGCCGCCAGCGCCAGCAGCACCAGCACCAGGACTGAGCCGCGCGCCGCTGCGTGCGGCGGGGACGGCGGAGGGGCGGCGAGGGCGTGCGGCCCGGATCCACCGAGGCACCTGTCCCCGAAAGCCTGTGTGGCTACGCCGGGGAGATGTTTGTGTAAAACGCGGCGCGTTTGTGCGGTGGGTGCGGCATCGGTGCGGCGTGTAAACGTCAACACCGGGGAGACACAGGCGGCCGGGCGTGGTTCCGGCCACACCGCCCGTGCGCCGTGCCGGCCTTCGTAGGCGCTCGCTAACAGCACGTGCCCCAACGTCCTGTCGAAGGCTACGCGTGGGATGACACGGCAGGCTGGCAGAGCGTGAGGTGCTTGGTGGTGCATCTGCCAGTCACCCTTGAGATGCGGGTCTATCCCAGGACTACCCAGCCAGTGGCACAGCTATCGAGTGTGCAGGCGGTGCAACTGCATCAGGACCGCTTGTGCTGGGGGGGAGTTGACAGGCACTGGGCTACGAAGAGAGGGCGGGATGGACGGGTTAGGGAGCCAACCACACCACGCTGCTGAACCTAGCAGCGAGCTTTAAACACTTCACTTTGCCTCAGAGTGCACCTAGCTTGGCGCGAGTGCCATGATGACACCGTTGCCGCTCAGTGGTAAATGGCGGCTGCTGTTGTGCCTGTGCGTGATTTTACGGCGGAGAATGTGCGATCGGTGAGGGAGGGAGCTGATGTTGCAGGGTTGTGTGTTGCTTGTGTGCAAACAATTTTACACGTGGTTTAGACGCAATTTTGCCACGGTGAGCTTAGCCCATCCATATATCCGTGTCATCTTATGTTCATAATAATTAACAATAACAGAACAATTTGTAACGTATACAAATATGTGGAACGGACAAATCGTTGCCTCATCACGAACTAGGAGTCACGGTTCATCGTGTGCCGGCTTGAACGAGTGCGTGGCCTTCATGTTGATCTCGCTGAACCAGGTGACGCGTGCGGAGACCAGGATCGAGATTCCATCGCAACAGTGACCTGGACCTCTCAGCTGACTGCTGAAGGTAGAGGGAGCGTGAATGCTTCGCTTGTGAAGTGGGGGAGAGAGCGCCAGGTGATGGGAGCCACCACAGAGAATCGCCGTCTAGCCAGGAGAGGCCTCGGTCCGACCTGGTCAGCGGGACGATCAGCAGCAGCAGATGTTGGGACGAGCTGCGTAGATAACGCCACTTCTCCGTGGTCGCAGGATCGAGGAGAGTGCGGAGTTGTGGCGGCAGACCTTCAAAGAGGGCACGCTAAGTTTACAGCCCTGAGCCAGTGGTGCAAGTTCCACATTCCCATTCACGTATCCCTACGGCTACAGTGGTGCCCCACCCCCCCCCGATGTCGGGGAGTTCATAATGCGGAGGTGAATTGTCTGCTGCTCTATTTATAATTTCCAGCACGATGCTTGCGGTGATTGTGATGCGAGGAATCCTTCCCCCTCGGCACTGTTATGAGATGGAGGTGTTTGTATTTGCAGCTTGGTACTGAAAATAGCACGAACCTGGCTCATACGTTGTTGTTGTTAATATTACAGGGATCTGTTCGGCAAAAAACAAGAAAAACGAAAAAAAAAGGCAAATGTTACAAAGTTACGAGCACCTGATATCACGATAATCGTCGTGTTGTGAAAATTAATATCGTACTTTGATGTGTAAAAATTATATCGCGGCACCACGAGCTTCTGTATGAAGTGAGGCGATTAATTTGAATCAAATTGCTCGGTGTGTGTGTGTGGGTAGCCCGGTTTCCCCCCATGTTTAATGATTGCCATCTCGCGGAGCCGTCTGATTGGATCGTGACGCACGCGGTGCGACCTACGCGCCGCAGGCACGGTCGCGTCGTGGTTAAGGCCGTCTGTGATTGGATGAAATTCGTCACGTCTCGTGCACTTGAATCTTCACTGCGGGGCGCGATGTATTTATTTGACACATTTAAATAAACGTGTAAACTTTCACCCCCCTCATGAGTGGGAACGTTTGTTCGGAAGGGTGTTACGCATTTAATTATAACAACTTCTCAATCAGCTCTCCATGTTGTGTTAATGTGTAATAATAAACATCTATCATCATTGTCAGAAACCGCTTAATCCTGTACAGGATTGCGGTGAGCCGGAGCCTATCCCGGCAGACGCGGCGTAAGGCAGGGTTACACCCATACTTTGCAGCGCGCAGAAAACAACAAAATCTAGAGGGTTTTTTTACCGGCATTTAAATCGGGGGGTTCCCTCTGATCTGGCAACATGTGACCCGCAAGCCTGAGCCAATTGTCACCGTCCCAACCACGGTAACGTGCGTGTCCTCTACGACCCCCGGGCAGCATGCGCTCCCTGCTCTGCCGCGCCTGCTACAGGGCTCCGGGTCCCCTCGGCCGAGCCTGCAGGACCATGGTGAGCGGGGTCTGGGAGGGGGGATCGGGTTCCCAGCTCCCCTTCGTTACTTTTCAGGTGGTCTGTGAGCGCGCGCTGCGTGTGTCCAGGCGCGTCGCAGCCGCGGGTGTTGCAGGAAAAAGTGGGGGATGGAATCATGTTTCTGTGAAAGTGCGGGTGTCCCAACACCCGCGGCTGCGACTCGCCTGCCGTGACCGCTCTGCTAGAGCGGTGGCGCTGATCGGGGGCGACCACAGCTCCGCTCACGGCGAACGTCGGTGGTTGGATTGAACCGGCCCCTGGGCCTCCGCGAGGTTGACTCGGCTGCAAACGCGCAGCTAGTGCCGTGAGTGTCAACAACCGCAGGAGGGAGACAAAGACGGCGGGGCGTGCTTGTGGCCTTAATGGGTGCGTGCTCGCTAACAGCACTTGCCCCAACAGTCGTACGCACAAGCACTGTATGCGTGCATTACGTGTACTGTATGTACTGTACTGTGTTTTGTACAGTATACAGCACAGTAGTGTACACTCCGTACATCCATTGTCAGAAACCGTTTAATCCTGTACAGCAGGGGTGGGGAACCTTTTTTCTGCCAAGGGCCATTTGGATATTTATAACATCATTCGCGGGCCATACAATGTTATAAGTATCCGGCCCGCGGGTGTTATACGGCCCGCGGGCCGGACGTTCCCCACCCCTGCTGTACAGGGTCGCGGTGAGCCGGAGTCTATTCCGGCACACATAAGGTGCAAGGCAGGGCTATACCCAGGATGGTACGCCAGTCCATCACAGGGCACCGACGGCAATTTTGTCAGCAGGCCTATTGACCTATGCAGCAGCATGTCTTTGGACTGTGGGAGGAAACCGGAGCGGCCGGCGGTGCGGATACGGGGACAACATGCAAACTCCACACAGAAAGGCCCCCGAGACAGAATTCGAATCCGGGACAGTCCATACATGAGCGTGTTTAATAGTTGCTCGCTAACAGCACTTGCCCTAGCGGTCTCTGTGTGTAGCCAGTGTGGTTAAGTTGTGTTAAGATAACATTCACGGTGCAATGAACTCACTGCCTTCGTACACGCATCGCAGTCATGTTGTGTTTGTTTGACAATAATAATGATAATAATAATTTCAATTTCACCAAACCCGGTCAGTGAATGTGGGGGAGACATAGATCTGGCGGGCATAGAAGCACAGTACAGTAAACAACGGAGAGACGTTGGGCGAGTGAGCGAGTTGGCATCGTTGCCCGAGGGGGGCACCACCACCCGGTGGAGGCTCTGCCGGGACACGGGGTGACCTGGACTCGTTCCGGGGCCCCCACCTGAGGGCCCCGACTCACGGCCCTCCCCGCGTGGTCTGACCGTCCCAGGCCTCGGTCCCCCGCACCCCGGCCGTCCGCCAGGACCTCCCGGCGTCCGAGGAACGCGATGAGAAGCTGGCGGAGCTGAGGGAGACTGGGTGGGCGATGGGCGAGGAACGCAACGCGCTGAGCAAGAACTTCACCTTCGCCAACTTCAACCAGGTAGGGGCTCATCGGCAGCGCACGCACAGAGGTTAAGGAGCGCCGGGCAGAAATCGCATCGCGTCAACACCCGTTCACGAGCCGTCGCGATACTATAATTAAACAGTCGTGAGTCCCCCGGTCCGCACCAGTTCTAAGCCGGCTGCTAGACGCCGGCCGAGGCGACGCGCCAGCCCGACACCGCGCGGGGTCCCGGCACCCCCGGAGAGCGGCACCGGGGCCGAGCGGCCGCAACCGCCGCGCCGCCGCAGCCGAGGCGCTCCGCAGGAAGGGCCCGGCACTCGCTGGAACGATGGGAAGCGGCGGCGGTGGGCGCCTCGCCCGTCCGCGGCGCGCGCCCAGACCCCGCTTCGCACCCCAGCCCGAGCATGGGGTTATCGAGACCGCCCCCGCGTGTGCCGTGCTGATCTTCGTTGGTGTTGGTTAACAGTGCTTGGCCCGACAGCCCGTTAAGGCTACGTGGGGGACCTTTGTGTTTGTGTGCGCGTGAGCAGGCGTTTGGGTTCATGACGCGAGTCGCCATGCAGGCCGAGAAGATGAACCACCACCCAGAGTGGAGCAACGTCTACAATCGGGTGAGTGACGACATCCACTCACCCCTCTCACCACCACCCCTCACCCTCCTCACCATCCCTCACCCCCCTCACCGCCATTCCTCACCGGGTGAGTTGACACTGAGACACTGACACTCGTTGTATGGTTGAACACGTGACAGTTTAATTTCGTTATGTTGGGCGGTGGAGGGTCTTGCCACACAATTTTGGCCAGATCATCATGTGGCAGAACCCAAAATCGACTTGAACATTGATACTGCTGTTTGGAAGGATTATATTCTTCGGCTGGCCTGGGAATGCCTTGGAATCCCCCAGGAAGAGCTGGAATCTGTTGCTGAGGAAAGGGATGTCTGGTCCACCCTCCTTGGACTGGTGCCGCCACGACCCTCACCAGGACAAGCAATTTAGAACATTGATGGATAGTGCTGTTTGTTGCTGGTCACTCAGCTTTTTAGGCCTGCACACAGCCTGCAACCTTGCATTCATAGAACAGGTGTTTTTTTTATCGAACAAATATTTATTATTTATTTTAACCCGATCCTCACGAAACCATGACCCCTTGACTAACCCTTGCACTCTGACCCCTCTTGTCCCCGCCCGCAGGTGAGCGTGACCCTGACGTCACACGACGCCGGCCGGGTCACGGAGCGCGACCTGCGGCTGGCGCGCTTCATGGACAAAGCGGCCGTCGCCACGTAAACAGTGACGACGGCGACGCGACGGGGTGACGACGAGCATGACCGACGACGGTGCTGACGGTGATGACAACGATAAATAAATGTTTAGTGTTATTATTAAGCGGGAACGCGAGGTTGGCCGGCGGATTGCAGCAGGGGTCGCAGCGATGCGGGGCACTGTACCGGTCCGTGGTCGCCAATGACAACGGTCACGGCGGTGACCGCGACGGTGCTGTTGATGATGGCGATAGTCGTGATGTCGATGATGTCGAAGGTGAT
>JAZEWU010000001.1:34001534-34012874 GCA_036362915.1 Geotria australis
ACTTAGATATAACTTCATGTAGCACTGATATGTTTATTTTAAACGTAACTTTTTACTTTGTATACAATTATATTTGAATTGTTCTAGTGCTAGTTTCGCATGAAATGAAGGCATTCCCATTCTAGTAGCTAGCAGGAAAAACACCACAGAAGATTACATTCTTCAATTGCTTTTCAATTATTTTCAGCAGTGCCTTTATCCACACTAAAAGCAAACCCGTTAATAACAATAAATAATGATACAGGTTATAAAGCACACATTTTCCATACCTGGTCATTGACGCGATACAGAGGTGCGAGGAAACTGCAGATAGGCGGACGGGAATGCAGCCACGCAGCCATCTAGGGTCAACATTACGTCCTATATATTGTGATGCTATTGGCCAAACGGAGAACCAGGAGGAAACCCACCCAGAACAAGGGGAGAACACATTAACTTAACACAGAAAGGCACCCGAGGCGGGAATCAAACCGCCTCGTGCAAGACTTTCTTTCTGTGAGGCGCAGATGTTACCACTGTGCCACCCCGCCGCCGTCTTTTATTAATCAAGCCAAACTTGTTTTTTTAGACTTGGTGATCTGACTGAGACCATCTATCTACTCACGATATCTGGGGAACCCAGTTTAACCGCTACAACTGTGCAGATTCAAGCCCAGGATATTAGTACAGGACTCTGACATGGAACTGTCCGTCAGAGCCCCCTGGCCACCTCGACAGCACTGATTTGTTTTGATTTAAAAAAACATTCACAACTTTACATTCAAATCACGTCACAAAAATAATAACATTCAACCTGGATATTAATACTAATTAATCATGCGCCTCTTTCAAAATTTCACGTGTTAATTCACACGCGTATGTGCACCAGACACCCCATAGATGTCTCGACAACACGAACATTCAATCTGTAGCGCGAGAAAAATATGTCGTGAGCTGTCCTCGGTAGCTTTATTTTTGGATTGTTTTTTTCGTCCGATAATAACGCACGCATGAGCCCTGTAAACCCATGCCACCATTAAAGATGCCTGCTGCCCGTTGCAGGGCCATGCTGTGGAGGAGCGGGTAATCTCACGCGGCCGCTATCATGGGGGCGCACAGCAGCAGCATCAGCGAGCTGACGGACAACGAGTACCTACGGCGTCTCGCCAGCGCTGAGTCTGTCTCGCACAACGATCCCTTCTGGAACCAGCTGCTCTCCTTCTCCTTCGCAACACCAACCAACAGGTATCTAGCGCTGCACCCAAACAATGTAGCCCCATAGACTGTCATTCAGTTTACTGGGTAAAGGATAAAGATGTTCCGTGGCTAAAGAAAGGTCAGTTTAGAGGTTCTCTTAGCTGAGGTAGTTCCAAAAATGCCAAGCTCACACCTTCGCATATGCCATCTCTACTTTGTTTATAAGTTGAGAGGTTTGTGGACTGTATAAGATGTTTTCAGATCTATATGGATTCGGTGTACTTTTGAAACTTCAACACATTTTTCTTCTCTAAGTGCCTTATAAATCTGTCACATCAGACAACTATCAATCGCCACTTGGAGAATCATAATATTATTATTTTCATCTCTTTAAGTTTTCTTAACATACCTATTTATTTATAGATCGTGCCTAAAATCTACAGTTCTGATTACCATGCATAGCAATCGTTACCTCGAACGCCAAAAACTTGCCAAGACCCTCTTGCACGAGTCATGAGACTCACTGAGGCTTTCTCGAGTTTTGTGACCCTCGGGTGAAAGGCGCTATATAAATGCTATTATTATTATTATAACAAGCATAACACTACCATTGATTGGGCTATTCGTGGAATGGCATGACAACAACACCAGGCTCAGATACATTATTTCTAGAAGTAATTTAATAACTGTTTTACCTCCAAATTAAGTCATTCAGAGAGTTGTTTTTTAATAATTGCTAATGTCCTCTTCGCGGCCCTTGTGCAGCGCTTTGTGACCCTCGGGTGAAAGGCGCTATATAAATTGAAATTATTATTATTGGTCAGTTTTAATTTTCATTAAACCACGCTTGACTTGGTGACTGAAACAGATTTCTTTGCCTTGATTGGTTTGTTTCATTTTAAACCAGCAACTGCTGGTTTGTGTCTTTTTTTTTTATAGTCAATGGACTCATGGAGGCTGCCGTCTGCTTTGGGAAGCAGAGTTGATTATTTCTATTTTAAGGACATTTTATATTTCACGTTAAAATGCTGTTAATATTCATGTCTTGGCTTTACACAGTTCTGATTCCAGACTTCTGGAGGAAGCCACTGAATCAATCTGCAAGAACCTGAGTAAGTCACCCATGTAAATGTCACAGTGTTTCGTTAAACAGCACGTGTGTGCATGACGTATGCATGATTTAATGTACTACACCACTATTAGAAACGTGATATTGCACCACCATATTCAGTGGAAAACTATGCAGTCATCCGACTTCTCAAAAGCCAAGATCTGAATGAAAATAATATTGACAAATCATTGAAATCGTTTGTAAAGTTTCAACAGTTACATGGTGATTTTATGAAAAAAAGTTACAAAACACAATCAGAAGAGGAGTTAGGTAAGGGGGTATAACCTCTCCAAGGCTATTGACAGTGACATAAGCTGAAATATTAACTATTTTAGATGTGCTGATCATGACATTAATGGAGATCCGCCATTCTCAACCAGTGGGGTCATGACCCATCAATGGGCTGTGAGCGACACATAGTGGTCTGTGGCGAAAGGTTGAGAAAACCTGATCTAGATGATAATAGTAATCTTACAACCAATGGTAATGAAATTAAGAACTTAACATAGAAGGCTGCAAAGTTGGGCATAAAGAGACGCGCTGGTGCGTAAACAAGATGGATTATGCCATCAATTGTTAGAGATTAGGATGGTGATAGGAGGCCTTCATAAATGGATAGACCATGGCTGATATTGATGGTTTAAAAATAGTGAATGAGATAAAATAATTTTAAAAATAAACTGTTGCAACCAGTGGGAGAAGATCCTTTGGGATTTTGGCCTTCTATTTTAAACAATGTAATCGTAGACGGGTTTTAAATGTGCTGGGTCTTGTTATTAGGTTATAGAGTTGTAGCAATGCACAGCTTTTGCTCGTTAAGCTCGGTGAAATGTGCCTGATTTAAATTAAGAATAATTACCACAATTTAACAATAATTTTTTTGTGCAGTTATTGCTGACAAGGCTATGACTCAACACGCACTATACATGATGACCTGGAAGTCAAATCCAGAATTCCTTGGTGTTGGTACAACTCTGTGCTATGGACACCTCAGTTTGGCTGTTTTAAAACTCTGGTTATTTATGAAGCGTATATGTGATAAGCTCAGGCGTGTGGTATGCATAATGTTCACTTTTGTTTTGTGCAGTAAACAACAATCCTCGCACGGGAAACTTTGCCGCGCTCGTGAATGTATTCATCAGCAGAACCAAAGAACTGAAAATCTCTGCAGAATGCCAAAAGTGAGTAGGTAGTGATCCATAGTGTTCTGTATTCCAGCTTACACCAGGTTTTGCCGGTTTCCAGTGCCCCAATGTGACTTGCAAATTCACGTCAATGAAAATGTTGATTACGCATGGCACCAGCTATTTATGTGAATGTGATTGATCGTGCTCAGAAAATAACAAGGCTTGGCCTATTGGAATGTGTGATAAGTGTAATATTGGAGAAAACTAGGCTTTGACAATTCTAAATGTAACTTTACACATTGACATCCAAGGATTTTCCCTTGTGTGTCAGAGTATGAATTCCGATTGCATACACATTAAATACATTAAGGTATTTAGTGTGTATGCACTAAATACCAGTCAAATATGTTTATTTTCCTTTATATTTAAGATTGAGACTAAAGAGGTTTTATATTTTTCTTTTATTTTTAACAGTGGAGCACTCAGATCAAATATACTTAACCGTTGACCTTTTGTTCAACTCTAGTTTAAGCACTGACGTCTCTGTTTGCACATTTTTCCGACCAAATCCCTGCAAATTGACTCAAAAGTAATATGGCAAACATGCTCTACAACGAAATGCCAATGGTACTCTCAGGCCACAGATGCTGTATGCACACTATACAAACACTGAGCTAGCGTCTCAAACGTCGGATGTTGCCTGCTAATGTCATGTCGAGCTGGCAGTCGTCATGTGTGTGTAACGTCGCCCCGCCATCTAATCCTGCCGTCCTGTCTGCTCGCGTGGCCCCTCCTGCCAGTGAGCTGTTCATCTGGCAGGCGCACAATGCTCTCTTCATTGTGCGTTGCCTCATCAAGGCGTTCCAGAGCCATACGAGCGAGGAGGAGCTTGCGCTGCACTTCACCTACAACCCCGCCACCCCAGGATCCTGCCTAGGTCAGTCCATCAACCGATCAGCTCCTGGTTGAAATAAAAACCTGCTTAGTTAGATTACTCACATGATGATGGTGCCCATTCATCTTAAAGGAAGGTGCAACTCAACAACTTAATATGCGTTATTTTGTATGTAGCCTTTGTTACACTTGCCTGAAATGCATCCAATCTCATCAGATCTGGGAAGCCAAGCTGGATTTATCCTTGCATTGTGCTTGGATGGGTGACCACCTTGCAAAACAAATTGGTAAAGGCAATTGGGCTGTGTTGTGGGCAGCAGAGAGCTTATGTACAGCACTGCAAAATCCATTGTTACCCTATGTTTCTGCATCTATGCGGCCTACCTATACCAACCTACAATGACCAGTTTGGTAGAATTTGGTCAGAAAGCCCTGACGACTTTCACGGCATGGGGAGAGCTTCTTCCAGCAGTAGATTGATGGAGGATTGTGTACATGCACACATGAGTAGTCGTTCAAAAATCTACATCCGAGTAAGCAAGTTTTTTGTTTGCTTTTCAAATATAATGTTTTCAGTACCTTAAATAAAATGACAATTATGATTCACTCTGCTCCGTGCCTCTTGTCCTTCAGAAAGTGAAAGCGAAGCTGGCTGTCTCCTGGAGGACATGGTCTTGCACCTCATTCACCTCATCATTGAAGTACCTCTGCTGTAAGTTGTTTGAAATTTGTAGCTAATTGCTTAGATGTGGGGTTTAGTCCGTGACAAACCCACCAACCACCATTCTATTGTGTGGAGCGTGCTGATCTTTTATGCATTCCCACCACAGCTGCTCATTTATGTTGCGAATTATCACCAAAGTACAGTTTATTCTAGAACAGCAATGCGAGAGAACTTCTGACAGCATTGTTCACAAGCGGAAAATCAGATGTACCGCCAGTGTCATAGCCCAAATCAAAACTAAAAGTACAGTTTAATTACTGTATAGCTATGGTCGCTCGTATGTCACTTGCAAATGAACATTCTAGTAACCAGAGCTGTATACTGTAATAATAATAGCAATTTATATAGCGCCTTTAGTCATACTTGTACGAGTATGCCACTTGTTACTGGATTAAAGGATCTCAGAATTTCTCACTTGGTTAAAGGATATGATTTGGTGAAAACTATAACACGGGCAACTTGTGTAGAAATATTATTAAACTATTAAAATGTACACGCTCCATTGAGTAGGTGACTGCAGCAAGCTTGACGGTCTGTTACTCGTTCGCCCTCACTTGCATATACAAAACATGACCATTAGGGGGCAGCTGCTGCACGGTCAACAGCTGCAAGGTAGACATTTCACATGTGGCAATAGCGTGCATTGATTTATAAGGTACAAAATATTACCATACAAGCATTGAATTGTTTGCGTGAGAACGAGTATCTTAATTAAATGCATGTGATAGGCTAATGCTATATTTAAGCTAATGGCGAGGACAGAACTGTATAGAACAGGATAGGGGGAACTATAAACACGGTTACCCAGGATTCCAACGGTTTATAGAATTTATCGGACAAGTGAATTGTTACGTACCACCGTTCCTTGCAGTTGGCGTCTAAAGCAATTTCCACCGCGTACCAGAAGATGGCACATTTTATGTCAAGTTTTAATGTGAAACCAACGACCGGACGGAGTGCACTTGTGACCATGCGTTAACGGCAGAACTTGACATACAGTAACACCATGGTGCGATGCCACATGGGCGAGCCATTGTAACTGGAATTCAAATTATGCCATGATCAATGAAATTTGAACCTAACTGAAAGAATTCAAGCCATTGAGGTTGTGTCCTGGTAAGCATTACGGCCGCTGGGGGGTGGGGGTGCTGAGGTTTGGGGTAGCGGATCATGGTAGGCGCTGGTGCCTTGGGGTGGTTGTGCAGATCCTGTTTTTGCTCCCAGGGACATCACGTACTGCATCCACCTGGAGGCGGTCACCACATTGATGGTGCTGCTGGCGGGACAGCTGCACCAGCGGCACGTGGTGCGGGAAGGGCCACTCTACCACCTCTTCACACAGGGCCGCAGGTGAGCGGCCACTGACTAAACAAATAATTCATTCACCCCATATGGTGGTGCGATTACACAGCAGAGCTTTGTTGGCATTCGCTTGTACGGTTGTATTGAATTGTATATCCGCTACGCTAGGATTGTTTGATTATATTTTCCAGTAGGCCACGATAATATTGGCCGTGTGATGTCACATGGGATTGTGATGTCACATCGCATAGCAAAAATGCCGTAACATCTGTACATTACCCACGAATATGTACCTCTTGCTTCCAGGTCTCTCTGACATTTGTCAGTTGTTTCTGTCTCCTTCATGTCGCTCATCTTCATCTCTTGTCTACAAATCTGTCACCTCCCTGTCTTGTTCGTCTCTTTTGCGTCTCGCTAATCTGAATCGTATGTCTTGATAGGCCATTGCTTATTCGTCACTCTGTAGGCTTTGACATGCCATATGTGACTCACAAGCTGCCATGTTAAGAACCCTGGTCTGTGAAAAAACACATTCGAGCTCAATTATGTACTTATTGTTTGCCTGAGGAAAAATATAAGGAATAATTGCACCCACATGTATAGTGGTGTCGTGTCTTTCGATCCATCAACATCGTGGCTGAATTGGTGAATCACACGAAAATATAGCTTGGTACTGGAGACGCCCACATGCAAGGCAGCAAGATGTTTGAAGAGGCAGTACAGAAAATAGCATAATATTTGCAGCGCTTAAATATTTGTCTCATATGTGTGGATTTTCTCTATGCATTCTAATGCTCTGCCACCCAAAAAATACTCTTAAAGAATCACGAGCCAACCTCCCAAAGTGGGGTCTTCCTGTAAAAATAGTTTTGAGATGTAGTCAATTTTGTTTTTTGCATAAACATATACATTTTGTTATCGGTTGCAGTTTTTTTTGCACTTTTACAACAAAATTGTTCTTCGTGTTGGCTGTGGAGTTAAGGAAGTGGTTTTTGTAATATCTCCGCATGGATGCGTGTGCAGCTGTGAGCTGGCCAGCCGCCTGGTCAAGGCCCTGATGTACCACTTCATCAGGCAAGAGCGATGCCCCCCCCACATCAGCACCCCCGGCGTCAACGCCCGCGGCAGCGGCCTCCTCTCGGGACTCGCCTGTACGTCCACCAAGCCCTCACGGTCTTGTTTCCTTACGTCGCTTGATGTGTGTGTATGTAACGAGATATTTCACTTCAACTACACAGGGTTTTGCGGCTATGCTGTAAAGCTCTCCGATTTGGTCTTGCGTTGTGCCATGTGTGTGTGTGTACAACCCGATAATACATCAGAAAGCGATGAATCAATTTTGTCAATTAAGGTCTGTTCTTATGTTCATAGTACATGCATTAAATAGCACCTATAAGAATTGTAATGAATGGGAATTATATTTACATGTTACATTAACGGTAAAGGTACAAGCAAGAATGACTAAATGTTTCAGAATAAAAACCTACATCAATACAAAAGAGAAATACCAAAAATGTTAATTGAATGTAATTATGACTGCAAAACCAAGACAATCAGAATAGCTTGGGGCCAGTTAATCATTGTAGCCCATTGCTACACATGCATTATCAGATCTGTGTTATGAAAGAGTGCTCATATTGGCGTGAATTGGTTTTGTGAATTGGTATTGTCGGTTTGGTCACCAGTGACTGGAAACATACACCGTCGCATACAATTTGTTTTTCAGTTAATATTTTTTTCTCAGCTGCTCAGAACTAATTGACTTGATGACACATGGCATATGACCTTCATAGGCCACAAATAAGCCTTGTCTTGTATTGGGGGTAAGATAAGCCAATGTAATTCACTAAGGGAGTAGTGCTGCGGTGGTACATGACAAGACTTTGTGCAATCTGAATTCTATTGGTTGTAAACATAAATATTTTGTTGACTGTGTATTGCACATGTTTTAACTAATCTGTGTTGCTGACGCGCAGAATGACAAACATATCAATAAATCAATACCGTGTCTACATATGTGTTGTCAAATTGCTTTCTCTTCAGCTGGACTGTGGACCGTGCTGACGTTGGGAGGCGCGGCGTCAGGCAGCAAAGTGGCCGCCCCACAGCAGCACGCCGAGGGGTCCTCACCGCTTGCCAATCAGAGCCTTTTGTTACTGCTGGCGCTGATGAACCTGAGCGAGACAGAGGAGCAGGCCAACCCGTATCGCCGCGCGCTCTTGTCCTTCCACAACACGCAAGGTGTGCAGTTTCACAAACTCAATCTCAACTGCCATTCATGCAACCAGGTGACCCACGTCACGATTCAGTGTCCGTTTTTCAAAATACGGTGCACATCTGCATAGGTACCTATAAATATCACGTGACGTAGAGCCCAATGTCAGTTTACTGCTAGATGAAAGCCTCGCTATGCCGCGTCGATCGTGGGGGTTGTTTTGAATATACTTCACCATGCTGGTATCTGTTGAGCTTCTAGACATCGTTGTCTTTCAGCTCCTCGGCTTCGAAGTGTTTCGTAGAGTTTGCAGGTAATACCAAGTATTACTTGACAGGGATCGCGACGTGAACGCCTCTACCTTGAAAATGGGAAACTAATTTGACCATCGCGCTGCTTCGAAGAATCGCTAAGAAGAAGACCATGCTGGTCACCCACCATAATTCACAGGATATTGCGGAGTGTTATTGGCTCTGGCGTTATGTTGTGGGCAGCAGTGTGGCCAAATACATTTTTGGACTTTATGTCTACACTCCCATGTCTATGTATTCCCCATCTCCCCACGCCTATGCAACCCACACAGACCAACGCGGTGAAGCGAGGTCGAAACAACCCCTGTGACTGAATGCGTGCGGAGGCCATCATCCGGTTAATGGATTGACAAGAAGGCTGTAGCTATGGAAAGGTTAACATTTAAGTGCCTAAAATATTAAAATATTAAATTGACCGAGTAATTGACCAAAGTGTTTGTACTCACGAACAATAGACAAAGCGCCGCAGGAGCAACCCACGTTCCAGATCAACTTCAACAGCCTGTACACGGCGCTGTGCGAGCGTCAGGGCACCGACGAGGCCACGCTCTTCCTCTATCTGCTGCTGCACCAGAACACCAACGTGCGCACTTACGTGCTGGCGCGCACCGACACCGAGACGCTGGTGAGACACGCGTATTTGCGCACGCCGCTCGGAACGCACGCGGCAATCGCACAGTAGAGCACTCGCAATCACGCAGTCTGGAAGGTTAGTCATAGGAACCGTCATAGAGCATTGCAGTAGATTTTTCTGTAACACATCTTATACGTTTCCAAACGTTGTCCCGGTTCAGTGCTGCTTGGTTTCCACAATCTCACGGGATTGGGTGCGGCTGATTTGAGCACAGGCAAATTTAATGTATTTTATATGAATTTGCATTCAAAGAATATTACCGATGGTGATAGGTGGATCACCAGGGGTTCACGAAGGGTGGATTTTGGGAAATCGTACAATGCCCAATGATTACGCCTTCTTTCTTCCTCGCAAAATATGAAATGATTAAACGAGGTAATTGTTTTGTAGGTGTTAACTATATTCACTGTGTTATAGCCCACTGACAGATATGTATTTTGCGACGGAGCATTTGGGGAAAATGTATTCTGATTTACTTGCTGTAGGTGTGTGCGTACCTAATGCTTTGTGGTCGCTGGGGTTTGTGTGGGACAGGTGCTGCCTATCCTCCAGACGCTGTACCACGCCGAGCAGAAGAACTCGCACCACGTGTACATGTCGCTCATCGTGCTGCTCATCATGAGTGAAGACGACGCGTTCAACCGCTCGGTGCATGAGGTGGTGAGTGAGCGCGGCTACCCAAGTTAATTTTATATCAGGCCATTATACCGTCATAATCAACCGCAAGCCCCTGGAACGTCACTGAAGTTAAGTACAGTAAATCAAAAAAGTGCTATTTGTAGTTTTTCCTTAATACTGTGGCATTATTGCGCTTCATTTGAAGTTTAAATAGCAGCAGTTATGACAAGCAAGCATCGATCATGGTCATTTCCTATCGGTTAACTGGCTATTGCAAACTAATTGGTTAATTTTTGTATACAGTCTTTTTGTTTTTCTTCTGACTTGTGTACCTAATTCAAGCAGTATGACACATACCCAACCCAGCGTCAACAGTGTGAGACACAATTCACACTTCCAGGCCCTCTGTGTACGATACAATAAAAAAAATTGCTCTTAAGACCTGCTTTTTCAGGATGGCCATGTCGAACATTCCTCCTCTTTTAGAATCTCAAGACGCTGTTGAAACATCACCTTGCAAACATACTGCCATAAGGCTATTATGGCGTACGTACAGTATATCCTGTTAGGGTAACTCCTTAGAACAACTCTACCAATGGACTCCTATTTTATACATCCAACACAAAGACACGCCATCGAATGTCATGTTCAGATAATTCAATGTTTATTCCACTCTTGCTTGCTGTAATAAACATCATCTCTCTCTCTCTGCTGACTGTAACGTGTGGTCCTGTGTGCAACAGATGCTAAGGCACGTGCCGTGGTACACGGAGCGCGCACTCTCCGAGATCTCGCTGGGGAGCCTACTCATCCTGGTCGTCATCCGAACCATCCAGTACAACATGACGCGCACGCGGGTCAGTAGGTCGTGTGTGCTTCACCACGACCGATTTAATCGGATGTGCCGCCCCCCCCCACCTACCGCTTCCTGGTGTGATCGCTCTGAGCTCACGCCAACAGCAGCCGTGGAGGTCACAAATGCAACAGTCTTACGTGCATGCTGCAAAAGCGAAGATTTCCGTGCCTTCCTGAAAAACATTAAACCAGGGGTGCACAACTCCGGTTCTCAAGGGCCGCCACTGTCTTCTGGTTTCGTTCCAACTGAGATCTCGATTTCACATGTAGGTTTTCGCAGCCACTTCCGTGTTAATCCGTATGTTGAGCATTTCTTCACTCAAACTTTTGCCAAAGGCTTGCCAGAAGACCGTATTTTAGCTTTTGGTTACCT
>JAZEWU010000001.1:34018277-34033096 GCA_036362915.1 Geotria australis
GTGGATCGCGCTACTTTCGTTCCCGTGGGCAGAAAAATGTCATACCCTGGCTTGTTAACTATACTTAATTTACCTGGGATGCATCACTGACTCTCAAATCTAGTTTTATAAAGGACCCTTCTTGGTATGTTTAACGGGTTTTTATTTTGAATATTTTTGTATGTAAACTCATCCAAGTGAGTGAATAAACGTTCCACGGATAGGTCTGCAACCTGTTTTGTGCACTGCCATACAGCCATCCATCCCTGTATGTTGGTGTCTCCTCCAGGACACCGCTTCACTGCCCCTTTCACGCAGTGTCTCTTGTATGACCTCAGCGCAGTCCACAAGGCGTGTGCTGCCACGCCCGGAATTTTTTTTTGCGTAAAATTTCGTGAAAATGCAGTAAAGGTGAAAATCCGCTCCCGCTGCCCCCCGCGGGGTCCTTGGGGCCGTTTGCCACGTCACTGTTTAGAGGGGACATCCGGTCAACTCGTCGGCTTCCCAATGTTAAACAGATCCCACGACGCCGCTTACAGGAGGAGGCCATTGTGCTCCTGTGCCGTGGCCAATTTTTTCCCACAAGTCTGCTCCCTGCATTCGCCCCATTGCTCCACCCCAGAGAGGAAGATACGATGCCTCTTAAATAAGAAGAAAATTCCAGCACAGGTTCACATGTTTTGGTCGCATAGCATAACCTTTTGCCTGCACTTATTTTGACACTCTATACCATTGTGATTCAATTACATGTATGGGTGTCTGTGTGTTGTGTAGAGTGGTGGCATAGCTGTTAACGTGCTGTGCTATGAACCCAGCTACCTGAGTTCGATTCCCACTCACAGCCAACACCAGTGACGATTTTATGAACCGGTCCTGGGCCTCTGTAAGGTCGGTTCAGTTTTAACGAAGTACCTGGTGTGGTGTGTAAATCCCGCCACAAGGAAGACAAAGGCGGCTCGGCGTGCTACTGCCCGCCATTGTGCGCCATGCTAACCTTTTAGGTTCTAATAGCACTTGACCCTACAGTCTGTTAAGGCTATACAAGCAATCTTAGTCTTTGTTGCGTGCTCTCCTGTCCCAAATGACGGAGCGCAGGCGCAGGATCTGACGGTGATCGAGGAGGTGATCCGCATGATGCTGGAGGTGGTGAACTCGTGCTTGTGCAGCTCTCTGCAGCACAACCCGAACCTGGTCTACACGCTGCTCTACAAGCGGGAGCTGTTCGAGCAATACCGCGCGCAGCCCGCCTTCGCAGACGTCATGCAGAACATCGACACCGTGAGCTTGCGCCTCGCAGGCACTGGTCGTACGCAGATTTGAGCAGTGTCTAATTCAATATTATTGATACGCCTTATGTTTGTAGTTTCTAACTGGTATTCTAAATCGCGCACCTGAAAGTAAGTGGTCATTTGCATCTAAATTACATTGGGCACGGTTAATTGGTGTTAGGTATCTGTGTTACATTACTCCAGTCGATGATTTGTAATTTGAATGTGTTTTACCCATCTCTGGCTTGGGTCTTTTGCATGGACAGTGTAAACAGTGGTGGCATTGATGAGGTTGGTATATACATAGACATTGGCAATTCGGAGGAATCTGTCCTTTTCTGAAGCTATACACATTCATTTAGTTCTGATGACCTCAAATGTGACAGAGTTGTTCACCTTGCAGCCAAGTGTGTCCTGTATTAACATGATTACACAATCATCCTTAAACTGCATCATCATCAGCAGCATTATCGTCACCAATATCATAACCATTAGTGGGAACAGCAGTACTAGCCACATAAGCAGCATCAGAATACTTTAAAAAGGAATTAGCTAAAATATTCGATTGCAGGACCCTCCTGAGAACAGGACCCTCCTGAGTCTTGAGGCTTATTCAGGTTTTGTTGGTTACATTAAGGACATTGTGTCGCTTCTGCTACAAATTTGTTACTCTATTTCCCACTACCCCTAGGTGATTTCGTTCTTCGGTGCCCGCTTGGAGCAGGCTGGCACGGGGCTGTCTGTGGACCAGGTGGTGGACGTCATCAAGCAAGGAGCCATCCTCCTTCCAAAGGACAGGCTAAAGGTTAGTGTGTTCTGCGGACTCACTGGAGTACAACTTGGTAGGCCAACAGCATTGATATCAATGTGGTATGGAAGTTTACTCACGACCAGTGCAATACATGTAAAGATTGCCTACGGCCATTTTCATCAAAAGTCCTGGGGAGGTAGGAGCCTAGGCTGCTGACACAAGGGAAATTAAACAACAAGGAATTTCACAATGTGTATAACGGCAACCAAACACCACTGCTGCAGGGAGCCCATAAAACAGTCGGTTTGAATGTGTACATTTTTGTTTCATCTTCACTTTTGTTAAGGCTTGGTCTTGTACAAATTCAATTCTCTGGTGGGTCAGGTTTAATGGAATTGGATGCAGTATTACGGCAGTTCATTTTCAAGTATTGTTTTGGGGTGGCCAGGGGGAGGCGGAATGAAGGGGGTGGGGGGGGCATACAAATGAAGTGTTGGCAAAGACCACAGGCGCCCCCTTGTCCCTCTAGACGGGATGTTTACAGTTTGCTCCCCGTCCTCCACTGGCACTCCCTCCCACCCCGACTCCTGACGCGGAATCTTTCCCTGTTATCGGCCCAAGCGCGCCTCTTTAGATTGGCTCGGACGTGTTCCAGAGGCGCCCGGGGCTCAACCCCGTCTGCCTTCCACGCTTCTCCCCACACCGCGGTGCCGATGATAGGCAAAGCGTATCGCGGGCAGACGGGATTTCTGACGCCAGGCCGAATCTTGCTCCGGATTAATCACACAAATGATAAACTGGAACTCTGACAGACTGAGCTGGCCTCAATGTTTGTTCACGTCCAGTGCCTTCCCTCATGCGCTCATGGGTTATTTTTTATTTGTACGACTGCTCCTTTTGTGCTGATTTGAGTGTTTTTCTGTACTTTTTATTTGGGCAAGAATTTTGTCTACCCAAGTAAAATTTGGTGTCATCTAGCAATGAGTCAG
Organism: Geotria australis; assembly: GCA_036362915.1. Taxonomy (NCBI): domain Eukaryota; kingdom Metazoa; phylum Chordata; class Hyperoartia; order Petromyzontiformes; family Geotriidae; genus Geotria; species Geotria australis. The sequence continues at coordinate 34,021,265 of JAZEWU010000001.1, forward strand.
TCAAGAGCCCTTATTTATAACTCAATAAAAGCTCATTGAGGCTGTAACCAAATCACAGGGAATACAGCCAGTCACCTCGGATCTCGGAAGCTAAGCAGGTTCTAGCCTGCATAGTCCATGGTTGCGTGACTCCCACACACAAACAGGTTTCTAGAGGCAGCAGGGGGCAGTGCAGCAAAATCCTTTGTGAAACTGTACCGTTACGTTCCCATGTGTTATCTCCCTGCCTTAACCAACCTTTACTGACCAATGTTGTGAATTGTAGTCCCATGACCCGCGTTGTGCGTGGAAGCTTTCATGGGAAAGTGTTTGTGGGCAGCAGCCAAGCCCAACAACCAGGCAGCCCATGCAGCGATGTTGCGGTTCGTGCGAGTTGTTAGTAGTGGGCATGTAACAATTTACCCGCTCGGCGATTCAAATTACATTTTTGAAATTTATGTTCACGAGTTACTTGCAAGGCTTGATTTCTTTTTGTCACACTTTCAGAATCTCATCTGTAGTGTGTTTAGCTTATTCTCTCGTACAGTTCTGTTTGTTCCATTTGCCTAACAATTTCCATAGCAGAGTCTAGTAATTCCCATAATTATAAATAATCGATGCCCGCTTGCAAGATTCGAGATGTATATACTGAGGGTAAGAATGGATTTTATTTCACTCGATGAATCCATGCACTGTTTCAAGCCGAATGCTTCAGAGCACCTGAAATGATGTTGCCAGTCTTAAGGCATTGGCATCAGTGCTGGCATTCTTATGTATGGGGGTCTGCCCATTGCCATGGATATAGAGGTGTGGTTTGTAAACATGTAGATATAAGAGCGGTTTTTGGAATGTTCAGCAAAGAATGCCAGGAGAGGAGTCTTGTTTTGTTATTGTGGGAATTTTTGTTCCCTAGTTTTATAAGGTGAAGCAAGTAAATTCGTTATTTCATCAACATAGAAAGGTTCCAAGGAAACTGTGTCTTTTACTTGTGAGCTAACAAAACATGTAGACCGCAAATAATAATAATAATACCAATGTAAACATGTGACTAAAATATGTTGTATGTACTTTGAGAAGCCGAACTTCAAAGTAATAGCATTTCATATTCACGATTTGTTTACTCGACGAATTTTTGTTTTTCGCTTTTGTCGCCGTCCCCTGCCGACCTCTCTCCCCTCCGTCTCCCCGTCGCCTCCTCGCTCGCTGTTTTCCTGCTCCCATCATACCCACTCACCGTCTGAGCAGAAATTCCCTGAGCTCAAGTTCAAGTACGTGGAGGAGGAGAGCCCAGAAGAGTTCTTCGTCCCATACGTCTGGTCGCTCATCTATAACTCCGCCGTGGGGCTGCACTGGTCTTCACGCCAAATCCAGCTCTTCCCCGTTGATTGCGTTTGACAGCAACTACTCGGACGCGTGCTATGGGTGCAAGGTAGCAGGGAGGTTGGGGTGGGAGGTCACCAGATATGTCATTTGTGGTGCAGTGCTCCCCACTCGTGTCCCTGGCCACAAGCTTTCAAGAAGTTTGAAAGCGGTAACGTGCCCTTACCAGTTTCCCCCTTCCCCCCATATTCCAAGATGCAAACGCTCGAAGCGGCCGGCGCCGGGAACTTTTCTCACGACGCCGTCGCTCCAGGGTGGATGGGGGTGGAGCCTGACGGCGTGTACCGCTCCTGGGAGGCTCCACCGAGAGGGACGCTTAAAACCAAGCGAGTTAAACTGCCTCCTTTAATGCGTCCAGTCGTCTGGGCTCCACGCGAGTGTAAACATAAACCGAGTCGCAGCCCCTTTTTATTATTATTCACGTTATTATTATTGTCGTATTTTATTTGTTGTCCAAACAGCACTTGAATTGCAGTCAGAGGCAGAGGCTGAGCATGTGCGCTACCTCCTGCCAGATTGCCGCATCACGCAAATGGGCTGCCCGGTCATGTGGGGTCACCTGCCCCCCCAGGGCCACAGCAACCAGGGTGGAGGCAGATCTCCTCAGTGACACTTGAAAGGAGCACTTCTAAGATCTGGCTTAAATTTCAGCATGGATCTGGGTATCATGGATCAGCATGGATCTGGGTAAGCGTGCAAATTGACTGGTGGGGTTGGTTTATTGTTTCAAGACATCACCCTAAACCGGTTTGCAAAATTAAGTATCTAAAATACCCCCCCATTAATAACATCAACAGAACGACTCCAACAGGAAAAAAATCAAGAGCACATCATTGTGTTTTATTTTGGTACTGTCGTTTGTAGTTTTCAGCAAAGGAAACTGCTGGTAGTGGGGAGACAAATAACGAATTGGCTTGACAAGTTGTTTTGCAATCCTGAAGAATCACACGGTATGGTGGGATGTCAAATCAACTGAATGGGTTTATTGAGCCTGCAGTGGTCTGGGGGGAATGTAATTCACTGGCCTTAAATTGAGAGCATTGGTCATGGGCATAGCGGTCGTATAAGGATAGCGATGAGATTTTATGTCTGGTGCACAGACTCCAATGAGGCAGTGTCTCATCACCATGCTTTCTTGGATCACAACCAATATCTACTCAGGCATGCCAACTGGCAGCTCTTAAGCCAGTTGTGTGCATACAAACATGCAATGCTACAGGTGGGCAGCACAGTGGCGTAGTGGGTAGCACTGCCGCCTCACTGCAAGAAGGACCTGGGTTCGAATCCCGGCTCGGGGGCCTTTCTGTGTGGAGTTTGCATGTTCTCCCCGTGTCCGCGTGGGTTTTTGCTGGGCACTCCGGTTTCCTCCCACCGTCCAATGACATGCTGCCAGGTTAATTGGCCTACTGAGTAAAGTGCCCAAGGTGCCCTGCGATGGACTGGCATCCCATCCTCGGTATACCCCTGCCTTGTGCCCTATGTCTGCCGGGCTAGGCTCCGGCTCACCGCGACCCTGTACGGGATTAAGCGGTTTCTGAAAATGGATGGATGGATGCTACAGGTTAGCATAATATGCGTAAATATATACACACACATAGCATAATTAATAATAATAGCGTTTATAGAGCGCCTTTCACCCGAGGGTCACAAAATATTGTACATTTTTTGTTAATAACAGAGCAGTCAAAAATTATTTGGACATAGGGTGATGGAAAAAATATTGTTGTGCACTAACCTTGTGATTATATTTAGAGTGTGGGCTAAGTGGTAGTGCAGTGGTGAGTACGCTGCACTATACACGTGTCAACCTGAGCTAGATTCCCGACCACAGCAAACATCAGTGGCGAGTGATACCTGTACTAATCCTAGACACCTCCCCTTCACCATGCCACATTGACCACACATCCCCCATACTTATTCAGCAGTGGATTTAAAAAGGGGACTAAAATATGACTTTTGTACAGACAGTATTGAACACGAGTAGTGAGTGATGTGCAAATATGTGCATACTTTGAATATCCTTTTTTCAAAATGTTGCCACTGCCCGTAGTTTATTACTGTGTTTGGATAGATAAAACAAAACGAAAGTCAAACTGCATCCCCCCTGGTTCAAACAAGCGTTGCTTGTTCATCCTGATCCAGAGGTGGAAATCCGCTTTGCTGTTGAAGATGTCATCCATCCATTGTCAGAAACCGCTTAATCCTGTACAGGGTCGCGGTAAGCCGGAACCTATCCTGGCAGATACAGGGTGCAAGGCAGCACTGTACCCATGTCTAAAGGACAACCGTTGGTGACAACCTACTGAGCATAATACAGCCTCACCAGGTGATGACTACATTACTCTCCCCAGAAGGGATGTGGATGATTGGGCTTTGTCAGCCCTAGCCAGGATTTGAACTCTTCAGCTCACATATTATATTTGTTTATTTATTAAAATATGTGACCTGAATATTCACTAGAGATGGGACAACCCATAAACACAGGGTGGCCACCAGTGTTTATTGTCTCATACAGAGAAAATGGCATCCCTGCTGCACTGAGCGGTATCCAAAGGCTGGCCGTCGGTTGCTTGTGTATTTGTAATGAATACTGAGTGGTGTATTGGTACATAAGTGAGTTAAGTGTAATATATTGGGTGAAGTAACATTCAATTGTGCCCGTTTGCTGTTCCAAAAGCCTTTTTTTCTGAGGGCTAATTGGCTGCTGTGTTCTAACTAGGCCTATAATGATTCTACCGCCCCATCACAACCCAGCAATATGATGAATTGACACGATTCAGGGTACTTGTTCAATTCAAGAATTGATAATTTTTTCGTCTAGTTTTCTTTGTGCTGTTGTTTTTTCTGTCTGAACAATTTAATTCGCTCCATTAACTGAAAGTAGAATGAGCGTCAGCAGTGGGAACTGTAAATACAGTAGTCGATTCTCATGTATACGTTGGATGTATCGTGAGTATATGAATCGATATTAATCAATGGAGCGGCGCAGCCGTTAGATGCCTACTTAGCATTTTCTCTTTGACTAAATAAGAGTTTGTTTTTGTAATTTATTTCCAGATAACATAGATGTCTATGCACATTATATCGTGGCAGATTGCATACAGTTTCAGAATACAATGTTATCATTGCAAGTCATTTTAGTTTTCAATATGGCTAAATACATGGTTGCAATGTATATCTATGCTCCTCCATTTATGCGTCCCACCTTTGCCAAGTCGCGCTGATCAGCGTGGTGGATGTATGGTCGAATATCCCTGGCGACCTGCACGCTGCAGAGGCACTAATGCAGCAGTGCATTGACAAAGGGTGGTATTTGCATGTGTAAGACAATTGCAGTCACTTGTCACACCCTGTACATAGAGTGTATATATAACTGTATAACAACATGCCGTTGTACCTATATTCACATTTTCAGAAAAATAGGGCCACTAACATGCCAGGTTGAAGATCAGCAACATTAAAGAGTGTATATTTAATTGCAACTATTTCTATATCATTTGCCATTTTAAATCAGGTCAATAATGTTTACCATATGCCCTAATTGTTAAGTTCCAAATTACATGCAAAAGTTGCTGATGAGAAAGATATTTCAGCTTTTTATTAACGTTATCACGAGCATGTCATGTATGTGGGTGAAGGACATTGCATTTGGTAAAAGTACTATTGTCATGGTTAAATTGTAATGGGTAAAATGTGTTTTACTTTTTTACCTTTGTTTTGGACAATCATTTAAGCGTATTGATGGCTTTACAAAAAGTTGATGTAACCTTGATCGTTTAGTATGGTTTGGCTCTGTGGTTTGCAGCATGATTTTCCGCTCATCAGCTCATGGTTTGTACATATACAAATCAGAAACGTACGTTATGCACATCTGTTAATTGATTGTTAAAACTAGTTCCTGCGCAAGCAGGGGTTCTTGAGGACTGAAGGTCACAAACAAGGCTCGGAGGGTTTATTATGGGTGATGAGTTCGGTTTGGATGGCATTGGCGTGTCATGTAAAGTTTATATGTTTTTGTTTCATTTCCTTTTGTTACAACGCGTCATTAATGCAATCTGAAATATTTCCGAAGACATAAATTCAAACTTTTAACACATAGCTGTGGCTGCGATGGACTGTGGGTGGTGAATGTACCAGCATGGGATCGACACGTGGCGGATGTGTAGGTAAACCGAGCTTCCTGTGCTGTGTTTTATTTACCTGCTCCCTGCCCCCATCACAGAGTGTGTGGTCAGAGCTTCTGGAGAAAGGCCGGGGTGAGGCGGGGCCTCCTTATAAATATTTTTTTGACCTAGCCCTGGTTTTTTGCTCTCTGCGTGCCTCGCCATGGCTGACGTAGTCCAGATGAATTCGGCACTGATCTCGTCTTACGTTACCTCTATTTTTCCTTAACGTGGTGCATGAGACGGACAGCATTGCGATCGCTGGCGCGGACTCGAACCTGTCCACTGGTCTCACGATTGAATTGGGACTCATTTGACTCCAGTGATGGCCACATGTAAACACTTATAGTAAATACATTTTATAACGCACACATGTCAAATGTTGAAGGTATTCATTCGAAGAGAGAATGACCCAGAGGCGCGAAGTAACGGGGCGGATAGCCGGCGGCAACCCGCCAGACACTGCATTCTATATATTATGGTGTTATCGGCCATATATTATGATTGATTAATGTAATTTAATAAACCACGTGAAGTTGCTTTTTGAGGTTCCCTATCACTTTTGAAAGGGACAATCGTTTACCATATGTACCTGGAGTATTTGTTGTTTACAGTCTTCACTTGCGGATAGTTTCAAATCTTTACAACACGGCACACAGTGGCTCATGCTTCTGATTCTGTTGTCATGGGGTCTTAATGCTCTACAGCAGATAGAGCTACACTGGTAACAAACGGGAATCGGACTCTTGAGAGAGTGTATTGACCGTGAGGCCGCCCGTTCACAGCATCACAAGTACACAACCTCAGTTTCCCAACTGGTATGTCGGGTGCACACAACGATGCACGCAGAGCTTGGTTCATGTTTACGTGCCGCTTATTGCACACTTCACTTTGTCGGTCAGCGTGCACGCTTGCCTTACAATATGATCGACGTGAATGACCTGGCATACATGAACCGACCTGTGGTGGGGTCAATTGTGGGTACGTCTAACTCTTCCAGCTTGCCTGGGCAGGCATAATCTAGCGCGGTGGTGTGTTGCCTGAATATAACTCCTCAAAATAAAAGAGGGGGGGGGGGGTCTCTCCCGTGGTAATGATATGGGCACGCCACATACGCACAGGGACAAAACGTTATGACATAGTCGGGGTAAATACTGTTCGCAGATATTAAGGCTGGTACGGCACGCAAGGTTGATAGTGGTGTTAGCACCACCAAGAATAACCAAGCCACTTTTGTGTTAACAGGGTTGGTTATCCACACCACACCAGCTAAGTCTGCACTCGGGGAGCAGAGTTTCACATAGTTATTGTCACTGATGTGAAGCGTGCCTGTGAATCGAATCTGGGTCGCTGGAATCTTAGCACAGTGGTCACCACTCTGCCACCAAACCCAGCACACCTACTTGCATTAATACGTAAAGGGTACTAGACACAACACTTTATAGGGAGCGCAATGCCATGTTCACCAAGCTGGCACCAAGCTGACACAAACCTAATGTTATGTTAATTATAAAGTATCTCGCTTCCGTTCAATCAAATTCTAGTTGGGCAGTTCTTGTTTAGACAGTTGAGAATCCACTGAGACAGTGTTGTGTCTTATAATGGCTGCAAGGATAATTCCTGTTGCGCGGAACACAGCAAATGCATTTGTGTTAAGGATTCATAAACCACCTTTGTCTTAAGTGGGTTATTACATGGCTTAAATAGTTTATGAAAACAACCATATACCACCATATATTACTAATTTAGATTCATTACATCGTTTGCTAGTGAATGCATAGATTACCAAACTCTATTCCTGATGAGCCACCATGTTCCACCTGTATTCTTTACATAAACATTTATCTATTATACATTGAACTCATCTATCTGTAAAAAAATAACAGACTGGTGGGATGTGAGGAATGGAGTTTGACAAACCTTGGTATAAAGTCGGCATAATTGGTTACTATTAACTTTAAAGTCAATTCTCAAAAGATGTCCACCCCTTGTGTATTTGCTGAATGTGAAATAAGTAACAACTTTACCTGCACTTCTCTGTAAGCAGTTACTTACAAATTCACTCCCATGCTTTGCTGGTCTTGATATGTGAACCTGTTGGCAATGGCCGTAACAATTGTGAAATATATTCCTGCATTGAGATTGTTGTGTGGGTGAATGTGTTGAATCACGCTTTGTTTACTGTATTTTTTTAAAAAGATACGTTTACCATATAAGCTGTTCTTATCCGTTCCTTTGGGCTGGATTAGTGGCATAGTAGTTAGTACACTACACTATTGACCTAGTAACCCGAGTTTGAGTTCAGGCTACTGTTTACAGGAGTGGCAATTGTTTCCTGAACATGCCCTGGGCTCCTTCACGTCACCATACACTGACCTATATTAAGTGTGGTCAAACAACCCCTGTGACCGACGTGGCATGGGTAGGCCTTCATCCAGCAATAGGTTGATAATAGGGCTGTAATAACATATATTATTTTATTAGAAGCGAGTTAACTCATCAACAAGGCTGCTCTCTACAACTGCCTGAAGCACACTTTGTCGCAGTAGATTTTCTGGTATAGATGTAATCATATGCAATATCTTGGCTTATTCAGGCTGCGATGCTCATGCACGCCCAAAGGAGGCATCGGGGGTGTTGTGGGTTTCTCCCATGATGCTTTGTGGGCTAAAATGTCATAACAAATGTCAAAACATTTTAGTAGGTTTTATTTGAGGGTAGATTAAGTGGATCATGTAGGACAGCACATCTCAGTGTTGCCTTTAGTTGTCAGTGTCCATGATTACATGGGACACCGTATACACTGTGTCCTCGAAATACCGGGCTAATTCCGGGGTGAGGTGTCCTGGTATTATTTTCATGAAGACCAATCCAAATTTAGCCCAGTTACAGCTTGTAAGGTTAGATGCATTGCTTTAAATATTGTACAAATATATATTCTACATATAATGTAGAATTTTAACTATTTATTTTTTTAATTTAAAGAAAATACGAAAAACAAATTAATCCCGTAAAGAGCTTGCAAGCTCACTGGGTATTTTTCTGCTGTAATAATAAACATCTATCTATCTAAACACGGAAAATAACGAGCCAATGCTGGAACACAATCCATCGTCAGATTAGTTAAGTAATACACTGTAATTGTCTGGCGCATGGTATTTCTGCGGAGTATGCAGAGGCAGATACAGATAATAGCAAGTCACCATCGCTTTGTTCGTTATTCGAATCCTGAGCTTGAAAATGCTGTTTAAAAAAAAAATCCCGCGTTTTTAGGGATCCCTCCGCCTTAAAAAAATATTATGTGGGAAACGGTATATCCATACACGTTAATTGAGTACACATTGGTGCAAAAAGCATAGAGCAACAGACTGTTCCGTGTAGGATCAAAGAGGCTTGAAACCTGGGCACGTCCTAAATCTACACACAGCATGCACATTGAATTGGTAATGTGACAGCGGCTATGGTGGGTCGTGTTCACACCTGCTTCGTGTCCCGTGAGTGTCACCCCACGAGAGCTCACAGTTCCCTCGTGGCACGGCTTGAAAGTTCCGATGGCAGTGGAGAGGAGAGTGATGTCACGTCACATTGAGGACACAGAACGCACAGTCCTGACGCGAGGCGGCACGAGGTGACGTCGGGAGGTGGCGAGGGAAGAGTGGGGGAGAAAGTGACAGATATAGGAGGAGAGGAAGATAACAGAGGAGGGAGACAGCTTGAGTGACAGGCATTGAAAGGGACAGAGATGTGAGGCTGGGAGAAAATAGAAAAGAAATGGAATTGAGAGCCGGAGGAAAATACAAAGAGACGCTGAGAGATGACTGGCAGAGACGTGAAAAGAAAGACCAATGCGAGACAATGACAGCAGTGACACTAGGCGGATAATGTGAAACAGACTGAGACGTAAAGGAAAAGGGAGGTATAAAGAAGGCAGTTTTGACACTGAGGAGCTGCAATGGAGCCTTGAGCAAAAGTGACTTTGATATCAGGGCGGCACGGTGGCTCAGTAAGTAGCGCTGCCGCCTTGCAGCAAGAAGACCCCGGGTTCGATTCCCGGCTCGGGTGATTTTCTGTATGGAGTTTGCATATTCTCCCCATGTGCGCGTGGATTTTCGCCGTGAGCTCCAATTTCCTTCCACAGTTCAAAGACATGCTGCCTAGGTTAACTGGCCTACTGACTTAATTGTGCCCAGTGCCCTGCGATGGACTGGCGTCCCATCCTCGGTATACCCCTGCCTTGCGCCCTGTGTCTGCCGGGATAGGCTCCGGCTCACCGCGACCCTGTTCAGGATTTAGCGGTTTCTGAAAATGGATGGGTACTGATAATGATTAGGACTTTAATATTACTTGGGTTGGCATGCGCCTACGGGAAGTCGTATTTGTTACAAACTGCAGCAACATATGTTCGTGTTTCTGCAGTTGCCATTAACCCGCTGCCACAAACAACATTTGTGTTTCTTGTAAACCGTGTCGTGCTCATAACATGCATAGTTTAACAGACTTTCAGTTTAGGGTTTGAGCAGTGGCCCAACTGTTGGTACAGTGCACTATGAACTTAGCAAGCTGAGTTGGATTCCTGGCCATGGCTAACATCAGTGGCGAGTGATATCCTGTTCTGGGCCACATCACCACTTCACCAGCTCACACTGACCAGCGTGGTGAAGTAAAGTTAAGCAGCTCCCGTGGCTGACGCAGCATGGTGAAACCTTCGTCCAGCAGTGGATTGGCAGAAGGTAAACCTAACTTGTAAACACGTAAATATACGTAAGTTGCGATGTTAGTGGTTTGCGCTTTGCACTACTATACCAGCGGCCTATGTTTCATTCTGGGCCATGATACACATAATTCCCATTGTAAATTTGTATTTGACCTTGGCCTGGACTTCCTATAGGTGAACTCGGACTAAAATAAGTCCTGTAACTTTGTAAATAACAAAACTGAAAATATTCGCTCCTGGTGCTGGCCTCTAACATCCTACCGTGTGCTTTATTAGTTTTAACATGTACAGTCCTTTTATCAATCCACTGCTTGATGAGGGCCTCCCCATGCATGTGCGGGTTCGAGGCGGGTGATCTAACCATATCTCAACAGTACGGTTTGAATGCGGAGAGCATAGACATCGGTGTATAGTTCAGTACACCAATGAATGGATTGCGTTTCACGGCCCTATATTAACAATGTAGCCCCGCAGGCAATGTCCAGACTCAACCACTGCTTGGCTTCTGAGATCTGTCGAAATCGAGCTATTTGGTCACACGGCTGGACTTAACAGGCGTGTATGTATGCTAACAGTACTTGCCCCAAGATCGACAGTCATATCCAGTCTAAATGGTGGGTGGGCGTGTTTGGGTGAGGGAGGTTTGTGTTTTTCATTTGATATGAAATGCGTGCGCATGTGCCAATATGCCAGGCTCCTGGTGGAGTTAAGTGCTGAGCCAAAGCCGTCCCGGGCTAGAGGAAGAGGGTTAAAACAAACATCCCGGCGCCCTGACCACTCCGCTCACTTTCCAGTGCGTCTGCATCTCTTCCCGCGGAGCCAGGGGCGCCCCAGAGTAGCTCTCTCCCCCCACAACCCCGCCGCCCTTCATCAACCCTGGCCACCGCCTTCCCCTGCCCTGCCTGCTGGTCTCCTGCTCCCATTCACAACGTCTCCCCCCCTCCGTTTCCACGCATCGAGCAAGGCGCCGACCAGCGCCTGAACCTCATCATCCCACAACCCACATCATCCCCGCATGTTTTGTCATCCCTCGTACTCGACCCCCCTCCATCCATTCGTCCAAACCGCTCACCATCCCGACCACGCCTCACTTTTTTTCTTAAATCCCCAATTCCCATCATTCCATGTCTTCATTTTACCATCCTAAAACCTCGTCGTAACTTTTCATCCTCACTCCTGATTTTGCCAACCAGCGGTTATCCCCCCTGCCCCCCGCCACACGCATAACACTCGTCATCCTTTAATCCCCACACCTAAATCGGCTCCACCTGTCATTCCCAATCCCTAACCGTCATACCCACCACCCCTCACCATTGTATCCATCCCCCAACTCCTTCTCATCCCACAGACCCATCCATTGTCAGAAACCGCTTAATCCGGTACAGGGTCGCGGCGAGCCGGAGCCTATCCCGGCAGACACCAGCGCCCAAGGCAGGGCTATAATAATAATAGCATTTATATAGCGCCTTTCACCCGACGGTCACAAAGCGCTGCACAAGGCTGCGGAGAGAACGACATGTCAACATCGACAGAGAACGGAAAATCAGCAACATATTTTTTTTTTTTTATAATTCGAGCTGTGGAGAGCTCGGACCC
>JAZEWU010000001.1:34048440-34072886 GCA_036362915.1 Geotria australis
GTATTACCTGACAGGGATCGCGACGTGAACGCTTCTACCTTGACCTAATGAGCATTGCTTTATGAATTTTGTACTTTATATTTTTTGAAGTTTTGAAGTCGTTCTCTCCGCAGCCTTGTGCAGCGCTTTGTGACCCTCGGGTGAAAGGCGCTGTATAAATGCTATCATTATTATTACAGTATATGTTTCTGAAAGTATGGTGTTACGTGAATAATAATAATAGCATTTATAGAGCGCCTTTCACCCGAGGGTCACAAAGCGCTGCATAATAACGTGAAACACATTTAACGTATGTAATGTAATTATTCAGCTTAACGTCGTGTAACCATACTAGTAGCATTGTCATTGCATAATTATTGCCTATACATATGTTAATCAATGTGATTAAAGTGACTTGACATAGTTTACTAGTTAGGTGTGAAACGGGTGCAAAGAATAGACCATGAATGACAATGTCAGGGAGAGCAGTCAAAAACAGTGCAAGTTAATAAATGGCAGAAGGGAGTGGATAACATAGATTTCATGCTGTGTGTGAGTGAAGGCTTTATGACCTACAGTTGTAAAAGTCTGAGATGAATGAATGGAGAACCAGGGTCCTTTATCGTTTGCAAAATTATGTTACGTGCGTTGATAGACAAAGTAAGGAAGAAACGTTGAAAGCACCAACATACGCGATTTATTTGTGCACCTTGTTTTTTTGCACTTGAAATTTGTGCCGAGTTTTTTTTAGCTCTTCATATTAGGTAGCAGGATAGACTAGAAGTTGGGGGGCTTTCCATTGATTAAATTTGCGCAGGATCGATGATTCCATTTGAGCAGCTTGGGCATAGTCTACAAGCATTACGAAAGACTGCAGGGCAATATCAAAGGGTGCCATTTTCTTTAAGGCAGATAATAAATAGCCTATGACCTCATTAACAAGCGTAGCCCAGGGCTGTGATATCAACAATCCAACATTTGTAAATGACCTTGAGAAAAAAATTGAAAATTAATAAATACCGTCTACCTTTATTGTCGTTAAACCTGGATCTACCGTGCTCCAGCTTGATTTAAAGCAAAGGAAATAATGTTGAAAATGACAATTACCACTTTGTAAATTATAAAGCAGTGTATCATCTGTTTTATTGGACAATGTAATTTTACCAAAAAATCCTGTCAAATCAATAGTTGTTGCACATGTAATATGTTTTACAGGTTTTGGGTAATTTGATAGTCAATCTGCAAGGTTTTGAGTACATTCTCTTTAGAATTATACCCATAAAATTGACTAGAATAACAGAAAATTCACTACAAATTTTACACATACAGTAATTCAATATTTACATTTCAATGCTCAAGAGAACAGTCTCTTGTTAATGTGTGTTTAGATAAACTTTTACACCTTACATAAACAATCGGATTCATGTAATATATGCCTCTAACATGGCAAAAGTGAAGGCCTTGCAACCAACTACACTGCAGTGAAATTCACATTTTGAATTATAAAATGAATTGTGAAAATCTGTGTATTATACAGTTGAACATGCTGTATGTTGGTGGGTGATTCAAGTAAAGTAGTTTAAGTTGAGTTTGGCTGTAATATAACAGGGTGACAGTTGCTAGCAGTACTTTGTGTTTGGCAGGCCACATTTAACTATAATGGAGCTGAATGATTTAAACTGTTAACACTTGTTGGGACTAGATCAGCATTTAAAGCACTTAGAAAAAAATGTGTGTACGTTAACCTTGTTGGCTAAAAATGGTTTGCTAAAGCGCTTAAGTATAAGCACATGGTAATGCAGTCCCGTGTGTACGAGGCATTAGTTTCGTGGCGGGGTGCGTGAATGAGGTTGGTCATACTTGGCTTAATATTCCGTGGGTTAATTTACACTGCAGTCCTAAAATGACTTCCCACTCTACAGATTGTGCTACAGGATTAACTAAGTGGCACCAAATGATATTGGCAGTCTGTCTGTGCTTTCATTATGAACAAAAAAAATACTCGTGCTGATTGCCAACTTTCAGGGGTGATTCATTCATATTTAGGAAATGCTTTAAGGTAGGAAACTGGTGTGGCCTACTTTGTGCATAGAATTTGCAATCCAATTCTCTCGGGTCCACGACTAACTTGATAAAGTGAAGACAGCAGTTTCTGGTTGGTACAATCGCATGGTCTCAGTACTCCTCCCACCATTCCCTTGGGGATTTGAACGGGAAAAGCGGCTTGCGGAAACAATGAGGCTAGAGTACTTCCATCCTGTCGCCTTGCCTGGTCGAGCGGGATCGGCTTTGTCACACGACATTTCTGTGGAAAGTTTTGGAGTTGTAGACAATTGTGCCTGCTTAAAGGTCTGCTGCCGTTTGCACAAGGCGGCCATTGAATGGGTAGTGCTGTCACCCTTATACATTCCTTGTCTGCGCCACTATTTTTTTGTTGGTTTTTTTAGCCACATATATATTTTTTTCCTTTTCCCGTACTCTCCCTTTGCCTTGCCTGTGTTGTTCTCGCCTTGTCACTCTTCCCCTCCCCACACAACCCCGATCCTTCCACCGCAACCTCCCCCAACACGGCACACGCACACCCTCAGGGAACAGCCTTCCTGGCTCCTGTTCAAGTTTAAACTGCAACCCCCTCCCCTAAACAGCCCATGCCGTGCAAAGTAACTTCAAGCCAGAAATGTCTCTCAGTCCATCATGAACACAGACTACCCCTCAAGGTCTTACAAGCATTATTAGTCGTTTAGGACCAAAGGTCACGTATAGGCATGCATACATATTCCACTTGAAAGGTCAAATTTTAAATGCAATTGCATTGAAGTATTTTTTATTTGGGTAACATTTTTTCGGAGTTTTCTACATTTTCGATTTCATTAGTTAGCATTGCCAAGCAGTCAATAAGCAACTGTCACTTGTAGAACATTGCATTAAATATCACTTTCCAGTGTTAATAAACGAATATCCACTTTTAAGATGTTGCTGTGTATTGTGCTGGTGTGACTTTCGTTTTTTTTACAAGCGGTCTGTAATTCCCATTTGGCATGAGGCTGGTTTACGAGTTCGCCTTGCCTAATTTTCCCCCCTTCTTTCATTCTCCCCGCTTCTTTCCATCGCGTGCAGCGATTTTTACGATGGCTTTCGGTCTTAATAACCTCCTCTGCAGACCTCAAAACCCCTAGTCTCGCCCTCCTCCCCATCGCGTTCCCTTCCTCCCACATCCACAACTAGGCTTCCTACTCGCCCTCTCCAAAAAAATGTTCAAATTGCATGCAGGACTTCATCTGATACAGGAGCGTGGGGTAATTTGGGGCACACTGCTAAGGAGAGTTTTGTTGCTACCATAAGAACCACTGGTTGACTATCACTGCCCCCTCGAAGTTTATCCCATAATTTAAAACCAGAGAAGTAGTCAGTTCTGGAGCGAGAAAGCAGAATTGGTCGTTCTTGCCTGTACGGCCTGTGGCCTTACGGTACAAATTCCTTTCAGGTTAGACTTGAGATTGTGCCTTTTAATTAACGATCAGGAACGCAGAAAGGTGACCGCCCCACTGAAAATTATAGGGTCTTATGCGCACAAATCGCTATGTTCCTGTGGGCCAAGGATTGGTTTACTCCGACAGTGTTGAATTGTTAGATGTAATGCGTTTTTTATTTCTATTGAAGTAAAAATGTGACAAAGCATGTTATATGAATGTATTTGTAAAGCTGCAAGAAATGTAACTAGAGACAAAATTGATGTTCTTGGTTTACCACCATATTACCCACCCCCACACACATTGTTTTAATCTTGCATTCTTCCAGTTTAGTTGCATTTCAGTGCTTTGTCTTTAAAGTGAAATCGTTTTATGTACAATGCGGAATTTCTGTCTGGGCCATCTGCCATTTAAGTTTGTAATGCATTTCAGTGCATTTGTAGGAATGTAGCAATTAAAACATAGGTCATTTATATTTGCACCACTGATTTTGGCCTCTGCATTTTTCGTAAATATTATGCGTTACTAATGCAAGGTTTTCGTCTTTAGCTTAAAAGGTTAATGCACACAATAGGACTACTTTTGAAGAAGTTAAATGCATGCATATACAGTGCGCTTTAATGGATGCTGGTGTAAACAGCCCGATATCCCTGATCAGACAGCCTTAAAGAGTGTCTTATTTGTCTGCCTTCACATTGAAAATGACAACAATACTGTACTGTACGATGTGCATCATGTAATCTTTAGTGGACTGAAGGTGGGTGGTAGTGGCATTTGATTACTTTGGCCTTAATCACAGCATGCGAGCAATGCTCCGCTGACCTCCCATCCCCCAAACTCCTGCCTCACTCCATTGAGTTCTTTGCTTTCCTGCCAAGCTTATTCCCTCCCTCTCCTTCGCCCTCCCCCCAAATCAACCTCTCAGCCAGTCACCACGGCCTTCAGACATGGAGCCTAATGGCTTGAGCTTTTGGGTTGGGGGTTGAACTGTTTGTTCAGCACTAATCCACACCCTGCTCGCCTTGGTTCAGGCCAGGCAGAGGCCAGGCCCAGTCTCTGGGTTTTTGCTGTTAACCACGGTGCAAGATGGCGGGTGTACCCTGCTAAGTGTTATGCATTTATGAACAATTACCTTATCAAAATGGATGTGCAAAAATAAACCCCAATTATATATTGCATGCGAATGTGTTCTTCAATTCAGTTTAATTTCCTTGTCTCTACAATTACTATGTTGCATGCATTAGAAATGATTGTGACGCATTGCAACATGCACATTTATGAAATCTGTGGGTTGGTTTTAAGCAATTTTCCATTTTGAGAGGATTTGCGACAATGGCAAAATTCGTTTAAATACAAAAAGCATGTCAACTGTTTTAGCGTTGGAGAAAATGCATTTTTGTAGCATTTTTACCATTTTCTTTTACAGAGTAGGACTTGAAACCTGAGTTGGTGTGTGTTTAGTGATTAGATAGGAAAGGGGGACTTAGAAAGGGGACTTTGGAGCACACTTTTAACGTAAATTGAGGGTTAGAGATAAGATTCCTGAACCCTACCCCCAGTCCTATGCACCCCGCCCTCCCGAAACCCCATTACCGGCTAAAGTAAACATTCTTCTGTTAAAACCAGCAATTACCCCCCCCTCCTTCATCCTGCCTTTTCTCCCCACCACCACCACCATCCTCTTCCCTGCATTCTAACGGCTACACTTTTTATGGTTCTGGTTTGTATCTGCTAAATGACATCCTTCCAGATTCAGTGCAGCACAACTGCTTTATTGTACTTTAGTCACCGACGGGAGGTTCTGGTCAGCAGTAACCTTTGCCTCTCTCCGCTTGGAGGTTATTGAATTCTTTTTGTGGTATTTGCAGGATACATTTATCTTTTATTACACAGTCATAAACATTGCAGTTATAAAAAATCATGTTCAAAGAACTTGTAAAGTTGCTTTTATTATTTCGAGCTGCATACCGTCGTCCAGCTAGTAACATTTTAGAATGGGCGTATTTTAATGTGGAGAGATTTTTTAAAAGTTTACACTTGTTTAGTGCTTATGGCGTAAATAGTTAAACAATGTTTTATTGCGGTATACAAAAACAGTAAGGTTGTTTATTTCAGAGTAGTAAAACCATCACATACAAAGAATTCGTTAACTCGATTGTCATGAAATAATATTACATAATGACTGTTTTAATATGTATTGTAATGCACAGAAAACATCAACAGTTATATGAAAATGCAAAGCTTTAAACTAAAAATCACTTACAAAATAGCATTCATTACAACTTGGCTACGTAGGCGATAGAAATGCAAAATTTGGCTTTTTTTCCTTAACTTTACAAAGGTAATGAATTGTGTGAAGCTGGTAATTTGTAAAATATATAAAACATTTGCAAAAAGCTTGCAGCAGATAATGCTTCAAATAATTACTATTGAAAATGTGCCTCAAACATTAAACACGGGGTAAACTGTTAGTTTCCGACATTTATGACCTCTAGGAATCTTCCAGTCTTGAGAACAAAACTGTCTTGTGTTGGATTGGCGTGTTGTTGATGATGTGTTTAGTTCCTGGAGAGTATGGAATATTATTAAACTTGGTTGGACCAGAGATTTTATTGAACTTCCACATCAGTTACCCAGGTTGGAGCCCAGCCACTGTACCCAGCAAGGGCCCCTTTAGGCCTTTTAGAACTGAAATGAATACCTGATGCTGCAAACATTAGGGAAGGAATGAATAGTGGAGGGCATGAAAAACCACCCCTTTCACTTACAGGCCAAGAAACAAGTGCAGCCTAGCACCCTGTGGTCCTTCAGGAAATTCGGTACGGGTGCTTAGACTTTTATGTACATATTTTTCAAATAAATGCTTTTAAAAATGGAGCTGGTAGACATGCTCATTTCAGCTACATAATAAATACGCTTGCCTATGACCTAATCACCCAAAATGTGCTCAATCTCATTTGACCTTGGTAGCTAAACAGCGTTGAGCTTGGATAGTCCTTTGTTGGGTGACCACCGTGCACAACACAGGTGTTGTAGGCTGCTGTAATGCTATGTTGTCAGCAGAGTGCAGTGCACCAAAGTCAATTGTTGATGCTCCATTGTCAGTTTCCTGCCTTCAACCTGTGGTCACCATCGTGATGAAGTACTGTATGGTCAAATATACCCCACGACCTGCATGGCTCGGGGAGGTTCTCATCCCACAGTCGATTCGTTTTTAAACAGGCTGTTGATTGCTGACTGCTTGTTCAAGTACAATGTACCATTACCAGCCATCTGGAGTAGTGTCTGGTTGACATTGCCTGGAGGGAAAATAATGAAAAGTTAAAGCGACAAGGGTGCATTCTATATTATGGCCTAGAAGATGATAAATCACACGAGGCATATTATAGTTTAATGTATGATGCAGAATTTGCGCTAGTACAGGGAATCTCAACCTTTTCATCTCAAGGCCCACTTGGTTACAGTCTCCACGGACCACTAAGTGGAGCACGCGGCCCACTGATGAGTTGCGACCCTATGGTTAAGAATGGCTGCTCTCGTGTACTGTGTTTTTAAATGCAAATCATGATTGTTTTGGTAGTTGGTATTATTTCCACATTGTTTAAATAGACGAAAACCAACAATCTGTGCGAAATGGGTGGTAATGAATTGCACAAGTCACTGATTATGAATATTCTGAAAAACACTCGAAAACAGAAACCTGGATGAATTGTGTGTGCTACAAAAACAAAGTGGTTTGACAGTGTAAACTTGTTGATAGTCAAGAGTTTTTCGGCACGAGTTGTTGAAAACTAATTTGGAGATTTCTATTAAATAGGAAGTTGTGCTGAGAAAACATATCCTGTTGCAGGAAAGCAGTATTTGCTAGTTGTACACTTCAAATTATTATTATTTTCCAGGCTCGTATTAATGACCACTTAAGTCCAGAGAAACGTAGTGGATTAGGCCATGGCAAGCAGGAAGTGGACTGACAAAAGGAACACATAACTTAAAGTGGAATTCCAATAACAACAGTTGAAGCAAATGGCATAAATTATTTTCGTGTTATTGTATGCTGTAAAACTGTTGATCAACGCTGTATCAAAATAGCTGTTTGGTACTGTAACATACTGTACGTATTTATTTTACCTCTTCATTGCTGTTTAACCATGCAGTATTGCACATTTGGACTTTTGATGTAGCATCTATCGGGCAGTTTTGGAAACTGGTATTGGAAAGAATTCCTTTTAGGTAGTAACAACCCCAGATATTTGGTGGTATGTCCCAAAAGGCTCCCTTAAAACAAATACCCATCTAACACCCCCACCTATTAAATGGCATGGCTCTGCAAGCGTAGCTAATGAAAATTAATGGTTTGAAAACAGATGGCAAAGGTCAGCTAGACTTGCTTGCATGTAACACATATGGGCTTCTCTCATCCTAAAGTGGTTGTTTTCTTATTTCCTGCATTATAACAATTTTTTTAGATGTTGCTGTTAATGTTTACCTTTTAAGGGAGCTCATATGCCGTTTGCTACCTTGTTTGAGGAACATGTCCATTCATCCATCAAAGGACACGTCATGGAACCACAAAACCCCAAAACCAATCAGCACAACACTTAAATCCGTGATAAATTTTCATATTACGAGGTAAAGATTTTTTCTAACACCTAAATGGTGCAAATCTGTCTTATGGGTCTATGATATAGGATTGTTTGCACATTTTCTGGACTTGATATTCAAGTCTAAAAAAAAAGCAAAAATCCTTTCTACTCAACAAATGGCATTAGCACGTCTTGTCTGTGTTGATGAAAAACAAACAAAAATAGGAAAATGACAGTCTTACCTGCACATTTTCCCTCTGCTGTCCATTAGATTGTCCACTTTTTCGGATGGTGGTTTTCAGTCTGAGAAGCTTTGTCAATCTGCGGCAGTGTGTCGCAGATTACGGAAGTGTATACACAATCATTAATCATCAATCTATAATAACATTTACAGCACGCATGCTTCAAAAACTCAGACTACTTATAGATAAATGTTGGTTTTTCTGTGCGCGTTTCCAAGTTCGCTCATTTGCATATGCATTTTCATGTTTCTTTGTGAATTTCTTTATACAGCCGATTTTACTTCTAGTAGTACTCTTGAGAACGTATTTAAATATTGTTATGTGTGGAGTAAATGTTATTCCTACATATGAACTCATTTCATTCCTCGTTCTCCGAGTTGGTCATGCTTAGGCTCGTCATTTCCTTTGGCTGCCAGTTCGTCACAAATATCATCAATTGGCCATAAAACCTTTTTCAATGTGTCATGCCAAGGCCCACATGTATATTAAGAGTCCATATGAGGACTGTCATTGGCCTTTTATGTATTTACTGTGGTCATTCTTTTTGATGCTCAGTATAATTGCTACCGTGTATCGCTCCATGTTTGCACATATTTAAGCTGGTCTTCCACTGTTGTAGTCGGTGTATATATTTTTTATCCACATGCCACATGTGACAATTGGAAGGTCCCGGGTTCGAATCTCGGCTCGGGGTGCCTTTCTGTGTGGAGTTTGCATGTTCTCCCCGTGTCCGCGTGGGTTTTCACCGGGCGCTCCGGTTTCCTCCCACAGTCCAAAAACATGCATAGGTTAATTGGCCTGCGGACTAAGTTGCCCCCGGTGCCCTGTGATGGACTGGCGTCCCGTCCTTGGTATAGCCATGCCTTGCGCCCTATGTCTGCCGGGATAGGCTCCGGCTCACCGCGACCCTGTACAGGATTAAGCGGTTTCTGAAAATGAATGAATGAATGTGACAATTGGCAGTCTGCTGTGATTGTAAACATTCTTTAGGCACGTGGATGTGCTGCAAAACAAAAATAACAATTTATAAACAATAAAATCATAAAAATGCCACAACTGAAAATCACAGAAAGGAAATTCGTACGTAGAGATATCACGAAAGGCACAGCATGAGGTGGAACTGTTCTATGTAATACTTTAGCATTTTATTCTTGGCATTTCCACATATAATAGCACCAACATATGAGGAGAAATCAGTGCCATTATTTGGCAAATATAATAGCACCAACATATGCCTCCTCATACTGTCATTGTGAATACATCTCAATATATTTACAATTTGCAAAACACTGGCCAAATGTAGTGTCTCAGGATATTGCATATTTTACATTGTTTGTGGAATTTAACTTGAAACCATAATCACATTGTATATAAACAGAGTTTATTTTAGTCTCACAATGTTACATGTAGTGGTTAAAATACTTTTTTTATGTTTATAGATTCATTAAAATACGGCTTGGTTTTAAGGGAAATATTTAATACATATATACAAACGTGTTTTGTTGATATTAGTAGATGAGAATCAGATGGGACTGCTGAAATATGAATAATTTTGATTAAGTCTGGCTTCTGCTGCCTTTCCTGTCCAATTTCTGTTTCCAGTTTTGAAGTCAAATGCATTTAGCGGGGCAAATGGTTTTTGGTTGGCTGGGCTAGGCACTGTATGGAGGTCCCGTGTTTTTCTAAGGTCTCTGCTAGGGCTGTGGCATGTCAGATATTAATGGGCCTCTGGCCGACTCTGGTCTCAGATTACGGGGGAGAGGGAGAGAAATAGAGAGACCAAGGATGATAGAGGCAGTGAGAGAGAAGAATCAAATGAAAGATCCATGAAGGAATGTCTTAATGGAAGGCAGAAGTCCCTGGAGAGTTTGGGGGTGGGGAGGGTTGAAAGACACGTTCATGTATTTATGAATGGGTAGACAAACATTATCGGTAAATGCTATATTTTTAAAACAAACAGATTGTACAGGTCTCATTTGTAATCTATTGCCTTTTGCTTAATTTATTTTAAAGCTGTTTCATGCTAATTGTGTAATTGTGTTTTTATAAATCTAAAATCTTAAGTTAAATTGGCAAAAAAACAAATTGATACCTTTTAATTAAAGTGTATGTATGGAGAAACGCTTCATAATCCGAGTTAATGTGTATTGCATGTAAGGTAATTTATAAATTCCAACTCAGAAGTGAATAATGTGCATTTGAAAGCACATGCATGCTTATTTTTGCTCTAACCACTGGTGCTTTGATGAAAGTCTGCAAAAGCATTTCCCCAAATTCTCTCCATATTTTAAAGTGCACCTCAAAGGCGTTATGATTTGCATGGTTAGTTTGCTAATGTCTTAGCCGTACAGTGTATACAAACCTGAAACTAATCTGAACAAATCTAATATAATCAAGTGAAATCCGCAATAGAATTATACAAAATCTAATAAATAACCGTTCCTTTAATAAAACCCATTTCTTTGAATATTTTTCCTGCACACAATAATACATGTCAACAGGTTTTCACTTGACTTTAACAAGTGATATTAAATAAATATATATATTTTAACCACTTGTTATTTACGTTATTAGGACTGCTGTTTTGACTTGTTTAAGTTGTGTGCTTTTTTTTCCTCCTCCCTCTTCTCCCTCCCAGACCAGAGCCTGTCGCCGGATGCCATGAAGCAGCCCTGCTGGTGCCACGTGGCGTACTGGGAACACCGCTCGCGCGTCGGGCGCCTCTACCCCGTGGGCGACGCCTCGGTGGCTGTATTCTATGACCTCCCCCACGGTGACGGGCTCTGCCTCAGCCAACTGACAGCGAGCCACGGCAACCGGGCTGGCGGAATTGGTAAAGCCAGACACTGCTGCGTAAACACTCCTGCTTCCCGCCAACCCTTACTGTCTACCTGATAAGGCTTTAATGGGAGCAAGAAGATTATTTTGGTGGTGCTAGGAGGGGGGCAGGGGCGGGAGAGATATGTTTTTAGTATTTCTTGCTTCTGACTGTATGATTGACTAATATTCAATTGCAGTTTGACGGTGCACACGTTTCTTTCCTCACAAACTAGTATAAATCTATGAATAAATCAATAAAGGTAACCATATTTAAGTGCTTTTAAATGCAGTACGTTTTAATAACTTATTTACAGGGGTGTTTATAATTACGTTCTGCAGAAATTGTCAGAATTTGTTTTGCCAATTTACGGCGTGTACATGAACGAGACAAGGCTCTGTATTGGATGAGCTGCTGCAGTCACACGTGGCGTTGCTTGTGATCTATATTTCTCCATTCCTGAAATTTGAGTAGATAGTTTTTTGTCATTTTAACTGACCATATTAACTGACAAAAATAACACATTGTGGCTCTGATATTTTTTTTCTGTCTAAATGTCCATCCAGGAGCAACAAACGTTACATTTTCTCAGATGTTCCCTACATTTGTTTAATATTATTTTCCCCCATACAACCACAAGCAATAGTTTTTAGAACCCATAAGTGGATTTGGGGTCATAGTGCTGTCTCTCACCAGTGACTCGTGACCTTTCTTTGCTGACGGACAGAAGTTTGTGTGTTGTCAAGGGAACTGTCAAAACGACTTCCTAAAATATATTATCTAGGTCTCCAGCACTTGGTTATTTGATCTTCATTGTGATGTTTTAGTTTATAATGTTTTGTTTGGTTGTAAGCGTGTCTAAATTTCCACTGTATATGACTGCAATTGATAACTGTGTGGTCACTGTAACGGCTGTTATTGTTTTTCTTGTTTCCATGTTTTTACCAAAATTTCCATTCAATCTGTGAAAAAAAGTATCAATATTTCTCGCAGACTTCTAAAGTTGATTGAAATTAATTGGTCCATATGTCTAGTATGTTTCCATTTGACCATGGAAAAATATTCACAGAAATTGGTCCAAGTCACCAGGGGATTCCGACAGTGTACACTGTGGCTATATATATTAGTGACTATATGTTAGTGTCTTGGCACAATGTGCATTTACAGTTCATGATTCTCCAGTCAGCTATAATCGCTTCAAATTAAAACACACTTGAGCAATAGAAAAGTGTCCCCGTGCAGCCCGCAGTCGCCACACAATTAATTATAATAATATGTAGGTCACATTACCAAAGCTGCTACGTCATTAAAAACTAATCTCCACAGTGGTGGCCTGGTGGCTCAGCAGTCCGAGCACTGAGCGGATATCGACAAGAGCCTAGGTTCAAATCCAGGCAGTGGAGTGTGATTAAACTGGGTTCTCAGGTGGAGTGAGTTGATAGTGACAGCCCAATCATTCATGATTGTACAATAATACATCACATTCTGTCTGGTTCTTCACTTAATTTGACTCATGCATTGCAGAGGTAGCTCTGTGATGTCCATTTCTGGGGCTATTCTCAAACATGAAGCGTTCCAAATAAAAAAGCACCTTTGGAATTTGAAAACTTTACCTTTGGAACGCAATTCTCATATTGAGCTGTGAAAACCTACGTCAGTACACTCATTTGTCTGTTAAGAGTTTTCCCTGATAAAGTAGTAAAACGTGATCTTCCCTGTGATATTGGTCAAAATAAATCAAACATGACCCCTGTGGCTTTGCACCCACTGTTTCATCAGCTGGTGGCGGTGGTGGCGGCATCAGCGAGTCAACAAGCCGCACCAGGGCCAAGATTGGCTACGGGTTGCTGCTGAGCCGGGAGGCAGACGGTGTGTGGTGCTACAACCGCAGCCAACATCCACTCTTCGTCAATTCCCCCACGCTGGATGGACTTGGTGCACGCAATCCTGTTGTGCGCAAGGTAACATTGTCCCAGTGATGTGTGTTCTGAACTATCTACCACCGTACGTGCACATATCCAATGTCCAAATCACCCGGAATGCACCCAGTTCCATCAAATATCAAAAGTTACGTAAGGTTGAAACCGGATAGTACTTAGATGGGGACCACCATGCATAAAACAGGTATTTTATTGTTTAGGACAGCAGAGGGCGGTGCAGTGAAATCTGTTGTCGGATCCCTTCCTTCATCAACCCGCACTGACCAGCACAGCAAAGTATGGTCAAATAACCTCCACAACTGACAAGTTGTGGGAGGCCCTCAACCAACAATGGCTTTACAAAGGAGCTATACACGTACATTCGGGAGCCAATTACATCCAAGTTGGATAATGGTTCTGATGGGCCAGTGTTAATTCTGTACCTTTATATATTATATATGTTTTTAATATGAAGGAATATTACTTACCTTGCAGTGCATTTCTAGTCACACTGCCACGTATTACACTTTTCCAATTTCCATCCATCCATTTTCTGAAACCGCTTAATCCCGTACAGGGTCGCGGTGAAGCCGGAGCCTATCCCGGCAGACACAGGGCGCAAGGCAGGGCTATACCCAGGATGCGACGCAAGTCCATCGCAGGGCACCTGGGGCAATTTTACTCAGTAGGCCAATTAACCTGACGGCATGTCTTTGGACGATGGGAGGAAACCGGAGTGCCCGGCGAAAACCCATGCCGACACGGGGAGAACATGCAAACGCCACACAGAAAGGGCCCCCGAGCCAAGGATTAGATCTCTGGACCTTCTTGCTGTGAGGCGGCAGCGCTACCCACTACACCACCGTGCCGCCCACTTACCAATTTATAAGCATATATTTATAAATAATATAAACCCATTCATGTGTTTGTATATGGCGGCATGCAGGTTCCTCCTGGCTATTCCCTGCGGGCATTTGACTTCCAGCAATCAATGCTGCTGCAGGAGCATCAGGCACGCCACGAGAATGGACCCTACGATCCCAACAGCATACGCATCAGCTTTGCAAAGGGCTGGGGACCTTGCTACTCTCGTCAATTCATCACATCCTGTCCCTGTTGGCTTGAAATATTGCTGACTGTGCACTGAAGCGCAGACTGCAGTGGCACGGACTGCAGAAATTGAGGATCTTGGTTGGATCGCAGTGTCTTGAGTTCCAGTTGTCTGGAGAAGAATATTTTTTGGCCGACGTCAGGCTGAAGTTTGCCTGGTTCTTCACGGAGTCTTGACAGAAGTGCTGTTGTTAACTGTGATTGAATTAGCACACTACACTGAAACCCTTTGTGCAAAGGTGTTCTGCTGTTGCTGTTCAACATAGACCTGTGCGATCGGAGAAAGGCAAGGTTTTGGAGCGAATGGGTGTCAAAAACTGATTCAGTAGTTCTGAAGATGTTGCTTCCAATGCTTTTTAAAAGTGCCAGGTGTTCACTGGCAATCACTAAATCAACCACTCCTGTCAGTGTGTATGTAATATTACCATTAACATTTCATTTGTATGAAGAAAATAATTAGAGGCTTAGGCTCGAGCCTAGAAGGATAATAAAGTTACTGTAAAGTAGCAGTGTCAGAGGTGTACTCCAAGAAGAACTTATCTTCCTGTATAAAACAAGTCTTCTCACCACATCCAAAGTACAGCTTAAGTGACTGTATTAAAGGCTGATTAAGTATCTTAATTTTTTAACTTGTTATTGTGATGAAGGAATTTAGAAACCTGGGGAGCCGGTTTTTGAAATGAACTATTCTTAGATAAGTGTGTGAGTTATAAAATGCAGTGTTAGGGCATATACCACAAAACTAACATGTATAGTCTGTATTCCGGCACAGTTTTATAAAGGAAGCATATGCATTACGATACAGGAATTGTGGAGAGATTTAGACAAAAGTGCTCCATTCTGTTTTGCAAACCTCATGTTGACGTAATGGCTGTTTGCGTCTGTGTATTATTACAGTTGTATGCAAGTGGCAAGGAGAAGCCAGTACCAAAAATGTAAAAACATCTATGCTGGGTGCTTTCATTAATGAGACTCGTTCCTGGAAAATGAATTGCAAGTGCAGGAATAGCAAGATGAATTAGTGTTGTGGGGACATGATGCATTATGACAATCTCATTTGTACTGCTTCTCCACACAAAGGATGGGACTTTGCTTTATTTCATAATGGTTTCGTAATTTTAAGATTATGTGCACACACACGCACTTGTATGTGTGTATGTGTATGTAGACATAAATAACCACAAGACATGAACTCTTTAACCATTAGACATTTCTTTCTCCCATAAGGGAATCGACTGTTGCGAAGGCACATCAACACAGATTTAATATAAATATTTTATATAATAAAGTATATATAAATGTTACATATGGAAATATAATATGACGATGCTTGTAAATACGGACTCATTTGTACGGTTTATTATTTATGTACAGCTACAGATCTTGTATGGACAGTGACGAGATGCACTTTGTTCACACAGTATGTAAATCGGCTTTAGAGAGCAAGATGAAAGCTTTTACTGCAAACAAGATTTTTTAAAAGGCTATTTTTGCAGGGTGAACAAGACAGTAACACCCTGGTGTGTGTTAACCCATTCTTTGCGATACAAATCATCGATGTTTATTTGGATAAATAAATTATGCTAAACAGCATTATTCTTCTTACATGCTTCAAGTTGTGTGTGTTTGATTATCCATCATTGCCATGCATTTTGTCACATTGTAATGTGGTCTTAAATCATAACTTCGGAAGGATAAGGTTTTTTAGTTCATCTGTTCATACTGTTGGCAGAGCGGAATGTGCTCATTGCTAACGTGATGAAATGCAAGGTAAGTGTATCCATCATTTTATTATTCCCCTGCCATGTGAGAGTTTGGTCTTATAAGCTTGGCACCTGGGCTTCCTGATTTCCAAAGATGAGATCTTGTCTGCAACGTTTGAAAAAAGTCATTTGGGTTTGTAATGGTGTTACATGATCATGGACGTCTATTAGGCAGTGCTCTTTATCAGTGCTGCGAGATAAAAGGATGTATACAGTGAGCATCTGCAAATTGCTCTAGTAGTACATTTCGTTTACAAACTGGATTACAATAAATAATTCTTTATCAAAAGTTTATATGTTCCTGGGAAAGTTTGCATTGGATGTCTCCTGCACCCAGAAATAAGAGTAAAACATGTAAACTGGAATATTTGGCGAGTTAAAATGTAAGTACAGTAATTCCTTGACTTGCTCAAGGAGTAGGTCAAACTCTACCAATACGAAGAAATATTTCTGCAGCGACGCGAACTGCATGTAATAGTGTAACAATGCATCATACGACGATTAAAATCCGTTCTACATTTTTTAGCTGATCTACATGGAACACAAGGGCAACAAATACTTGAATTGTGATGCAGAAGAGAAATTATTGAATTATTAAGATGGAAAAATGCTGCACGCTTGCGCACAGTGCAGGAAGCTGTACAATTTCATAGTTACATTCACATGTTTGCACGGCATTGCATTTGTTTTTTATGTTGCGGAAATTGCGTACATTTTGGCATGCCAATCGCCCTCTGCGTTCTTGCTGTGGAGAGCTAACAAAATATGTTCAACATGCTTTTGGCCGGAGACCATCGTAAAACTTTACTCGCGCATGCCAGGTTGCCGGTGGCACTTTTTGGAGAAGGGGGGGGATGTAACGCTGAGCGAGTCACGTATATTAATGTGTTAGGGGGCATGGAGTTTGAGAGCCATGGAAATTGGTGGAATTATCGCAAGTCACGGCGGAGCAGGCATGGCACAGATAACTTAGTATCGCGGGACGTATGGCAAAAGAGTGTCTTCATCCTAAGACCCTATGGGGTCAAAAGTCACATATGACGGTAGCAAGCGCGGGAAAAAGGTGGCAGCCCACGATATGATTTTGTCAAGCACCGCTCGAGGTTAAAGTACAATAATCCATAAACCCGTGCATGTTTTCGGCTGTAGGCAGAACAGCAAGGGTTACGATCATGCCTTTTAGAGCCTGCTGCAGTGTGTCAACCACCGCTGCACAGTCCCAGAGGACAAAGCTCTGCTTTATTGCTCCAAAGTCTAAAATGCTTTGTGCTGGTGATCGGCAAAGGGCAGTATTGAGCAGACTATGGACAGCTGTATATAAAATGTCAAACTGTATTTGTATTTATTGAATTGAGGAGTTACACATTCTCTGCAGTGAGTTTGCCATCTTGCTGAGTTGTTAAAATGCAAGCAGATTTAAATAGTCCTACCTAAACCAGCATACATGCTTTTATGTCGTGTTCATGAAATAGGATTGCTTGTGTGATTATCGTGACGATATGTATTTGCAGTACAGCTACAATTTATTCTTCCTAAAATATCAGAATGGTTTATAACCGCCATTCTCAACCAGTGGGTCAGTGGGCCATGACCTCCACCTAGTGGCCCGTGGAGACTATACCATAGTGGGCCAAGTGGGCCTTGAGTTCAAAAAGGTTGTGAACCGCTGGTGTATGACGTTTCAAACAGTGTATTATCTTTCAGTTCCTTTATTGTGTTTTCCCCCCAATTGTATTATCATATAATATGATGAGATAGAAACCATTAGAAACTGTCGCAGAATGATGCAACACCCCGTATTAGATAACAGTCCGGGATAGCAGATGCCACACGAACTACTACTTCCAAATTACCTTTCTATATTAGGGGAGGCAGCACTTTTCCACCAGTCCTAAGATAGATATTTGTCACGTGAAGGTAAAACTGATATTTGTATCCAACAAGTGCCTAATCAAATGTAATGATATGTTTTGTGTGTCGTAATTGGTGACAGGACCGAGGCCATTAACTAACTATTCTTGAAAACCCATTCAATGTTATGATGAACAGCCACGCAGGTTCAAACCGAAGTTTTGAATACAGGGGTACCAGACTATGGGCACCTTTTTTGCCAGTGTACAAATAATTTAAAATATACAAGGTTTTACATTTTTTTGCCAGAAAAGGTAAAACCTTGTATATTTTACAGGGGTACAAGTGCAGCAATCTGCCGCTGAACCAACCTATTTAGTTGCAGTTTAGAGCCTTTGCAGATAATACAGTTCATGTATTTTAAAGAGTTCAAAAGCAATACGTTTTCATGATTGGATTTAATTTTTATGCATGATTGTTTCCAGCCCCGTTTAAAAATAATGCTATGCACAGTCATTCCCAAAGCCCGAAGATTAAAGGAATGAGTGCTGTTAGTAAAGCTAGATTTTTTTTTACTTTTCACTCAACATAGCTCATTATTTACTATTTTTCTTCACTCCTGCAGTTACATTGGCGTTCCAAGAAATTAGAGATCTTTGCTGCGGAAATTGGTATCTGGAGAACAGGGTTGTATTTATATTTCATTAAACATTATTGTGTATGGTAATTTTACAGCTTTAAAAATATAACACTTTGCAATTATATCTTTATATTTCTATTGTAATGGCATCAAAATTCTTCATGTACAACTAAACTTAATTACATTTGTTTTACAGCCCTTTATCATTCCACTGGTAGACAAATGCCTCACTGGTTATTGGGAGTGACCTGGCCATGCTTCGCCCCACTGACCACTCACTGGTTTGTGCAAGTTGGTTAAAGGTGCCCAGGACCAGTTTCAGATAGCACTCGCCACTGGTATTAGCTGGCCTGGAATTAACAATGATAAGCATGTCTTTATTGTGTCGAATGCATGTCCTGTGAGAATTTTAATGATCTTCTTCTTCTTTGCGATTCTTCGAAGCGCGATGTTAAATTACAGTTTCCCATTTTCTTACACAGCCCCTTGCATTTTTTTTTAATTCAGAGCAGTTGCCAAACTGAGGCACCACAAAGAGACGAGGCTTAATATTGGATGACAGTCACATGGTAAATGTTAGAAATTAATACAAGTTATTTTTCTGTTGCATGCCATAGTAACTTGTGGTATCCATTGATGATGAGGACCGTACATATTGTATATTTTCACAGGCACCGTTAACCCCGAAACGTAGAGATTGTCACACATAGATGAGAGTGTTTTATTGATGGCTCTAACAAGGGTCAGAGACGTCTGTCTGCTGAGCTATAAGATGCCTTTAGAGGGCAGTACAGTACAGCCAACTAGGTTGACAACATATCTGCTTAGAAGGGTTTCTCGAGGTTTTCCTCCCATATGAGTAAAAACAACACATACAAAAATGGCCATACACCGTAGGACCGTCTGAAAAAAATATAGATTCGAGGGCTCACTGAGGACATCTTGGATAAATGCAGTATTTCAAATTGTTGCTATTAATCTGTTTTTAACGAGACCATAGAGATTTACGTTTAAGACATGGTGTACAGAGCGTCCAGTGCTGCATTAATGAACTTCCAGCTTGCATGAATGAGGCCCTTGTACGTTTTGGGTGTCAGGGTTGCATATTCATATGTATTCAACCCCATGGAGTGACTCGCGGTGCAGCGACGCTTGTGTTCATTTCCTTACCGTTAATCCCAAATCATGCACATATGGTTTTCTGTCCCGAGTTTAACTCTTCAATTAAGGTTGCATTCCATGGTTTTAGACTTTTCTCCCCCTAAGTATATTTTAATGTATGCAACGTTCAGTACCTTTGTACAATACTAATATGGACACAGCAACATGTCACGATGGTAAATTGTTTTTTAAAGTGTGTTGTTTTTAAACCCTGCATTCAGAATATGACTATTGAACACCCTATCATCACTGATAGTGCTGGTGCATTGTAGGAGATGCCTCGTGCGGCGCTACTCTTCAGTTTACTGATCCTTTTATTCTATTTTAATTCACATTTATTGCTATGTACAGCATCTTCAGATACTTTCCTCTGTAGATGGTATATACGAATCAATTGTTGACATTTCACCCATTGCTGAATGAACAGGAAAACGTGTTGAGGAACTTTAATTTCTCCTCTAGTAAAAAGCGGTCTTCGGGGACCCCAGTGTGAAGTTGTTGGAGAGTGCGCTGACCTGCTCCAGGTGGGAACTGAACTAAATTGTTTTGGAGAGTGGGGGGGGGTTGGTGGCGCACCCAGAATGTGAGCATAGACTCACATAGAGGGTAAATGTGGCGCTGCCTCACTTTAGACTGCGCGCCATCCACCATTATCACAAACCATCCATGCATTTTCAGAAACCGCTTGATTCTATACAGGGTCACAGTGAGCCGGAGCCTATCCCGATCAGACACAGGGCACAAGGCAGGGCAATACCCACAGGGCACCGGGCGCAATTTAGTTTGCAGGCCAATTAACCTACGCAGCAGCATGTCTTTGGATTGTGGGAGGAAACCGGAGTGCCAGGCGAAAAACCACGCGGACACGGGGAGAAATATGCAAACTCCACACAGAAAGGCATCCGAGCCGGGATTCGAACCGGGGGCCTTCTTGCTGTGAGGCGGTGGCGCTACTCACCGCGCCACTGTGCCGCCCATTGAACTGCGCGCCGTATTGCATAATTCATTTCTGGAGTTTTGTGTGGTGTAGTGGGCAGGCTGCTATAGGATAGCATTTGCCATGTTATATATCCTCTGCTATCTATCGATCTGTACCCCCCAAACGTTCTGGCGGCTTAAGTTATAGCAATATGCATAATGCTTGCATTGGATATATTCACTTCACGCATGCCTTGTTAATCTACTTGTACCTACAACGTGTGCAAGGAAACAGTGCAAGGCAGTAACCAAGCAGAGTCATTCGTAGTCTGGCGATTGCGGTGCCGTCCCCAGCCGCCTTGGCTTGGGGAGAAATGAAACCCCTCCACCGCACAGCCTAGGAAGACAGATGAGCCTCTAGCCTCGTTATAGGAAGTGTGTCTCTTTCCGCCACTGCCTACCCCCATCGTATCCTGCTGCTACCAGCATCGCACATCCTCTGCTGGTGTTGACCCGACCAGCACACTTGGCGTTGACTCCACATTCCCATCCGTTTGACCCCACTCACTCCCATAGTGTTGATTCCACCAGTCCCGTCGTTTCTGACCCCATCAGCTCTTTTGGCAATGACCCTTAGCATTTAAAGAGTCTGTGATGTGGATTCTATTTTATGACAAAAATAATTCAAATTATATGGCGGGGTTGGGGGGGGGGCATGTAGGTTTCTATCTTTCGGCTATCCCGAAAGAACAGTCCCGTAAAGAGCTTGCAATCTCACTTTGTATTTTTCTGCTGTAATCATAAATATCTATATATCTATCATGCATCGAGCCGTGAAAACCTACTTCAGTACTTAAAGTGATCGTGGAGTATTTTCCTTATTTTTAGGTTTAATTGCCCTGGTGGGCCCAATCATGTGTAAACTCTAATAACATTTCCTGTTCATTTTCTTGCACCAAGTGTTGCTTCTTTTACTGACCCCGGAGGAAGGGTTCGTGATGGCAGTGATGGGGCCAGGTGCATCTGGGCCAGGATTTGAACTCGCTTTCTCATGCCTGGGAGTCCTCCTAATGGGTCTCTCCCCGACTCGGTTATTTCCAGATTTGGGCCGGGTGGGTGAGTGGGTGTGAGGGCTGTTGACAGCAGCCTCTTTGATAGCAGATCCTCAGTGCAGCAGCAAGGCGCACATTGCTAATGACGTATGCCACTGGTAAATTGTTAACGGATTTCAAATCCCTGGCCTCCTGTGTGCTCGCTTTGCGGTTAATAGTCAACAACGGGTTGGCCAACTGCTTCGTTATCGACGAGAGAAAATAACACCGGGGGCCATATAAACGTGAGAAATGTGCATTTGTGTCAATACAGTAAAGTATACAACAGCACCTTGTGTCAAAATGCACTTTCAGACTAACCATTTGCCCTGGTGTGCAGATTTCACGTTGTGTGCAATCCTACATATGAAATGCCTGCATCAACTGCCTGCAAGGTTATTCAAGGGCCTCCTACATATGTGACCTATCGTGCTTGTGTGTACACACAGCATGTTTTGCATCAAGAGGGTATAAGGTTTAAATGTGGATTTTTTATATACATTTAGCTTTCTTGCAAAGTATGGCTGCAGCAATGGTTTGTATGTATGAATAAGTAGGTTCCATACCAACTTTACATTTCTCATATAATGGAGTCAATCGCTCTCATAACTATTCTGAACAAATGCCATTGCCCCAAACGGTCAGGCTGTTGTTTCTATTATGTTTAATGTTTTAAGGCAACAGTAATGATTGTAATGAGTTTGGCTTTTAATGTAAGCTTGAGCACCAGTCAATACTAGTTTTTGTATTTGTATCCAAGATGTTTATACGAAAGGTTTTGTACGTCGCTACTTTATGTAAGGTATCGTATACAGTATTTGTATTATGTATGCAGAGTAATGCATTCGGTATCGTGTAAGTGGGATTATGTATTCATGCAAGGGGTTGTGTAGATCAAGAAAGGTAACTGTATTTGCCATGTGCGCAAACATGTATACAAGGTCATGTAGGCAACTATCTTCAGCCCTCCAACGAGTTGAGGAATTGACACCATTCAGGGTCAAGATTAGATTCACGTGTTAATAATTTTTTGTTTAGGTTTGTCGAATTGTATATGTTTATTTCCTCCATTAGCATAAGACTGTATGTAACAATATAATTAGCAAATGTTTAAAACGTGGGTTGGAGGAGTGGTGCCGTGGTTAGCGCACTGCACGATGAAGCCAGCGACCTGAGTTCAATTGGCCACGGCTAACAACGGTGCATGATGAGATCTTAATCTATCATGGGGTCCCCTCTTCACCAACCCACACAGACCAGCGTTGGGAAGTATAGTCAAACAAACTGCATGACCGACATGATTGTTGGAGGCCTTAATCCAAGCAGTGGATTGACAAAAGGCTGTAAATGATTCTATATACTTCTATGATCATTACAACTGACGTTTGTTATAAATAATTAATTGTTGTGCGCACACTCTTATGATGTTTTGTGAGCGTAATGTTCAGGTTGAATTGCTGCCTCACTGCAATTCAGTTCAAGTGAAGGTGCCAGACAGATTATTGTATTGCAGGTTCATAAGGGATGGTATCTGATTGAGGATACCATTCATCCAACAGTAGATGAGCTGTGGCTGATGACGATGCATCATCACACGCCTAATAACGCACGGTGTGTGTTTCAGTGCTGTACGATCTTGACGCCAAGCACAACTTGATGTGTTATTTTTTTTCTCTCTCTCTTTGCAAAGTTCACTCGGTGAAGAATCCCCAGGGGACTCGGGTGACATTTGTCTAGTGTGTGTGTCTCACCGTGTGTGTGTGCTCGTCGGTGGTGAATGGATCACATTTCAAGGTTCCATCCTGTGCGCGTACAGGCAGCGCACATGCAACGCTGGGATGAATCGGTGCCATTCATTCCGTTCAGAGTGCTTTCACCGCCCCTGCACGACACAAGTCGCCGTCGTGGTGGAAATCGAGAAAGGAATGGGATTTTTTTTTTATTCTTCTACGCAGCACCAAGCAAGCAACCACAAAAACGGACGTCCCACGCCAATAATCTGCTTCCAATTAATTTGCTAATGCCAGCGGTGCATACTTGTTATAATCACTACAGCTTCAAAATGCTGCGCAGTACAATCCTACGTGTGGAAATGCAAGTGCATAGTCAAAGGGCTGGAGTTAGAGTTGGGCTTAGGCCCTAGAGTTGTAGCCATAGTTAACCGTACAAGTTATCAATACGGAATGGCGTTAACGGGATGATTTATTAGTTGTATTGGTAGATGTTAGGGTAGGGAATAAATAAGATGCGTAATTGCCTGGTTATAAATATGCGCTAAAGGTGACGTCCCTCATAGAGGTGTCGCGATGAGATGGTCTCGTGTACAGGTTTTGAGGGGATTATTCCATTGCGGGACCGTGAGGGGATGGTGACGGATTAATGAGACCTTCATCCAGCTGCAGAATGATCATGGGTTCGTGCATTTTTATTGTTTATAGTAAATATTATTAGAAGGTAACAATTTTAATGTAGAGGTTAGGCTGAAGATATGCCTGAAAGGTGAGCACTCAGGTCATAGTTACTTCAGGAAAGGGCAGTTTAAGTGGTAGACTTGTTAGGATCAACGTTACATTTGAATATGGTTAGGAGACAAGGTCATACTTAGGGTTATCATCAAGGCGAGGGTTAAGGTAGTTAGGGTAGGGATAGGTTTACAGTGAGAATGGGGTTAAGTGGGTTTGTGTTAAGGCACTTTTATGCCTCCTGCAGCCTTAGCGAGTCATCCTGCTAAGAGGGAGATCATATTTGTTACATTACTGGTGGTAGTTTTATAGTGGTGGTAATTTAGGGGTGGTGTTTATGGTTTCATGGTGATGGTGGTAATAGAGGTTTGGGATGGTGGTGGCGGTGGTACTGTGACCTCCTGTCGACGAGCCTTCGACACTTCACGTGGCCTCGGGG
>JAZEWU010000001.1:34085809-34099258 GCA_036362915.1 Geotria australis
AGACCGGACCTCATTTTCCTTTCAGCGTCAAATTTTTGGCTGCTGTAGAAAAAAACCCCTACGTTGTTTTAGCCCGCTATTCAATTTCGTTGTATATTTCTCCCCCCTCCTTCCTGCTGTAACATAACGAGCTCAAACTTCTTAATAGGTGGGCTCGCGCGGGTAGGAAGGACGGCGGCGAGCGGGCTGTGATGTCGTCCATGCTGCCGTTCACGCCGCCCGTCGTGAAGCGCCTACTGGGCTGGAAGCGCGGCGAGCCGGGCGGCTTGGAGGACAAGTGGAGCGAGAAGGCGGTCAAGAGCCTCGTGAAGAAGCTGAAGAAGAGCGGGCAACTCGACGAGCTGGAGCGCGCCATCGCGGCGCAGAACAGCTCCACCAAGTGCATCACCATCCCCAGGTAACTGGAGCTCTGTGTTTGGTGACGGCCCTTTACCGCTTGCGGCCTTCCTCCCCAACACGCAGCCTCGCTCCTTGCCTAGAAACTCTGCCCGCGGCGGCGCCTCGCGAGGCGGCCGGGCGAGTTAGGTGAGACCGGGGATGTTGTTGGGGTTGGGGGTCGCGGAGGGACCCGCGCCACCGCTGTTGTTGTTAGTGGTGGTCACTGGAAATGGAGATGAACGGCTTTGTTGTTGCTGTTTTGGAGTTGTGTTCATTCGGAGTGAGTAGGGAAGTTTTGTGCGTGGTATGCGAGGGGGGAGTTGGGAGGAGGTTTTTGAGATGGGAGCTGAAGTTTTGTGTGATGACGGCGCTGATGTCCGTGGAACTCTCGTGCCGTCGTCTCCGTGCTGTTTTGTTCGTCTTAATGGGACGGACCGACGTGTTGTGGTGGCCTCCAAGTGAGAAGAAATGACATCAAGACTGTTCGTGAGACGGCACAGTGTCCGGCACTGTTTACGCTTTGCGGTGTGGTATTTGCGCGCGTCATCCGTGTGGCCTGTGTTTTGCACGTGAGCGGTATTGTGCGCGCACCGTTTTGCCCTGTCTGCTGTGTTGCACCTTGTGTTTATTTACTCGTCTTGTATGTCATGTGTGTGATTTTAAAGATGTTTTGGGTATGTGGGGGCCATTCTATGGCTTGTGTGTCCTGCGTGACTTGTGTAGGTGTGTGATTTGTTGGCGTGTGTCCTGTGTAAGGTTTGTGGTGCTTTGTATTTTGTATGTGTTACATGTTTCAGTGTGCCCTGTGGTGTGTGTGGGTAATGTGTTCCCAGTGTGTATCTATTGGCCCACTGTTGTCAGATCTGGGAAGGAAACCTCTGGATACATATGCAACAACCGCCATTTAAATAAAACGAGCACGTTTTGCAAAACCTCACGATTGAGTAAAAACCTGCAGGACAACATAATTGACGATCACAGGCCTAGTTAGCCAACTTGGCAAACAAGGTCTTTTTACACGCATTTTCTCGCTCACAATAAGAAAAGTAAAATATACACTCCATGAAACTAATTTAATCTCTGTACGTATGTCTCTTAAAACAAATTCCGTAATTTATCTGGATGAGAAACAAAACAGTCTAGACCCTAGACTCCCGAGAGCTTTAGAGGTAAAACTGCTGATCTGGGGAGGTCACCGCGCCTTGAGGCACGTATTTAAACAGCCATAGTTGCCAGTGTTATCCCCAAGCGCCTTGTCTTGCTATTATTCCTAGTTGACGTTTAAGTGTCTTGTGAGTTGTTTTACACCACGCTGCTATTTACAACCTGTAGTACATGCGGGATCCTTGTTGGTATTATAACGTGTGATAACAGCTATGCCGTTTTATTGACCCTCAAGTGCCTTTGTTGGCATTGCACAGTTTGTATAAATGTATGCATTGCCTAATGTTTAATGTTGGGTGCTCATTTTTGTACGTTTTGTCAATACAGTATCTGTACACGTTGCACATAGTTTTATACGACACGGTTAACGTTTGTTTTATCTAATCCAATTAGTATGGTTAAAAGAAATTTGACCCTGCCATCAGAAACGACAATCAAAGTACCAAGAGATATTTTGTTTTGGCAATGTGACATTTTACGGGACATGTCATTGATTCGTAAATCCGTTTTGGAAAACCTGGTTTGTGGGGAGGACTGCAAAGAGCAGCTATTGCAAAATGTACAGTAATGGTTCGTGTATAGGGATTTGACAAGGGACCACAACTTGAGTCAGCACTGCCCCTCTGCTGCAACACAGGTGGAATGCAACAAGTTGGTGTCTCATTCCGTTTTTTTGTATTTATCTTTGGAGCGATACCTGATAACACATACAAGTTACCAACGGGCCTCGCTTGTAGATGTGTATCATGTCTACTGTATGGTCTCATGGATGTTTTTAAGTAGGCGTATATAAGATATCTGATGTACGTACACCCACAACGTTCCAAGCCTTTGGTTGTTTACTTTGAAAATAAATACTGGCAATTAACACCTCCTAGATAAACTGGTGTTGGGTATATGTGAAATTTAATTAAACTACAAGTGTCTTGTACTGTATAACGGTTTTGTGCACGACACTGTCACTGCTTTGGATTCTGAAGTTGAAAGTGTTTTTAAAACATTGTATAACAAGTTGCCAAGTGTTTAATTCATTGCCTAATCAGCCATAGAATCTGTGCCATGGGTGAGTAAATGTGGCTTGGCAAATTCTTTTGACCTGAAATAATGGAACCACTGACAAATAAAAAAGTATCTCTTTGTAAAAAAAAATTCAGATGTTGCTGCATATAAATGTATTCTCTGTCTTTGAACACCATACTCTGCAGTTAATCAGCCTTTCATAAACCCGTTGTAGTAAGTTTTAGGGACGTAAGACAAATGACTCGTATCTTTCGGCATCACAGCAGTACACAAAGGACCGCTCTTGTAAACAGAATCGTGTGGTCCTTGGATGTATATGCAGTAGTCCCCTCCAACATAAGTGAACATGATATGCAGTCATAACTTCTCCTCAACACATTACAGGAACTGAGGAGTGTTTCAGCTGGCGTACCTTGGAGTCGGAGGCAAGTGTGCTGCATCTTTGCTACTGTAACCTAAGTTTGCTGTAAACAAACCAACCACCGATTTCAATTGCACTGTGGTATGATATTGGTGGTTGGTTTATGGAGGAGGGTGTTGCTTGAAAGTTATGTTTTTATGATCCTGAGCATAGACAGCCTACTCATAAGTCATATAAAAGTGATGTTTTAAAAGCGCGGGATTATTTATGCCTAATTCCTGCCCAGTTTCAGGATGTTTGCAGTAGAAGTTTGGTGTCGGGTGCACTGGTTTTATTCATTTGCCTTATATGTAGTGAGGACAGGACTAGTGAGAAGTTTACTTTAACTAGATTTGTTTTAAGTCATTCTCTTTACATATAAACATTGTTTGTGGTTCACTTGGCCATTAAACTGCTACAATAGTCTAAAAAACCCTGGACGTTCATCAACAACACTGCCATAAAAGAAATAAACTGTAATAGGTAATGTGTCAGCCAATGGTCCTTTATCATAGCAGAGAAACTGGTCTGATAGGTAACATTATCGTCTGAATGTTAAGGTTATAGTGTAATTATTAAAAGTGAACCTTGAAGCCTTTTCCTTGTTGATGCAGTGTTGTTGCTGTTTTAAGGGAACAGTGTACAAAAGAGATGGAGAGAAAATCCAGGCGTCTTGGATGGAGCTGCAAAGCACTCAGCCATCGCGGCTGTTGTTGAGTGTTGTTGAACTATTGAAATTTCTTTATTACAGTACCATTCACCATTTCAAGACAAAGAGGAACTTATATATTTTGCAACACTCTAATGGTCTCTGAACGGAACAGTATTAAGCATGCTTTAAATCTATATCTTAATAAGAAACAAGGCTTAGGAGCATGATGACCTCTTTGTAACTTTTCTCTAGGGCATGGCTTGGTTACAGTGAGGAACACAATAGCAGCTATAAAACGTGAGGTCCCCTGCACTCAATTTGTGCCTTTCTCGTGAAAGCAAATGAGCAGGGCGGTGATGGGCGGTTGCTTGTTTTCCCTCCTTGCGGTCGTTCCTGCTTCGCAGCAGTACCCCTTGCCCGCGCAGTCGAATGAACATTGCCTTGTGGTGCGGCCCACTGTGCGGTGCCGTGTGGCGGCAGGTCCCTGGACGGGCGGCTGCAGGTGTCTCACCGCAAAGGCCTTCCGCACGTCATCTACTGCCGACTGTGGCGCTGGCCAGACTTACATAGTCATCACGAACTCCACGCGATTGACGCCTGCGAGTTCGCCTTCCACCTAAAGAAGGACGAGGTCTGCGTCAACCC
The DNA here is from genome assembly GCA_036362915.1 of Geotria australis. Lineage (NCBI taxonomy): Eukaryota > Metazoa > Chordata > Hyperoartia > Petromyzontiformes > Geotriidae > Geotria > Geotria australis. The sequence goes on from JAZEWU010000001.1 coordinate 34,090,069, forward strand.
CTACCACTACCAGCGCGTAGAGACTCCCGGTGAGTGCTCATTCTGATGAGAGTAGTTTGTGTGGCATTTGGCTTCACAGGTAAGCGTTGCAAAAAAAAATTGCCACGGCAGGGATTGCCAGTTATTTTTCTAGCAATTTTTGGAAATGGTGACGTGCGCCAATTGTTCGTCTTTCTCAGTGTGGCAGCTTTGCCGTGTTTGTTACAGGTTCCTATGCAGCTGAGAGCTAGCAACAACAGTCTTGTGAATGGGTAGTTATGGGTGGATGCTAAGTAGTTCTTTATTGTTTTGTTGTTTGGTGGGAGCAGTGCTGCCTCCAGTGTTAGTACCGCGACACACAGACATTCCCGCTGAGTTGCCCAAACTGGACGACTACACGACGTCGATTCCAGAGAACACCAACTTCCCTGTCGGACTGGAGCCCCAGGGGAACTACATACCTGGTGAGTAACTGTCCGGACAAGCCCCGCCCAACCACAACATCCATCCCACCCACAGTGCAATCTCCCTCAGGATCTTCTGACCACACACACTTGTCACCACAATCGTGACGGTAATATGTTGCTAATTTTTTATATTTGCCAATGTTTTCCCCTGTCACCAACTTCAACAGAAACCCCTCCTCCTGGCTACATCAGCGAGGATGGGGAAACCAGTGATCAACAGATGAACCATAGTATGGACACAAGTAAGTAAAAACAACTATGCTTGGCTGAAATGTATTTGACAAAAGCGTTTCTCAATGTGTTTTACTCATTCATGTTGCTGCTGCAGTTCATTGTACTAAAGCTTTTGGGTTGTTGCTTTCTATCAGGTTCACCCGCAGAACTTTCACCAAATCCGGTGTCCCCTGCCACTTCAGTTCAAGGTAATGTCCACAACTAGTTTACAGTAATAGTGCATGTTTTTTCAAACCACTTGAAAATAATTGTTTGCCTGATGATTCTCAGTCTTGAAAAGGCTTTTGATTTTTCGATAGTACTGCTTTTGTTCTTTTCTGTGATTTGTGTGCATGCTAATTTTTGCTCTTGAGATCCTAGCAGCCAGCTCCTCGATGAGTGGAACCACGTGTCTTGACTGATCTATTTATTTATTCCAGGCTCGGTATCGTCCGCGGACCTACAGCCTGTAACGTACTGTGAGCCTGCATTCTGGTGCTCCATCTCCTACTACGAGCTGAACCAGCGAGTGGGCGAGACCTTTCATGCGTCACAGCCTTCACTTACAGTGGACGGCTTCACCGACCCCTCAAACTCGGAACGCTTCTGCCTCGGACTCCTCTCAAACATCAACCGCAATCAGACAGTTGAAATGACGCGCAGGCACATTGGTTAGTATTGCTCCCAAAACATGAGCTGAAAATTTTTTTGGTGCAGGGGGGGTTCTGTTTAGGTGTAGCTGACTTCCTGTTATTGCCTTTTTAATTTTACAGCTTGTGACCTGTTTAAAAATGTATGAACTGCACATTTTAGTGGCGAAGGTCTCTAACATTAAAAGTGATAAGCCCTCCTGCACTTCCAGTCAGCAGTGTGTGAAGGCTCGTGCTGTGTCTGCCGCAGGACGAGGTGTGAGGCTGTACTACATTGGCGGGGAGGTGTTCGCGGAGTGCCTAAGCGAAAGCGCCATCTTCGTGCAAAGTCCCAACTGCAATCAGCGCTATGGGTGGCATCCAGCCACCGTATGTAAAATCCCACCAGGTGAGACTCCTATTTCTGTGTGTGTTTATGCCTTATCATTATTTGGCCGTGATTATAGATGTTTTATGCTTAATCTCAACAGCAGGTTCTGCTGCTGAAAGAAATTGCCGTGTCCGGTTGTGATCTCTGCCCCGCAGGCTGCAACCTGAAGATCTTCAACAATCAGGAGTTTGCGGCACTGCTTGCACAGTCTGTAAATCAGGGCTTCGAGGCGGTGTACCAGCTGACGCGCATGTGCACCATCCGCATGAGCTTCGTCAAGGGCTGGGGTGCCGAGTATCGGTATGTTAACACCGTAACAGGCAGCGTATTTGGCCCTGTGCAGGGCTGATGCACTCTCGCAGTCCAGTGAATTGGTGGCGGAGTGCTTGGTGAATCATAGTGTTGCTTTATAGTAGTTGTGGTGAGCCCCACAATGATTGGTAACTAGGTTTCTCTATAGTGTGCAGTAGAGGGAGTAGAATGTACAGGTTCTCTAATGTATCTATTTTTTTTATAGTAGTGAGACTGTGTTCAGTTACTAGATTAGTCTCACACGGAGAAAGATAAATGAGAATGGCCTTGCATAACCAACATTACCTACCATTATCTGCAGCTTTGTGCAGCGCTTTGTGACCCTCGGGTGAAAGGCGCTATATAAATGCTATTATTATTATTATTAAAACTGAGTTATCCATTATACGTGTTTATTTAATATTAAACTACCTATTACGTTTAAATGTTTTCTCAGTTCCAATACCATCCATCCATCCATTTTCTAAACCGCCTGTCCTGGTGAGGGTCGAGGTGGCAGCAGTCCAATACCACTTGCCTAATTATTCCAGCTTATACAGCGCTTTGTGACCCTCGGGTGACAGGCGCTCTATAAATGCTATTATTATTGTTATTATACATGGGTGTCGGTGTAGTCTAAACATACATTTACATTGTTAATGAGCATTTATTTAGGTGATAGCCCACTTGATAGATAGATGTTCATTATTACAGCATAAAATACCCAGTGAGTTTTCAAGCTCTTTGCGGGATTTCTGCGACACAACAAACACACAAAATGACACAAATAAATACAATATAAAAATGACAAGTCACACTGAAACCCTAAGTATCTTATTAAGTTGCCCTTTGGGTAGGCTTATTAATATGCTGTAACAATTGAGTACTGCAATGCAAGCAGATTATTCATAGCACAGCGGTATCGTTTTTCCAGCATTATAACCGAGCGTGTAGCAACTGTTTACTTATTTTTCTCTGTCCTCTCCCGTGGTGCCAGGAGGCAGACTGTGACCAGCACTCCTTGCTGGATTGAGCTGCACCTCAACGGACCCCTCCAGTGGCTGGACAAGGTGCTAACCCAAATGGGGTCGCCATCAGTCCGCTGCTCCAGCATGTCTTAGGAGAGCTGCACCCACACCTCACTCCTTCCTTCCCCTCCCTACTCCACCCCACCTCTCTTGTCTACACCCCTTGCCCTCCGCCTCAGGCTGTTACCTCCCTCAATGGGGTCATGGTCTCGAGAGTTTTCATTGGTTGCACGACGGTTACTTTTAAACTGTTTCCCTCTTGTTTTGTTTTATAGTTACACCGCTGCGAGGCAGCGTCTCTGCAGGCCCATTGCAGTGTATTTATTGGGAAAAGCAAAAAAGGGTGTACATTTTAACATAATACCTTTTATTAGCATACTGACAGTGACCACTGCCGAACATTAAAGTCAAACACATGGTTTTGAAAGATGTGTGTAAATTTACAATGAGAGCATGAAATTGGGTATTGGCACAATCTTCTCACTAAACTACAGTATATCTAACAGAAAAATACTTGGCTTGCAGTAGTGTATTTCCCCATGAAGAAGGTGTAGTGAGTGATGTGTTGTGTCTTGAGGTTTTCAGTGTTTTCATTAGCAGTACCCTACCTAGCACAGGGCTCCCTAACCTAATGGTGCAATAATGTAGTGGGGTATTGGTGTAATGTTATAGTCTCTCCCCTTCAATCCAGTGCCCATCGGGGTGGTGCGCACCTTTACTGCGAAAGGTTGGAGAGCCCTGCCCTGGACACAACATGCCATATGTTTTTTAGAATGGTATCAAATATTTTAGGACCCCTTGTTGTATATAGTCACTATAGTTTAATTGAACTCTTGATGGATTTTTAGGAATTCAATCATAAATGTTAATGAAGGGAAATCTTTGTTGCGTCATTATAAATTTATCTCAACGAAGGAACAAACTACACTGCTAATGTTAGCAAAGAATCTCAAATTAATTGATGACATAGTATATGCATTGAAAGGCACTTGTTATGCTCCAAATTTGTACTTGGCACCTTGGCTATGATGGTTGTTTCTTGTCATTTTAAAGAAACAATGTGTGTGTTTATATATGTGTGTGTTTTTTTAAGTTAAAATCACACGGGTAGGTTTTGAGTTTTTTGTTTATAGTTGAGCTTATTGCCGCCTTTAGATACCTTTTGTTTTAGCAGTCCATGGTACATAGATTCACTTTTTTGCCAACAAAGAAATCTGAGCTTGTTTTGCCAGTATTTTTCCTTCCCCTCTGCTTCTCTGGATAGCTTGTAGCCTAGCAACTTCACACATTACAAGTGAATCGGTTTGTTTTATAATTATAAGGAAATGTCATGAAAAATGTGACCATTTCCCATAATGAGAGAAAATATTTTGTTTTCATTCTTTGGCATGCTGTTCACAACTGCTACTGGTGGGTAACTGTGCTAAAATACTGAAGTAGGCGCAACATTTTTTGAGACAGGATTGTGAATTGCCATCCACTTGCTGCTATCTCCCGCCTGCAGAGCAGGGCTGTGAGTAATGTTGCATCCAGTCATGGGTGACCAGCATACAACTAGAGCATTTGGTTAAGAGGTGTTGTCAGGGGAGATAACTCGGGGTTGTCAGATGATTATTTTTAGATCAATCGTTCATGCACAGATGGCTGTTTAATTTACATGTAACTAGATCGTGGAATAATTGAGCGACCAAATTGTTAATAGCTCTAATCGTAACATGTGCAATGACTCATTAAATTTGTTCAATCTACTTCAGCTAAGTAGTAACTTTAATGTCTTCCAGCCAGGGCAATTGAATAACAGCACCATAATCCGCAGTCTGTCTTTATTTCATTCGTTATAGTGGAAATTATCTGCATGTTTAAGTAATGGTTTACATTCACTGTCAGGCAAAACCCATGTCAGACAAACACATTGACCAAATTCACATGGTTTCCAATGGCAACCGAGATGACGTGAACGCAGCCTCTGCTGACGGGCGGGAGATTGACAGCCACTTTCAGCCACCGCCTGGTTCAGCTTCTGGTGACCAGTGTTCCAGCTGTCCTGATGTAGACAGCGTTACCTCTAAGTGCTAGCGTTGCCTGGGTTGAGGACATACCAGCACAAGCATCTTTGCAGCACCTGTGCACAGATAGAATTAACTCATGCCATGGCATCCAGACATTTCTGTTGCTTGTGATGAATGGTGCGCTGCCGTATTTGTTCTCTCGAAGTTCGATGGGAGTTTTTATTTTGTGTGTGTGTGAGAGCGCGCGCTCGCGTCAAAAATGCATCAACTAGTTCAGGTTAAAAAATCTGTGTGCTGTATTGCGTCGTCTTTTATCCTGCACAGTTACAACTTTTTCATTGTATTACCTGCAGTATCTGCTTAAGATTAGATCATGCCATGTATCTGGAGAGATTTTAATTTTTTTTGTTTTGATTAAAAAAATAAAAGTGTAGCATTGACTGTAGGGTGTAGGTACATTGCGGTCAGTTGTTAGCAATGTTGAATATATTTTTGCTTCCACCATTTCCCCCTGTACCAAATAAACTATTTGTTAATGAAGCCAAATGGTTATGTATTAATGCTCATTCGTAAAGCAGTGCTGTTTAGGCAGTATACAAATTGTACCCTTAAATGTTGGTTATCCCTTTGTCTAAATCCAGTTTAAATTCGCACTGTTACACTGCTGGAGCAAAGCGGTGGGCAGACGCCGGCTGAGTGGTTGATGCGGCAAGAAGTGTGCTTGCAAGGGGACGGGGGTTCTGGAGAGGAAGTCGTGACCAGTTTGTGGCCCTTTGGCTACGTTATCTGGAACTGGCCTCATAAATAAATAAGTTGCACCACTGGCTTAAAGCGTACAGATAATTAATGGGTGTTGTGACATCGGCAGTTATTTGAAGCTTCTATGCGCTGTAGCCCACAGGGGGCAAGCACTTTAAGGGTAAATTAGGTGGATGCATAGATGTTTGTTATTACAGCAGAAAAATACCAAGTGGGCTTGGAAGCTCTTTACGGGAATCCTGTGACACATCATGGGTGTGCAGCAACGATAGAAATTTCAATGACTGAGAATAAAATGAAGTCTTCACTACGTGCAATTACCCTGAAGAGGCAGTAGACAGGACCTACCTCTTCAGTGGATTGTGAAGTAACCAATACAACCAATCAACGTTTCTTTGGCTGATTCTAATACATTAGTGCTTTTATTGTAATAAAAGGCTAAAAAAAGTATTGCGGCATGAGCTACAAGTGTGTCCAGGTCCACCATAGTCGATCCACAGGGGGAATCTGGTGTGATTAAAGTGTGGATACGCCTCTGCTAAGAGGTCTGGCCAAAATGCACCTTGAGCGCTTCATCACAATTTGAAAGTTTCAAGTTATTTCCCAAGTCAGACGTCTTGGGGAGTCTGCGTAATGCAGGAATTTACAAATAATATATGTGGCTTAAAAGGAAATTAATAATAGGCGTCGTATTGGGCAATGGCCCTTCTTCATTACACATGCCTGAAAACCTCTTATTAGCCTATAATATAATTCTTCTGTCAAGGCCACAGCGTTGCTGACGAATGTTATTTTTGCGAACGTGGCAGCAGCGTTAGCAAATAATAGGTTGCATTGACCTGCACGAGCATGGACAGAGTCGGTTCAACGCCCCTTGTTTTTCTTCTTAAGATAGCGATAACTATCGCACAGTACACAATAACGTAGTAAAGCATATTTGCATCTTTATCAAAACACAGTGGACTTTGGCCCATAGTGGAAAATATTTGACTGATATGACGTTAAGCCAATCTGAGTGCGAAGAACATACTGAACCGCTAGATACGGAATTTGGACCGTGTCATCCTGTGCAACCTTCCTACTTTCTAGCATTTGAGTAGGGTTAGAGTTGGGAAGAGGTATTATTAATGTTAACAGGTTTAATGTTACTGATGTAGTTGCTAGATTTTGTTGTAACGTTAGGGGGAAAAAAAACAATTCTTTGAAGTGCGAATTCACAACCAATTTTTGTGAAGGATTTCATTGTTTTGGCTAGCTTTGCACCACCCTTTAAAAGGCGGCTGATTTACACCGGAGGGCGCAGCGCTGTGTGGCTACGATGGAGCTCCTCTCTCTGCTTTCTGGGGCTGCGGGGACGGTGGCTTGTATTCTCCTGGCCTCTTGGATTTTCTGGCCAGAGCTGTGGTTGGGCGCTGTCCACACTCTGCGTATTCTGCACTACGGTATGAACGTACAGCACAGATTGTCCCGCAAGCCCATGTTCTCCACTCTCGACCGGCTGCTCGAGCATGCGTCCGCCACCCCGCACAAGCTCTTCCTCAGCTTCGGCGACGAGACGTGGACGTACGGGGAGTTCGTGCGCGACGCGGCTCGCACCGCGCACGCCATGCAACAGGTGGGTTGCCCGTCGGCTCGGCTCGGCACTCGGTACAGGAGGGTGTGGAGCTCCAGGGGAATTGTAGCTGACTGAACTTGCCGGCTCGGGTGCCTTTCCGTGTGGAGTTTGCATGTTCTCTCCCCGTGTCCGCGTCGGTTTTCGCCGGGCACTCCGGTTTCCTCCCATAGTCCAAAAAACATGCTGCTGCATAGGTTAATTGGCCTGCGGACTAAATTGCCCACCGGTGCCTTGTGATGGACAGGGCACCTGGGACAGGGCTATACCCATCCTGGGTATAACTCTGCCTTGCGCTCTGTGTCTGCCTTGATAGGCTCCAGGTTACCGCGACCCTGTACAGGATTTTTGACAATAGACCTGCCGATGACTGGTACCAGCGGTGGCAAGATCGGCCTCTGTGGAGGAGACTCGTGAAGGACGCTACTGGGCAGTTGAGTGAGGCAGTCGCCTTCCAACAACAAAAACTGAAGGCGGAGAAGCGACGCTCACAACAACGAGCAGTGTACCAGGCAATTAATACGCTGGCAGCTGGCATAGTGGGGGTTACCGGTGTCCGCCTGCTTGTCAGTCAACCCTTAACACCCAGGTGTGTCGCGTAAACTGCCAGTGAGCCTTGGACACTTCACGTGGCCTCGAAGTGCAGCTGACCTGGCACAAGCGCCGTGAAGCCACCGCCACTTAGTGGCGAATGGGCTGTTGTAGTATCTTGCCGTCATTCATAAGTAGCTAGAGCACTACATGAGGAGGCTTGCATTTCTATTCGCCCTTCCATGCACAGCTCCTTGAGATATACCGTTGCATTCGGATGCTTGAGAACTCCAACATAATTTTATGTCATTGCGCAGTAATGCCGTGCTGCCTTTCCGTGTAACCCTGGCAGGTTGGGGGCGTGCGTCCGGGTGATACCGTGGCCATACTCCTCGAGAATGAGCCGGCGTTCCTGTTCGTGCTGTTCGCCTGCATCTCCCTCGCATGCCCCGCCACACTCGTGAACACGAACCTGCGAGGGCGTTTGCTGGTGCACTGCCTGACCACTTGCAAAGCGAAGTTCCTGGTCACTGGCTCTGGTGAGACTCCCATCTCGTCCGTCGGATGTGGATGCTCGCAGTCATGCCCTGCTTTTAGACTCCACGGCATAAGCTTGACCTGTGATCACTTTTTCACGTGAGATGCGTTCTTATCATATGCAACGTTTGCCACTGAGTAATGGTCCATTGCAGATGGACTCAATAAGTTAAACAAACGTTTACCCACATTGCTTTTAAGTCACAGTTACTCTCAGTCCCTTGATGTTTCATTAGTTTAACCCTCCAAACAAGAATGTCTAAATTCTTGAAATCAGAATGTATAATTATAATAATTTACAACTCTTCATCAGTCCACTTTCTGCATGAAAGCCTCATGATGCCTTTCACTCATGGGGGTTGTTTTGACTATACCTTGATGAAGAGAAGGGCCCAGGACAAGTTCAGAGGTCACTCGTCACGGACGTAATCCATGGCCAGGAATTGAACTCAAGTCACACGTTCTAGAGCACGGTACATTATGCACCTGTGCATCCACTCCATCTAAAACCAGGGCTTAATTCCAGCCGGTTCTGTACAGGTCAGCAACCCAGAAAATGTGTCCGCACTTGCCACATCCTGTATACCTCTCGCTACTTGGCACATGGAGCCTCTCGAGCTACAAGCCCTGTCTGAAACCACGAATATACGACAGTCGAATGTTTCATGTGGCCATAATCCGCTCGTTGGCAGAGGTCACGGAGTCACCATTGCTTCGTGTACCTTGCGTAAGAATCACACAAAT
>JAZEWU010000001.1:34176464-34190395 GCA_036362915.1 Geotria australis
AGCTAAATAAATACGTAAAACACAGGTAGCGGCAGCCCGCGCGCCCCCACTGGGCGCGCGGGCTTAATGATGTTGCCTCCTTGCAAACATAGGTTTTCTCTAGGTGCTCTCATTTCCTCCCTCATCTAAACATTGATTAATATATAGAGAACTTTAGAACGCGAGTATTTTGTTGGCACTAGTTGACCACGTGGCTACCTGCCTGTCTGGATCTTCACACAGTCAAGTCAGTCTCTCTCTTTGAAAGTGAGTGAATGCTGTGCGCGTGCCAAGTCAAAGTATTGTTATTGAAAATAAATTGGTTAAATACTTCAATGCAGCAACCTCTTAAGTAAGTTTCATATAACTAAAATGAATATTTCATGCATTAAACAAAAAGTCATCACAGCTGATCTCAAAACGATGCAACCATTGATATGACATTAAAATATATGCTTGCTTTGCTACAATGCTGATTCATAATCATGCTTTAACCATGATCATTTAGTCTGCGGCAGTGGAATCGTTGTATAACATCAAGCCATCTGGAAATGGGTGCTGTAATCAGTGTTGCCTATATTAAATTCGTATTAGATTCTAATACGAATTTAATGTTCTAATAATTAGAACATTTTATTGATTCTAGAAAATAAACATTGCCTTAAACTTTGCTCGTCTTAACCTTTAGCTGTTATTAATGCAATTTTTTTTTCCCACAACCCTACTAAAGATTGCTGCAGCATCCTATGGGTCGTGTTTCAAATGTATCTTTCAGTAATTGTATTTAATTGTTGAAATTGATAATGAAAGCATGGTGGAATAACGACATGGTAAAATTAACCTAGAAAGTGTAGTTAATTATCTCTATTTGAGTAAGCATACATTAGTTAGCTTGCACGCAGAAGCAGAGGCTTCTAATTTATAGTTTTTTCTCGTGCACTGCCTTGCTTGCTCATTCTGCCCTACTTTTCCCCAACACCTCCGCCGCTCCCACCTTCCTGCAGTGGTGTCATCGCCACAGGAGACTTGGACGTGGCTGGAATCCCAAGGCCTGGTGGCCTCGCAGGCTCACACTGTAGGCACAGATGGGTCTACCTCTACCTTCACAGTCAGTGATGGTGGAAAGCTCTCACTTAACTGGGGCAGCAAGCAGCAGGGAGTGGGTGAGTGGAGCACAGGCTTATATACTCCTCAATTCGGTCGTGAAAAATCAAGGACATACTAATTTGTTTGCAAGCACAGATGTGAGGTGTTAAAAACAAGAATGGCATTTATTACATGTCAAACACAAAGCCATGTGGGGATTGTATATAGATAAAAGCTTAAACTTCAATCTTTATAACTTACCATGTTGTAGGATGTTATGTTAACAAATCAACATTTGTCTTAAACAGGAATTGGATTAATTTGCCTTTAACTTGTAAAGTCTGATACATTGAAAAGGCATGTCGTAGTTGGGAATGAAAGTTTGAGAAGCCAGACTCAGGTAATACATGCTTATGTGTATCACTCATGTACTGTGCCTGAATTAGGCTCATTATTAAAAGGAAATATATGTTTTTAATGGATCAGGATGTTAATATTAACTCAAGTGTACTGTCATTACGTGATGTTTTTAAACGACTCAGTGGTTTTTTTTATATTACTGGATAGGTAAGAGAGTTGTAGGTAGTTTGCAGGCTTGACACCTGGAATGATCTCCTGTTTGTGTATTGTTTGTGCTTGCACATCCGTGATGTGGCTGCAGTGGCGGAGGAGGTGGTGACCACAGAAACGGATGCAGTCGATGCTGCAATCCAGCAGGTGTCTGGGGTTGGAGGTCAGCGAGTCATCACCATCCTCGCGGATGGCGTTCAGCTGGGCAACCTACAAGCAGCGCTCAGTGGAGGCAGCATGGGCCAGCCTATCCTGCTGGCCATGCACAACGGGCAGCAAGGTCAGGACTTGATGAGATACGACGTTTGACCAAAAGATGCAATATATTGATGATGTTTAAAAGGTTTTTTTTTATGCTTTAATAGCTGTGCATATGTCTGCCAAAAAGTGCACGGCTGTTAAGGGGGCTATATGGCTATTGTTTGTGGTGTGCAAATACAAAGCAGTATAAATGAAATGTATTTCCTGGAGCGTGATCTTGTAACATTGTTGTAACGTAATTGCCTTGACTCGAGGTTGGGGAACCTACAGATTTGGCCCATAACTTCATTTTACGTGGTCCACAGCCACGAGGGTTGCAAGTATCTGAGACAGATTAATTGGGTACTACAGGGCAATTGTTTTGATATGGCAACACTTTATAATTTTTAGCGTGCGCAGTCACAGCTGTCTGTGGAAGGGCTTTTTGTTACAAAAGTGTGTTAATGTGTGGTTGCTAAAGGTCGCAAGGCCTATCCGGCACCACTCAGTCATGAAATGTTCCCCCCACCCCTGCCTTGCCTCCTTGCTCAATTGGGTGGTCACAGTGTTGGCTGTGCCGGCGGGACACCTGACAACGGAGACCACCAACGAACCGTGTGAGGAGCCGAAGGAGCCACCGTTAAAGAGAATGTGCACTGTATCCTTAAACAACCACAAAGCGGACATTGCCAAGGCAAGGAGTGCACAAGCCAACCCAACCCGTGTGGCAACTGCACATACATCTGCAAGATTAACCATGAAGACAGCAAAACATATACTTTTTTCCTGTGGAAAATATTTCGTGTAGTTTCAAACTTTCTAGATACAAAATCCTATTTGTGCAATATACTGGAAATGGAAGGTTCACCATAGTGTTTTGTTAAATTAAATAGTATTTTTTGGAAGGTAAAAACAAATTTGTGAACCTCAAAAGTTTTGAAAAACATTGTCATTACAGCTGGAAAAAATATAATGATGGCTTTATCTCTTCTATAATTGCCTTGATAAGAGGCTCATGAAAATGTACCAGGCTTTAATCTTACAGTGAATGCAACAGACAGAATAAACATCTTGAGTATAGGGGGTGTCTTTGCATGGGGGCCATTCCGTAACAATTGTGTGTTACATTTCACCCTCCATGCTGGTTGTTTGACCATTTTGAGCATTTGCGTGATTGCTCACACATACTTAATTGGGGAAGGGTTTCTGTGTTCTGTTTTGATGGGGGGGGAAACTAAAGGGCCATAATTTTTGCACCATGACGCTTTGTTGCTCATCTTCCCCCACATTGCTGCTTGACATTTCAAATAATTTCTTCCACCCTTTACAGACTCACCCACACTCTTTAGCATTTTGAATTCAATTCCAGTATTCTTAATAGTGGTTCCTTATACCTACTTAGATATTTGTAAAATTTTGTTTCAGACTTTTGATAAAATTGTGATTATTAATAATAACATTGTGTACAGTGTTTGAGGCTTATAACAATGCATAACTGTATTATTATCACATTACTTAGAATTTATTATAATTTATCAAGCTATGGCTAACCTGTATCACCAAATGTACATTCATCTTAACATAACTGATAAACTAACATAACATTTAATGCAACTACATTAACATCTAGACATCGCTTCTTGCTACATCCAGCTGTATTGTGGGGCCACATTGAAGACGTCACCATATATTTGACGAGCTCAAATTTCTGCAGTTCAATCAGGAGGGGGTGACAATTTACCTATGTCCCTTGCCTTTGAACCTGGTAAAATAATATGCAAATAAACAATGTGGGAAGCAACGTGGTCTGGGATTTCATAACTCACGGTGTGGGTGTGCTGGGCAAAGCTAACCTATTCTTACGTGATGGAATTTCTGCATATCATCCCATGCTGATTGTTCTCTCGTTTCCCACATGGCTGTCTTGAACAGAGTGTCAAGAAGGGGCATGAGATGGAGCGTGGAGGTGCCAGTGGAGCCCTGCAGCCAAGCCTAGACAAAGAGTTGCTGCAGAAGCAGCTAGCAGAGGCTAACCGTAAAGCACAGGAGTTCCGCCAACAGCTATTAGAGCAGGAGCAGGAGGCGGACGCATACCGTGCCAAGCTGGAGGCCATGGCAAGAGTGCACAATGGTAAAGATGTGGAGAGCGTCCCCCCAGAAAATAAGGCGGCCACTGCTACCCCTCCCCCTACCACTGCCTCGAATTCCATCCCTACAAGCAGCAGTGAGGCCGTCTACACGCAGAGTGTGGAGCACTCTGCAGTGGGCATGGAAGCCGTTTCTGTGAAGGTGGAACCTGAGACGGTAGATAATGTGGAATCGATCACTGTGGTGACCATGGATGCGAATACTGTGGAGAACCTGGAACAAGGCATTTTAGAGGACGTGGAACCGGTAACTATGGAGCATCTCGAACCGGTCCTGGAGGAGAGCATGAAACCAGTTTCTACTGAAAATGTGGAACTGGTTGCTGCGGCCAGTGAGAAACCGGTGACAGTAGAGAATGTGAAAGCAAATTCCGTTGACCCGATCTTCGTGGAGAACATGGAACCAGTTGCATTAGATAATGTGAGACCACTTATCATGGAGCGTGTGGAATCCGTGGCCTTGGTGAGTGCGGAATCCGTTGTCATCGAGAGTGGGGAATCTGTCGCTGTGGAGAGTGCAGAATCTGTTGTCGTGGAGAGTGGGGAATCTGTCGTCATGCTGAGTATGGAAGCTGTCCCCATAGAAGTAGAGAAATCCGTCACTGTGGAATGTATGGAATCCGTCCCCATGGAGAGCATGGAACCAGGAATGGAGGGTGTGGAATCGGTCATCATGAAGGACATGGAATCCGTTACCGTCGAGGAAGTGGAACCCGTTAATTTGGAGGAGGAATCGCCAGTCATACTGATGACGATGGAGGAGGCTGCCATAACGGTGGCGGTGACACAAGAAGAAGAGGAGACTTTGAAGGCAGGTAGTGACATAGCCACACAGCAACACGAGGATACCCAGAGAGGGCCTAATGCTGCTGAGAAAGGTGGCAATGAAGAAGCGCAGGTGTACGAAGCAGCCGTGGACATTAAGGCGGGTCCTGAGGCCGAGGGAACAATGGACGCCACGACCGTGCTGGTGGTTGTGGAAGAGGCCACTGTTAATCTGGAAGCCGTCACAGAGGTCAAAGAATAACGTCCGATTTTATACTTTTTAAAGCTGAATATACATACAGGAAACGTTTTTCAAGTTCTTATTGACCTGAGGACAAGTGAGTGGCAATTGGTGATTTATAGGTGGCTCTGTCAGATGGTTGACATGCCGGTTTGTGCGGTCACTGCGGTGATGCATGCTCCCTTTTAAGTTCCATGATTTACGCACGATGCTGCAGATCTTGGTACAAAACTGTTTTGGAAAAGAGACTGCAAAATGGTTCAGAAAATGTATAATATACACTTAGGTCCGAGTTCATCAGTTGTCTATTTTAATTGCAGCGTTAAAAACATTAATTCCATGACAGGTTATATTGTATATTGGTGAAAACGTGCATCCTTGTGAGCCCCACCGTGCCTTATATACACATACCACATGTGTGCGAATGCAATGTTTTTTTTATATACTTTTGTTGTGGATTTAGTTTCCTCACCACACAGATGTCCATTTCCACTGCAGCACTGCATGTGATACTATAACAATATTAAAAATGGTGAATTATGTTACACCGTTGAAGTCCGATTTTTGTAAACACCAGTTTCAGATCCAAGATCACGTGGTATGTAAACCTGGTTATGTGCAACGTACACTGCAGATATCACGCCTGAAACACTGCTCGATTACAACTTCCATTCAAACCAGGAGCATCTCTTTGCAAGATTGGTTGAACACAAGTCAGGTGGTGTTTGTGGCAGCGTCAATCCCCTGACGATCAACAGTAGCTGTCAATCTGCCGCAGCCAATGGGCACATGGCTGTCCATTTGACCACATTAACCCACCAGTCACCCTTACAAAGAGATCCTGCTGGGCAGGGTCATCCTTATAGAATCAAATCACATACCTAAAGGGGGGAGTTGGTGCCTGCAGGCAGCAAACCATGTACATTTTCCAGAGTAGTCGTTGGGTAGAAAAAGTTGTTCCATCAGTACCCCAAGAACAGTCTAGGTAACTTATTTATAATGTGAACATGGAGAGATGTGTCGGTTACTATCGTCTGTCCAGGTACTTCGTGTAGCAGTGATGTCACAAATGTTAGCACTGTTCTTCTTTGCGATTCTTCGAAGCACAATGATCAGCTTCTGGACATCGTTGTCTTTCAGTTCGGCTTCGAAGTGTTTGGTAGAATTCGCAGGCAACACCAAGTATTACCTGACAGGGATCGCACTGTTAATACAGGTACAACACTTTTTCACCTTAAAATGAAAATGCTGTACAAATTAAGACGGTAAAATCCTTATTTTTTTATTTTAAAGACAACTTTTTTTGTATTGTGTAACTCATTTGATAAAGCACAAGTGCATGTATTATGAAATGGCATTTATGACCTCATTTCATAGTCTTACATTGCAAACTAGGTTGCCTGGCATGCATATTTGTGGTAAACACAATCCCAACAAATGTTATCCGATTTCATTCAACTGAAATTTTCGGGCTCATAATGTGTTCGTAATGTCCGAATCCCAAAATGTTCAAGATGTTCCGAGTCCTCTGTTACCTATAAAGCAATCTCAATATGTCTCCAGTTAGTTAAATAATTAACATGTATGATGATTGACCCAATATTTTAAACAGATTTTTTTTCTACGAGCTGCCAGTTATTTACCCTTCGATCTCTGCACCTTCAGAAGTGCAAGTTGGTCCTATGCGTTGTCTTGAGTCTCAACATAAAATCATGATCATTGTCAGAAACCGCTTAATTCTGTACAGGGTCGCGGTGATCCGGAGCCTATCAACATAAAATGTGCAGTGAATTTGTACTTGGTTGATTGTGGTCAGTGCTGGACAAAAGGGATGTTGGAGCATTCGTTGTTACGTTGCAAATTCAGCATAGCAATGCTACATCTACAACCTCACCTTTGAACGTCACATTAAGCTTAAGGGAGTGTGAACCAGTCAGGAACCTTACATTGATGTATTACTGCCTTCTCCACATCACCTTCATTGCTTACATTTATAGGGCACCGTTAACAAACAGCCCAAGGTGATTTATGATTTTAGATGGAAATTAAGTGCTGTGGGCGGCACGGTGGCGTAGTGGGTAGCGCTTCCGCCTCACAGCAAGAAGGTCCCGGGTTCGAATCTCGGCTCGGGGTGCCTTTCTGTGTGGAGTTTGCATGTTCTCCCCGTGTCCGCGTGGGTTTTCGCCGGGCACTCCGGTTTCCTCCCACCGTCCAAAGACATGCTGCCAGGTTAATTGGCGTACTGACTAAATTTCCCCAGGCGCCTTGCGACGGACTGGCGTCCCATCCTTGGTGTTCCCCTGCCTTGCGCCCTGTGTCTGCCGGGATAGGCTCCGGCTCACCGCGACCCTGTATAGGATTAAGCGGTTTCTGAAAATGAATGAAGGAATTCATGAATTAAGTGCTGTATTTCAGCGATGTGTTTTCCAGTGATGATTTTTTGTTTTATAGCCAAATTTAGTGATGTCATCACAGGAATGTTTGGCTGCTGACAAAAACTTCTTTAACAAGACCATTTTTTTTTAAAATATATATTTTAGCTACTTTATTCATTTAGCAATGTACTGTGTATTACATTTCTTACGTGGGGTCATTATTACACGTTGGTTATTCTCGTGTATCTTATATTTTTGCTATATTGATAGTCCAACGTGTATAGTTTGGACCAAAATGTGTATTTGTTATTGAGCAGTGTATTGTGGTGCTTATTGCGCAATCAAATATTACACCTCCCGACCCCAGTCTAAAATGAGCTGAAATATGTTAGTTCATTTTAGGTGACTAGTCATGTTTAGGATTATTACTATTATTTGTTAATGGCATGTATCTTGAGTTTTGAAATTTAAATGTTTTACATGTAATGTTGCTATTAAGAATAAGTTCATGACATGCTTGAGATCATATTTAAGAAATACATAGGTGACAAGAACATGTGTTGAACCACCGGTTTGGTAAATAAAGGGTTGGTTATATATGCAAACAATTTGAATTTGATAGGTCTTTCAGCCGCCCTTAATAGTTAGAAATGTATACATCTGTAAAATGTTCAAGCATGTACAATCTGGTGGAAAGTGGAATACTGATTTTCTTGCAGACATGATTGTACAGTAATGTCTCTCGTGACACCATACACCTCCCCCCAACTTTGGAAGGAAAATACAGCATGAGAAATGGTGAGGCCGTAAGGCAGATGTTGGGACTGCAGATTAACTGTAGCGAAGCATGGTCTTGAGTGGATGCAGCATGTTGTGATTTGAAGTTCACCCTGACCTGTACAATTAGGCATATAACGATTAGTGCCGCACTTGTTAAAATGCAGGATAATGGTTCAGTTAAAGAATCGATCCTTTTTTGTATTGTTTGTATTCTCTTATTTTGCGTCATATAGTTTTATTCCCTAATACTAAATATAATTTTAGCATATGAAATCGCAGTTAACCAACAGGCAAGTGCACGATTGCATAAATGTATGATGAACTTAAGGCTATTACAATTGATACATCATTAAATGCGGACAGGAAAATAACTGCCACTTAGGTGCAATATTTCACTCATTCAAAAATATATTACCATGCTTATCCAACCAAGATGCTTAGATGACAGCACTGGACTCGTGGTTAAAAGGTTTCACGAGTTTCATAGTGCAAGCCTTATGTCCCTTTTGCATACACACTCTACCCAAATAGCAAATAACTCTTGTAGCAACACATCTTGGCTGTCTGTCCCAGGATGCTTGAGTCGGGGTTGAAGTGTCGTTGAGACAGAACAAAAACAGTCTATTGAGTTTAAGAAACACAGCTGTAGCATCCTGATGACCTGACTGCAGAGAGAATCAATTTATTGAATTGGCATCACTAGATTACTCGGACAACATACCTGAAAGTCTCTTCTCATGAGCATCGTTTAAAAACTTGTGTTGTACAGCCCAGGACTAATATAGATAATTTTAGGTTACCTATAACTTTTTCAACACTTTTGAGGGATACATATTAACATTGACATTTCTGATGATGTACAAATAACTTTGTGACACAGCTAACAATTCCCATGTAGATGCTTCACAAATGGATAACGTGCAACTGCAAATTTTCATAGCACAATACACTGACTTGTGCCACTCCTTATGCCAACTTTTTTTCTCATTCTGGAGCAGTTTGACAAGCATTTCATGTGTATATATCACAGCGATGTCCGGTGTTCTGTCATCTTAGCCCCACCGCGAACAGGCTTGCCGCAGCAATGAATAGTGTAAATCATTGGTGGACACTTGGTGGGTGCTGATGACGGTGCAAAAACGTGAACAGGTCGAGGCAATTGCCTGTGAGCTCACGAGGTCATCGCTGTCGATTGACCATTGGGCTGTGTTTTTGTATATTTGTATAATACGCTTTCCAGCAAATTCACAAATAAAATTTCGTAACAAAGGTCATGCATCTCTTTCGTATGCTCTGTTTGTCCACCTACTTTAATAGACTAGTTAGGCTGTCTGAAAACTTTATTAGCAAAAATCGATAACAAGTCTCTGTTTATGGTGGGGGTGAGATTAGGATGGGGCTGTGTTAAGGGATGGAGGGAGTTCAGAAAATCGTGAATGATGTTGATCATCCATCCATTGTCAGAAACCGCTTAATCTTGTATAGGGTCTGAGTGAGCCGGAGCCTATCTCGGCAGACACAGGGCGCAAGGCAGGGCTATACCCAGGATGAGACGCCAATCCATCACAGGGCACCGGGGGCAATTTAGTCCGCAGGCCAAGTAACTTATGCAGCAGCATGTCTTTGGCCGTGAGCGGGAAATTAAGCTCGGGTAGCTGGGTTCGTAGCAGAGCACACTAACCGCTACACGACCGCTGCCCACACGCACCCACCCCGGTGACAAACACAACAACCGCCACTAAGTGGCGGTGACGTCACGAGGCCATATGCACCTTGAGGTCACGTGAAGTGTCGAAGGCTCGCCGACAAGAGGTCACGGGACAGACCCAGGTGTTATGGGTTGCCTGACTGAGATGACTGGCAGACGCACTGCCTGTGCCCCAACTGTGCCAACTTGCTGTGTTTTAGCCGCTTGCTTTTGCCCTCTGCTGTTGTTGGAGGACGACTACCTCCAACTGAGTAAAGCACACTTTCCCGGGAAGTTTTAACCCATCACTTCCGAGTGTAGGTTAGAGGTCTACCGGTGCCCTGTGATGGCCTGGCGTCCCTTCCTGGGTAAAGCCCTGCCTTGCGCCCTGTGTCTGCCGGGAGAGGCTCCGGCTCACCATGTCCCTGTACAGGATTAACCGGTTTCTGATAATGGATGGATGAGAGGTCGATTGAAGGGCGTCGTTCAGGACATCTCTGCAAAGGGCTGTTCCCTGGCACCTGGGGCACCAAATAAATCCAGCACCCTTGTAGACGGGAAGGGTTGATGTGGGTGAGTTGGCTCGCCCTCCGGACAACTTAGTGGTCGGTGGAGTGTGGAGGGGAATCGCCGTTTATTTTGTGTTTTTTCCCATTGTCCTGGTGACCGAGGCTGACGAGGAGGCGTGTTGTGGGGTGTGATGGCATTGCCGGAAGCACAGTCAAATGTTATTCCGGGACCTATTAGGAGTTCGTCCATCTTCCTAAACCTATTCCTCCCCTCCTCTCTGTAGGTGGCTGCAATCCCCCTTTGAGCCCTCTCTTCCCGTTGTTGAAAATTCAGTAAAGTGTGATACAAAAAAAGGTGGTGGACGTGCACACAGCGGACCCCTATCTCGGATGCCTTATGTCACAAGAAGGCTCAAAGATGCAGGTCCCGCATAATTTCCCACGTCTCTTCGCCTGCGATAAAAGCGTGGCTGTGTGCACGTTGCCAAAAACCTTGAGACCAACCCAGTGCGTGTGTGTTTGTCAGTCTAGACTCTAGTGTCTCCACAACCGATAGCCACTCAAGCCATTACAGGCATCCACCTTCCCATCCAGTCAACAGCCAGCGAGTTAGTCTTGCGGACAGTGTAGCTAGCTGCTTACACAGTCAATAGCGCTGTTAGTTTGCACAAGTTATCTTTGTGGTCACACGCAAAGTCAGAAGAGCCATGGACTCCACTGATTTCCAGACTCGAGGTGAGTGGTAGCTCATTGCATACGATATTGGTAATTTCTCAATACGTGTTATTGTTTTTTTGTTCATTGTTTTCGTGCTCTTGCCTTGCCCGTTGCGCATAGTTCGCGTTGTCCATAAACTTGCTAATACTGTAATGACCTCGAATTGACCAGAAATTAGGGGGGCCCGACTTTGAGTGTCCACCACACGGGGTGTCCACCGGAAGGGGTGCATCGTGGTGGGAGAAAGTGTAATACCTAAGGCGCCAGAAAGACTGGGAGAGAGAGAGATGAACAGGCGAGTTGGGACTTGCCCTCCTGTGTCCTATTGACTGAGGAGAACCCCTGTGGCGAACTCCATTGTGTAGAGATTAGTTGAGGCTAGACGTGGATTGAAGACGTGAGGTCACTCGCATCGGGTGAGGGGTGACATCAGAGTTTACGCGAGAGCTTAGAGGATAAAAGGCGAACGCCCAGGATGTTGGAGAGATTGATTTGGAGGTCTGCTTAGGAGTGACGAGAATACGGTGTTCTGTGAGAGGGTATTCCGTGCCGGGCCGCGCCAGAAGCGCGGCCCGGGGGTGCTTGGCACGGCCCGGCCAGCGTGTTCTGTGAGCTGGGGAAGTTGGCGTGGTGTGCGCGCTGCGGCACTCCACTGCTGGATAGTAACTAAACGGCGTGCCTGTGAGCTGGGGAGCTCGGTGATAGCAAGCTGAGCAAGCTGAGCGGTCGTAGTGATGGACTGCTGGGCGTTGTGGGAAGTCTTGCGTTGGTGAACGACACTGCGTTGGTGAATTATGAGCAAGCTGAGCAAGCTGAGCGGTCGTAGTGATGGACTGCTGGGCGTTGTGGGAAGTCTTGCGTTGGTGAACGGAACGTCACCCTGCGTTGGTGAATATTGAACGACACTGCTTTGGTGAATTAAACGACTCGGCTCAACCTCTTGCAACTGCCGCGCCTCGCCCTTCATCTGTTCTGCGAGAGGGTGGCCCTGGGCCGCACCGACCACCGTGTGCTCTGGTGTCCGTGGCGTTCGACTTACGTCCTAGAACGTGGTAAAGGACCCGACGGCCCATCCTGACAAGAGGGTCGACAAGGGTCCTCACAATACGATGAGGATTTAAAAACCAAAGTCTGAATGCGACCACATCTCAAGACGCTGTAAAAGGGAGATGTGGGACACCCGCACCCAGATACTATAATTTGGCTAAGAGCGTCTTGATATTTATTTCTGGAGGGTAGAGGAATGAGGCATAGACTGTCAAAGGACGACTAGAAATGTTTAAACAAAAGCATTATAAAGTGGGCATTTTACAGAATACTGCCAATGAACGTGCTCAATTTCCTTAGATGTACAGGTTTGCCCAGATGTTCTGTGACTCCCAGTTTATTGTACCCTAACCATTATTTTGCTTAGCTTTTCATTTCTTGTTTAAATCACCCTTGTTTATTGCAGATGACTCATCCGAGTTCATATACTATTGAAGAACGGCTTGTAGTGAGCGTATGGGCTCATGAAAGATCACAAACCGGAAAACCTATGACACGGAGGTCACAAGACCACCCTGTAGAATGCTTGGTAGAATGAAAGCTGATTAGTTCTGTCCAAGGATATACCACGTGTTGAGGGCGAGAGGTGGCCAGGTGATAGTAATTACAGCAGTGGTTTCTTTGATCCATCTGTGCGAAGCTTTTGAGCCCAAATTCATCATGTGTGGAGGTTTATAGGCACTCCGGCTTCCCCCCACACGGAGCCAAATGGATTTCATGAAATATCCCAAAGCAGCAGGAACCTACTGAAAACATGAGTTACGGTAAATAAATAACAACCTACATGTCAGTTAAGCCAGTCGAAATCTCAATAACGCTAGCTCTTATTTTAAATTATGACCAACGAAAACTGTTAAAATATAAACAAAAACGTGTAAGGGGGTTTTGTTTAATCTGCCCATATATGTAACATTTACTCCATGATCACGCAAGTAAAAGTGCCAATGCACGGTAGACTCCACTCAACAGTCAAATAAATAACTTCATGTGAACAAACGTGCAATTATCGCTGCAGCACTCTGTCATGTTGGTAGAGCATTGGGCAAGAAAGATTATCCATTATATCAAAAGAACACCGAGGGAACGTTGAATACTCACAAACACAAATGTTGGCAGTTGATCGCATTGCTCAGCATGTCTCCAGCCAACAATGACGTCCAATTCATTATGTACGGTTGACATTCTGTGTAAAACGAATTGCTATTACTATTGGTAAGTTGAGAGAACTAAAAACATATTTCAATCGAACTGACCAGCCACAGGCTGAATGTGGCTTGGCAACGCGATATTAAATAATAACATTACAATCTCAACAGAATAGTGTACATTTTTATAAGCTAAAGGCCACAGGTTCGAATCCCGCCTCGGGGGCCTTTTTCTGTGGAGTTTGCATGGTCTCCCCGTGTCGGCGTGGGTTTTCGCCGGCCACTCCGGTTTCCTCCCACAGTCCAAAGACATGCTGCATAGGTTAATTGGCCTGAGGATTAAATAGCACTCAGTGCCCTGTGATGGACTGGCCTCCCATCCTAGGTATAGCCCTGCCTTGCGCCTTGTGTCTACCGGGATAGGTTCAGGCTCACCGCGACCCTGTACAGGATTCAGCGGGTTTTGACAATGGATGGATGATCAGCAAGCGTTGTCATTAATCACCGCTCCCCTGAAATTCGTGCAGGTAAGGAGTTGGTGGACTACATCACGGCGTACCTGCGCGGGGTGCGTGGGCGGCCCGTGAACCCGTCCGTGCGGCCCGGCTACCTGCGCCCACTCCTGCCCCCGGGGCCCCCGCAG
>JAZEWU010000001.1:34207630-34231395 GCA_036362915.1 Geotria australis
CCCTCGGGTGAAAGGCGCTATATAAATTGAATTATTATTATTATTATTTGCGTAGAAGTATCTTGCAAGGGGCACCTGAAAAAGCAATACTGTAGTAGCTTGCCTTACAACGTCTTTCAGCAACAGACAGGGTGGGATTTGTGGTCTTGAAACATGTAAACATTATTTAGAACTACAGTATTTTGTTGTAGTTTTGAGTTAAGGAACCCTGAGCTGTAACAACATGTATAACGCTCTCCAGGAAGCAAGTGTGAAATGTGGAATTCAAGTGTGACATTCCATGTGAAAGTTCCAGGAAAAATGCAGTTGCAGTTGATCTATTCCTTTGCACATTTTCTGCAGTATGAAATTAGGGCGTAAACTACAGTACTGGTATGTATACAAACAATAACAGATGCATCTGTACAGTATATACTTTTATCGTAAGGGTGAAATATTCCCATACTTACAACTTAAAAGTAATGTTTTTAATCCGGAGTAGAATTTTATTTGACTAATTATACAAGTAAAGAAAGCGCATTTTCTTTACTATGTGAGTGATGCTTAATACGATATCTTAAAGTCAGTTGTGCAACTGTAGCTCTGTATGCCAGTGTAGTGAAACAGAAATTGATATGGAGTGGGGTGGCATGGTAAGTAGCGCTGCTGCCTCACAGCAAGAAGCACCTCGGTTCAACTCCCGGCTTGGGTACCTTTCTGTGTGGCGTTTGCATGTTCTGCCCGTGTCTGCGTGGGTTTTCACCAGGTATTCCGGTTTTCGCCACACTCCAAAGACATGCTGCCTAGGTTAATTGTCCTGGAGCCCTGAGATGTTGTAACGAGCTTACCCCTCCTCGCTGGACAACTGTTAAAAAGAGCTACATTGCTCAATAGTTTCTTCCAGTCTCACTAAAAACAGACTAAGTATAATTGTACCAAAGATATGTCATGTGGTAATTAAATAAGTTATGGTTGTGTTTACCGTTTTTTGCAGACGACCAAAAACGCCGAAGAGGCCAGGCATGAAAAAATCTTCAAGCTCAAAGCCCAGAGATCCAGTTGGGGCAAGTACTCCTTCATATGTTTCCACACTGTAATTATCACAATGCCGAAGTACTAACCTAAGACCAAAATCACCTGTGCCAAAATCATCTGGAATGTGCCTGATCTTGTCAGATCTCAAGTGCTTTGCAGGGTTGCGTGCCATGCATAAAATAGATGTTAAAGACTGCAAGGCTATGGCTGTGGGCATTCTAGTGAAGTGGGTAAAAATC
The DNA here is from genome assembly GCA_036362915.1 of Geotria australis. Taxonomy (NCBI): domain Eukaryota; kingdom Metazoa; phylum Chordata; class Hyperoartia; order Petromyzontiformes; family Geotriidae; genus Geotria; species Geotria australis. The sequence continues at coordinate 34,208,884 of JAZEWU010000001.1, forward strand.
CACTATTATACTGTGCTATGCTCCCGCGTCTGTTCCAACTTTACCAACCTACACTAACCTATGGTCTAACAACCCCCATTACCTACATTTTGTGGAGAGGTCCTCATCCAGCAGTGGCTTGAAAAAACGAATGTACATAATGGTCAGCATTTCCTTATATTTAACTTATTGTAATGTATTTAAACGTGACAACCAGCCTCAAATGACAGCATGTTACATGGACTTTATTATGGATGGAATTTTAAAAATCTGTTTTTGTCCTGCTGGCTTGATCAGGTATACTGCAGAGTGCGACCCCTGGACACGGAGAATCAGGAATGCTGCGTGGAGGTGATCAGTGATACCATGGTGCAGTTGCACCCACCGGAGGGGGCCAGAACATTCCGCAACGGAGAGTTGAAGGAGGTGGGATGGCTTTAATCATCATTACTTTACAAAATGTAAGCCGGATTGAGATGTACTGCGACAGGCACTTAATGTGATTTTTACTTTTTTTTTGTAGACCCAGTACTCCTTCAAGAGGGTGTTTGGTGTGAATACAACACAGAAGGAGCTGTTCGAAACTGTGGCAAAACCACTGGTGGATGATCTGGTTCAGGGGAAGAATGGTAAGCTATGTTGGTGGCTGTTGAAATGTTTAACTTTTTAACTCTTATATCTCAAGATTTTTTCCTCTTTGGGAATAATGAAATGCCATTGGCTGACTATGTTTCGTCACGAGACATTTGAATGGACCGTTTGTCTTTCTCAGGTCTGCTGTTCACATATGGAGTTACTGGCAGTGGAAAGACATTCAATATGACCGGCGCTCCTGGACAACCAGGCTTGCTCCCACGCAGCTTGGACATGTTGTTCAACACAATTTCCAAGTTTCAGGCTAAACGATATGTGAGTAAAACCCGAATTCTAGTCTGTGTTATTGAGCTGGTTTGCTTAGTGATTTCGAAACAAAAATCTGCAATTACTTTTGAATTCATTTAAGTTATTGGACTCGCGCACCAGTGCTAACGAATCTAATATAACAAAGCACAAAGCTACTATTCAAGTATATGACCAACTTGCGTGCAATATAAATCGACTAAAATATATATTCAAAATAATTAGCTGTATGTGTATACGTTTAATGTGAAGTATTATTTTTATGAAAAGTCCTCTGGAATAATTGTTCAGGATACATGTGAGAATGGTACTGATATTAGCTGTTTGTATCGCGAAATATGTAACCATGATTGTAACTACAATCTGTACTGTATAACATCTGTACCACCACAGGGTGCCCATGAAATAGAACCTAACGGCTCATTGCGCCCTTCCTGCTGAAACAAATACAATGTGCTTAGCCAAACTTATTAGCTTTTGCAGAGAGAAGAGGGTGAACTCATTGTCATATTTCCTATTCCATATATATGTACATTTATTTTTACAAAAATATGGTTTTCTCAGCACTTGTTGCAAAGGGTGCTTTGTGTTGAAACGATATCTAAATAGCAGTACACAGTAAATATGTATAAGTAGCTAAATTGTTGTATAATGCAGAGGTACTAATTTAAGGGCTGTTTCTTTCTGTAGGTGTTCAAGCTGGATGACAAAAATAGCTTGGAAGTGCAGTCTGAGGTGGACGCTCTGCTTGAAAGGCAAAAGCGAGATATCTTGCCTCCAGCCACACCAAAATCGAGCACGTCAAGGTGACACCAAAAAATGCCAGCAGATTTACTCGCAGTGAACATTTTTTGCATTAGACACTGCAACTCATCTTCTCTGTAGCTATTTGCGATACACTTCACGGATATTACTGTCTCAACAGTCTCTGTCTGTGGATAGGAGCAGTGATTAACTCCGTTTAAAGGTGATATCTTACATAGCTGTGACAAATAGAAGCAATCTGTCCACGTATAATACGAGTTTCCATGAATAGATTCTGGGCATGCATAACAGGGGTTGTGGATAAGCTGAGCTCAACTTTATTCCAGTTAAAAAATATAGTTATTGCATTGTTCTAAATAGGGTTACTGTTTGCTGCCGTAATATTACATCGTTGATGCTGAGTTGGCTTGGTGGCTCAAGTCAATACTAATATGGGACTGCTTAGATCCTGGTTTTTAATCAACCAAGGTTCTCAAGTGCCGTGAGTTGATGTCTTCTCCTAATTCACAAATGAATGCACTTAATTTGGATACATTTCAGCTTTGACAATAATATTGGTTTGTCTTTCGTGCAATGAGCATTACTCCCCGTAGCAGGGTGGGTTGTAAGTACTCAATCTAGAACCTAGTGTGGATAAGAGGTCACTTGAAGTGATTCCAGAAGCAGTTCTGTCTTAACTCCTTCCGTGGAGCGCACTTTTATACAGGATGATGCACTGCTCTGAGCGTTCCAAGGAGACTGGCTCATGATGTTGTGCTGGTAGCACAATCAGAATACATTTTAGGAAAAAGACAAAATTTTGACTTTATGAGTTTTGTAATAAATATGGAGTGGAATAGTAGAAGCCAAATGCTAAACAACGCTGAGCTGGAATTTATTTCGTTTTTTCTTGAAGGTCCAAAGTGGACGCGGAGTTTGCAGAGATCATCACAGTGGAGGAACACTGCAAGGCAGAGGGGGTGGACGAGGACAGTGCCTATAGCGTCTTTGTCTCATATATTGAGATATACAACAACTACATTTTTGACCTCTTGGAAGATATGGTTGTGGATCCCATCCGAGCCAAGTAAGCACTTGTACATGTGTGGTGTATACTTATGTTTTAACATTCATATTTTCCCTTCTGAGCCAGTTTGTAAGTTTTTCTTGTATGTTGACATTGACTTTTAAAAATATCAGTTATATTGTCACACAAGAAAACAAACGTAATGCTGAAGTCTACGTGGATTCCCGTTCCGTCGTTTCTCTTACATGAGTAATCGTCATGCTTCCACTCCCGGGTGTTTCCTTGGACACAACTTGTGGGATTTTATGGCCGCTTGTGGCTGGGGGTGGGTCACGCTGGGCATTGCTTTTCACCTCTTTGTCACATGTCCCTCCGTTAGGTGGACATCTTGTGCCACTCCCACAAGTGGGACGACGCGGAACCCAGAGTTCATGTATGTTCTGAGAGTTTGGTTGTCATTGAAATGCCAAGTTGCTGCTCAACGCTCATTTGTCTCCCACCGACCTCTTGTAGAGTAGTGCAACCCTCCTGGCATGCCAGATCCACATTCCTCAGCTGCGGTGTGGCTCGCTGCTCTTGGCCATGCTGCACGCAACATGAAATGTCATGTTTTTTTTAAGACAAACATTCGTTGTACTGATGTATGTTTTGACAGCTCAGTGTATTTTAATTGCTGTCTATAGCTTTTCTTTCAGGATAACCACGTCGTGTATTCCTTCGCTCCACTTTGCGACGTTTCGCCTCCCACGTTGGAGGCATCGTCAGGCATTTCTGAATGGTTTAGCTGAAACATATTGTGCCATATATCTGTAGTCCATTGTTTTGCCCCCACAGCTGTGATCTTCTGAAGCGCAGTGAGTTTTGCCTGAAAAAACAATGGACTATTTTAAACTTCAGAAAAACACAGAGCACATTCGGTCATCTAAACCATTGAGAAACACTTGATCATGCCTCTAACGTGGAAGGCGAAACATCGCGAAGGAGAGAGAAGGAACAATTGACATGGCTCTCCCTTAGGAACAGCTATGGAGAGCAATTTTCAAACACATTCATTGCCAGCGTGGTGCATGGACATTATAAGCCTGTATTTTTGCTTCTTTCATTGGCTGCTTGCCTGTCCCCTCTGCTTGTCTGTGGCACGCAAGAGATTTTTAAAAATCTCTGATTATAAATGATAATGTACGCTCTCCAAAATGTACATAATCTATTCATTACCATTTTGTTGAACGTTATCAAACGCATCCATTGCACCTGCTAATTTTTATTTTAGAATTGTATTTTTTGATATGTAATGCACATTATGATGTAGTCCTATAAACCCGCGCTTATGAACTGATTGCACTGATCTTTCCTAGGCCACCACAGTCAAAAATGTTACGTGAGGACTCGAACCATAACATGTACGTGGTTGGCTGCACGGAAGTGGAGGTGAAGTCCACAGAAGAGGCATTCGAGATGTTCTGGAGAGGTACAGTTGGCACATTTTGCCTTCAACATTGAGATTCTTTTGTACGTCGACTGCCCTAGGACTTTATTTATTTCTGGGTGTTCTATCAAGTTTAGGCACGAGCAGACTTTATACTGCTTTGTCATCTGTGCTCCGGTAGGCAGTTCCAATCGCTGAGTGTTTCCTTAGCCGCTATAATTGCTCCTCTTTAACTGCTGATGCGACCGACACATTTCTGTCCTCAGGTCAGAAGAGGCGGCGGGTGGCAAACACTACGCTGAACCGTGAATCGAGTCGTTCGCACAGCGTGTTCATCGTCAAGCTGGTGCAGGCGCCACTTGACTCAGACGGCGAGACGGTACTCCAGGTGGCTTGCCCACGACGTCTGATGAGCCTGCGCACAGAGATTGTACTCCTTTTACTTCAAAGGGGGGGGGGGAGGCGTACAACCTACTGCACGGGGTGTAGTTTTGACCTGGCGATGAATATGGAGTGTGCAACGCGGTGGGCAGTGTGAACAGAAAAAGTGGGCACGCCGACTTTTTCTGTTCAAAAGTTTCCTCATGACACCCGGTCCATCACGATCTAGATTCCCAACGTGGACTGCATTTGAAAAGAGTTGCAAATCACTACTTTAAAGGATGATGGGACGCAAACAAATGAAACTACGTAGGTAAATGTGTATCTAGGCTATGTCCCCAAACTTTTTCGACATGGTTTTAAAGCTTTGTTCAGGCAAAAAAGACTTTCAAACATCCGTGTGCATTTTACTGTACCTGTTTTTTTTCCTCTCATTAATGAACCCTTGAACTTATGTACATTCTGAGCGTCCGAGCGAATGGTGGGGTTTTTTTTGCTATTGCTATTTCGAAAACAAGTGGCGTAGGCTAGCAGGGAGTGGCTTGGTCTTCTCACTGCTGGGGGGGTGCACGCGTCCAGAAATATGCAGTGATGCGAGACGGCCGCGAGAGGGCGTGTAGAACGCTTTTCGCGTTATGTCCGTCCGCACTTTTTTCTCACGGAGGTTGCCACCTGGATACTCCTCGCAAAAGAGAGAATTTGCGAAACAAGAAAACAAAGACATGCTGCTGCATAGGTTAATTGGCCTCCGGACTAAATTGCCCCCCTGTGCCCTGTCTTCTTATTTGCGATCTTCGAAGCACGATGGTCAGCCTCTGGACATCGTTGTCTTTCAGCTCGGCCTTGAAGTGATTGCCCGGTGATGTACTGGCGTCCCGTCCTGGGTATAGCCCCCTCCCTTGCATCCTGTGTCTGCCCAGATAGGCTGCGGCTCACTGCAACCCTGTGCAAGATTAAGTGTTTTCGGACAATGAATGAACGAAGCTGCGAAAGCCTTGATTCTTTGTTAAACAAGTTATTTATTTTATTTGGCGGTGTTTTCATATGTGACATATCTCTAATTACAATTAAACGTTGTTGCGCAGGACAAGGAGCAGATCACCGTGAGCCAGCTGGCCCTTGTGGATCTGGCTGGCAGTGAGCGCACAAACAGGACCAAGGCAGAAGGCAATCGTCTCCGCGAGGCTGGTAATTGTTCTCACTCGCCCATCTCAACGGTGTTTCTTTTTCAAGGAAAAAACGTTTAAATAAAGTAAATTCTGCATTAATAAAGTGTCACCAGAAAGTCAACAGCAAGTAGGAGATTGTGATGTCAGAACATCTGGCAGAAATAACGGTTTTATGTTATAACGAGTGTAGACATGTTTCATCCATGACATTTATATGCACGTATACGACACCAAATTTCAATAGCTCGCAGAACACCGACTAAGGCATATTTGGGATATGTAAAGGTCAGTGTTAGCCATGGTTCAGTCATACCAAGGCACCTTCAAAGCCAGTATCAAGAATGACATGACCATTGGAAATCACCAAGTGGCATAAAATAGAATATTCTTGATTACTCATTAATTGTGTTTTCCCATGTATAGGAAACATCAATCAGTCTTTGATGACGCTAAGGACATGCATAGAAGTGTTGCGAGAAAACCAGATGCTTGGAGCAAACAAGGTATGGTAACACAATTTTCTTAATGCTGTTTCATTTGTGATTTAGTTTTAATGTGTAGGGGATACGCTTGTTATCTAGGACTGTTGAAGTATACATGCAATATACGTGGAAATATATGTACCCTTAATTAATTATGAATTGGGCTATGCATCCTTAACAGATGGTGCCCTATCGGGACTCCAAGCTGACGCTGCTGTTCAAGAACTACTTTGATGGGGAAGGAAAAGTGCGGATGATTGTTTGCGTAAACCCCAAGGCGGATGACCATGAAGAGACACTGGTAGGAGGCTAATCTAGATATATGTGACGTGTAATTATTACATGCATGTCCTTATCTCCGACCCAAGTCTTTTGCCTACATTGACTTCTATGCATATTTGAGAGAAATGTTTGGTTCCAAGATCAAATATATCTGTAACTAGTGAGGCAATTGACTGCTGATCCGATGGTGCAGGATTGGATCTTTTGCTGTCCTTTTTAAGAATGCCCTTGTAATAGGTTTGAAAAGCATTTACAATGGCTCTGCAGCAGGTGACAAATAAGTGACTTGCGTGTAATGATGCATTTAGTTAATGGCTACAGCGGATCACCGAGCTATTAAGATCTCTTACAAGTGTTGATGTATTTTTAAACTTCCTGTAGCACGTGATGCGGTTTGCGGAGATGACCCAGGAGGTTGAAGTGGCACGACCAGCCGACAAACCGATATTCGGACTCACGCCAGGACGGCGGAACCGCTACCACGAGCTGCGCATGGAGCTCACTCGCAGGCTGGAGGAACGCGGAGGGCCTATCTCGTCTGGTGCAGGGGACTCAGGTGCATGGACACATTCTGATGCGGCTTTTAATACTAATAATATATATTTGTAACGCGCGCATATTCTCCGGGTGCGGTGAGCCCGTTGATTCGGAGGCGCGGAGCCTGGCTCAGTCGGTTTATTGTGAGTCGGTGAAGAGGTGACTTTTAAAAAGTTTTTTGAAGGATGTGGGGGACTGTGTTAGGCATAATAGATGTGGCTACAGGTTGTTCCAGGTTGTGGGTGCCGCAACCGAGAATCGGCGTTGTGCGAAGGTTGTGCGTGAGCGCGGTGTGTGGAGTAGGTGCTGTGATGAGCTGCGTAGAGTGCGGGATTGTGTTGGGGCGAGTGGCCGGAGAAGTGATGCGAGGTATTTAGGGTGTCCTGTGTGGATGGCGGCGCGGTGGCATATTATTGCTGTTTTGTGTTTTTACACAATAGAATTTAAGCCAATTGACAACACATTAAATAGCTAGATAGATGTTTATTATTACAGCAGAAAAATACCCAGTGAGCTTGCAAGCTCTTTACAGGACTCGTGCATTGACACAATAAACATTCGAGTTGCTGACAATAATTGAAATATATACAAGATTCATAAATAATCAAAATTTAAATCAACCATCAAAAAAACATTTACACATAGCATTGCACACATTTTTCAAATCAAATAGTCCAAAATACATAGCATTGCACACATTTTTTTTTTTATATAGAGCCAGTTGGGGGTAATGAATATTTATGCATAGCTGTGATGTTTTCAAGTTTTACGGTTTGTTCCACACAATGTCCGATGTTTCACTCCACGTCCTGGGAGCTTCTTCAACCTCTCGGCATGTGCAGAAGCTCCCAGTACATGTAGCTAAATATTGTACCTCATGTCAAATATACCTCCTGAAAACATAGACTTGCAAAAACAACTACGAACCTATGCAGTAACAAACAGTTCATAGCTGGCGGTATGGTTTAGCATTTTTTTGTTCATTATGCATGTATTTCTAATCCTGTTATTGTCTGCAGAATAACTATCACTTGGGTACCACATCCCTAACTCGAATATTGATGACCGTATTTTTGGTGATGGAAGCAGAGATGCAAATTCTGTCGCTGCAAAACTTCCCGCCATTCCCGTCGCTGGAGCTGACGGACCCGAGCGACGAACAGACGCTTTCGATGCTCGTCAACCACCTGGAGATGTGTATTCGCCAGCGGCAGACGATGCGGGACGAGCTGGCCCGGGCACGTAAGTGCCGCCAACAAGCACATACGCATACACGGCATCTGTCCCCATCCCACCCACGACACGTCCAACAGCACCAGCCATAAGAACTTTTTTTTATACAAGCATATAAGCACACACACACATCTACACTCAGCACTAACCACTTTGTCCAGAACACGACAAAAACTGCTGCTAACTACTCGTCCTGTAGAGGGCATATTACTTGCACATATTTTCATCTATATCAGCACTATATTAGTTCTATTTGCATTGTATTTGTTATAATTATAGTTTTTGTTCTAGATCTGTGCCTTGTTATTCCCCCCCCCGACCCCCAGCTTCGCTTAACTTGTAAATATAAAAAATTGTTAGTATTTTCTGTTTTTTATCCTAGTATTTTTAAACCGTTGTTGTTGTGTTCCAGTCCATGTATATGCCAACACCGGGGTCTGAGAGAAACGGCATTTCGATCCTCTATATGTCCAGTACATATGGCAGAATTGAAAATAAAGTTGAATGTAATAGTTGTAATTGTTGATTATCAACCGAGTCTGTGGTAAGTTAATTATTTAGCTACATAATTGCTGGAACTACCACTTTCTCATGTGTTGGAAATGTCTGACACGATTACGGGGTTTTTAACTGCTCTTCATCTGCTGGCGAGCAGAGGGTGTGTTGCGAGCAGGACTGCAAGAACTGGACAGCAATGTAATTGGGCGTGAGAACTGGATCCAGACGCAGCAGGACAAGTTGGCAGAGAAGGACCGGCAGTTAGCCGCGCAGCGTGCGGAGGTAGAGCGCATGGAGAAGAAGACCAAGACACTTGAATACAAGGTATGGTGCAACTCGCAATGACATTTCCTACGAGTGTTTGTAGACTTTAGAGTTTAGACCATAGGTGGCGAACATACAGCAGACGGGTCAAATTTGCCTCGGGACTTAATTTTACGGCCAAATGAGGCCTACCACTTGAACTCTCACACGATATATATCCATCAATGCAAGCATTCGAGCAACGCTAATTGTTGACACCTTCAAATTGTAGCATGCTTAGTCACCTCTGTCACTGTAAGAGCCTATTGTAGTGACCGAAGTGATCAATGCACGTTAACCTGGCCCATACATGGTATTTTGAAATCCTATTTATCAATCTTTAATGAAAAGGCTCCCAACCCGATGTAGACAATGCAAGTCATTGTGAATTTGTTTACAAAATTGGGCCATTCGTCTCCTGCAGTGTAGCATTTTAAAAGTGTGTTCTATGGCCGTGCTGTACAAACGTTTGCAGATCGACGTACTGCAGAAAACCAACAACATTCATGAGGAGGACAAGCGGCTTCTGCAGCAACAGGTGGAGGAGAAGCGCAATGAGCTGCAACGGCACCTTACGGACAAGCAGCGCATGGAGATGCGAATGCATGGTGTTGTCAGTGATACGAAGAACAAGTGGGAACGCGAATGTGTGAGTGTTTCCCACGTGCACATCAATGGCTGGGATTCACGTTCACTTTGTTAGCTCAAATTAGTGCTGTTTGCTTTTAAAAGTAGTTTGGGAAATCAAAAGCAGGAGTTACCCATTTCCATAAACTGTTTTCAACAAGTGATTTCCTAATACTTACCTCCAAATAAATGTACCTCACTCAGAACCAGGATAAAAAATGTACACATATATTTTTTTGGATTCAGTAAATTAGAGGTCGCAATAAGTTACAGATTGAGTTCCATCTAATCACAGTGGTAATGAGAAAGTAGGCTGTTAAAAAATATATCAAAATAACTTGAGTAATTTCTAACGCGTATTACTGGATCCCATTTACAATTGGTTGCCTTGGACAGGCAGTGATATATACGTTATATTGCTTTCTTCGCCACATTCTGGACCAGGATCGGCGTGTGGCGGCCAAGCAGATGGAGATGCAAAACAAGCTGTGGGTGAAGGACGAGAAACTGAAGCAGCTGAAGGCCATCGTGACGGAGACAAAAACACCGGAGCGGACACCACGTGAGCGAGAGAGAGTCCCACCTCCACGTAAAAAGCGTTCAGCCTCTCCTTCACCGGCACCGGTAAATACTCTTCGAAGGTTCACATTAGTATTCTTCTTCTTCTTCTTTGCGATTCTTCGAAGCACGATGGTCAGCCTCTGGCCATCGTTGTCTTTCAGCTCGGCCTCGAAGTGCTTGGTAGGATTCGCAGGCAATACCAAGTATTACCTGACAGGGATCGCGACGTGAACGCTTCTACCTTGACCCCCACATTAGTATTGTGCAACAGTTATACATTCCATAGGAGTTGAACTGCAACATTAGGGGAAATCCATAGTGAAGCTCTGTTTATGAGTTTAGGTCACGTGAAAAAGTGTGTAAGTGTAGTGCACCCGTCGATATGTTGGAGAAAACGAGCGAGCACACACAACACTTACCTTCAAAGATGGTACCGACGTTTTGCTGAGACTTCCACTCAGCAAAACGTCGGTACCATCTTTGAAGGGTGCACTACACTTACACACTTTTTCACATGACCTAAACTCATTAACAGAGCTTCACTATGGATAACATTGGTCATGAAAGCCTTCGAGTTAATTAGGGGAAATGTTTGTGTAAAGGCTGGAACCTTTGGGTTCACTGATACGTTTTGTAATTTAGGCTGGCGGGTCACAGCTGATTCATTTTGGGTTTTTTCTTCACATTGTTTACATGTGTTTATTATTGAGAGGATTTGTGGGTGTTCTCTTGGCTTACAATTGTGTGCTTGTGGAATAGCCGACATCTGGCCACATCTGCACGGAAGCTCAGAGAGGGCCCGTGGTCATGCCGAGCACTGCTTTGCCTGGCCGCCGATCCAACTCCCACGACAACATTTCTGTCACATCCTGCGTGAACGAGTGGGAAGGGAAGCTGGGGCCCGGTCAGGCAATGATGGGTTTACCAAAGCATCACCAAGGCAGACAGGCAGGCAGGATGGCGGCCACCCCCACCCACATGGGCAGGGCTAGGACCAGGACCAGAAGAAAGAATGCAGAAGAAACCTTATCAAGCAGTGAGGAACAAGAGAGGCAAGTGAGTGAGGATGATGAAAGACAGCAGGCAAGCCAGATGCATCTAAGCACAATCACACAAGTGAGGAAAATACAAAAGTATATTTCCATGTCAGTGCATGTATTGCTGCGTCCATGAAGTCAATCAGCTCTGTGTTTGTTCGCACTACTTTAGACGGCACCCCCGGTGCCGCTGAGGCACAGGCGGTCGCATTCGGCTGGGCCGGAACGCTGGATCGACCACAAGCCAGCGACGAGTGTGGAAACGGGGACAGTGATGCAGCCGTCGGTCAGCAATGCCGTCACGGTGCTCATGCCAACAGAGCGTGCCCTTTCCAAGGCGGATAAGTACATGCTCACACATCAGGAGCTCGCCTCGGATGGAGAGATTGAAACTCGTCTCATCAAGGTGGAGTGGATAAGGATGTCTCTGGATTGGTTAAGCTTGAGTGTTTTCATTACTTGTAGAATGTATTTGTTGCATTCTCTATCTTGATCGTTATGTATTGTTATGAAAACAGTCTACTCGCATGCATTTTTTCTGTATGGGTCATGTAATGGATATCATTATTATTTGTGCGTTGGGTTATTCTAGCATAGTTTACTCCTAAAATTAAGAATTGGCCAAAGGGTCAGAAAAGGGATTCCAGATTCAGCGAAGATGTCTTGCAATATCCGTTGTACCCCAATAACAGGAATGGATTACTGAAATTCTTTACATATCGTTTGTCTGCAGGGCCAAGTTTACAAGACACGAGGCGGTGGTCAGTCCGTACAGTTCACAGACATTGAGACCCTAAAGCAGGAGTCACCTGCATGCAGGTACTGAACAGTGTTATTTTTGTGGGGATTTTCCCCCCATTTTATGCATTTACATATTTTTTGTGAGAATGTTAGTCTTTCTTTGTACATTTTCTCGCGGTGTGTGTTGCTACACTGATCTTGATCTCTGCAGGAAGCGCAAGTCAGACCAGCGTGCACCCGTGCAGCAGTCGGATACACCTGAGTCTGAGTGGACCGATGTGGAGACAAGGGTGAGGACAATAGCATCATGCTGTGCCTTAATGCTTGCTTGACTTTTGTTTGCTCATTTTGAGTCTTGACATAAAATGCAATCCAGAAAACATTGCCTTTCATTTGTAAAAACCGATGCTGTCCCAGGATACCTCAGCTGTCTCGGGATGTATGACATGAATTGTAAGCTTTGTTAGCGACAATGTATTAAGGTTCCAATCTAGCGTGGCATTATGGCACACTCGTTAAATGCATTCCTGTTTCTCTGCAGTGTGCTATTGCAGTAGAGATGAAAGCCGGCTCCACTGCTGGACCAGGCATCCAACACCATGCTTATCCCAAGTATGTATCACCAATAGGTGCACTGCAAAACGTTTCCTTTGTAATTGTGGTTGAATTGGAAAACATTATGGATGCAATGTCTTTTTAACAGACGTACGAGGCCTTAACAACATCAACATCTGGACATCGAAGATACAAGTTTGGATCGCCGCATGGTTTTAATAAATGGAGCAACTAGTCATGGCCTGGACTTTTTAAAAATATCAATGAACATTCAAGTTTGTCGGAAATTGCTTATGTAAGCTGTTAATGCGTATGCAGCCTTTACAATGTGTATACCTTGCTTTGACGTGTATTTAAACGTGTGATCTATTTTGAACTGAAATATGGATAAGAAAAAGATTTTACTCCAAACTTCTAGACAGTACAAAGTGGCCAATGTTATTTTTTATGTGCACTTTACATTTCATTCCTATGCTGTATTGTGTAATGTGTCGGTTTTTAATTTCTCAATAAATATACGATCACATGCAGTGTTGCTAAATGTATTTTTGGCAAGTAAAACAGAAAATTACAGTACAGTTAACAAAGGCCTTAACAAAAATATGTTTAAAATAAACTTCCAGGATGTACATTAATATAAACAATTGCTTGGCCTTAAAACCCTCCCTTGACATTACTGTTACAACATACGTACGGTAGTAGCTTATTCTGTTTTTAAAAATGGTGGTGATCGCTTTAAATAGTCAATTTAGTTTTCTGGTCAAACGTGGTTTGAATGGCAATGATACATTTTCAGCCCTTGTTTGTGATCATTTTTTAATTTTTGACAGTATTTCGAATTGATATTCATTGCTAGTCTGCAATAGAAATCCTTTGTGCTTGCTAGTATTTTTCTCAGTCATTCCATAAATTTCCGCTTTAATACATATTTTTGGGTATTGTGACATGCTCTCACTTTGTGTACTGTAAAATGTATGTTAACCATAAAAGTCGAATGCTTTTCACCTGTGTCATTGTATTTGTGCAACTTGAGTAAAATAAGTGTTCTCTTCGTAGCAATAATAAAAAATAAAGTTGATTTGTTCTTTAAGTTTAATACTTGACACCTGCAATTTTGTACTGCTGTATATACAATATGATACACAACATGGTTAGATGACAAATTACAACTTGTGCGTAATCCAAAATCATGTTAATTTTTACATCTACTGAATTGTCGAGCTGTGATGGACTGGCGTCCCAGCCTGGGTATAGCCCAGCCTTTGCACCCTGTGTCTGCCGGGATTGGCTCTGGCTCACCGCAACCCTGTACAAGACTAAGCGGTTTCTAACAATGAATTATCTAGCTGTTCAAAGTAAACTGCACACCACCTTTAAAAGGTAATTTAGAAAATGAGAAATTTGAGATTATTTACGTTTTATAGTTTAATTAATTCCTGTGATACATTCATAGCTAAATTTTGAACAGGATTATGTATTGACAAGGCCATCCATCCATATATTTTTGTGGAAACATTGTTTAATATCGTACGAATATTTCACCTTTTGAGGGGACATGTAAAGGCTTTTTTTTCATTATTTTTGCGGGGTATCTATAAGTGATCACTATCGTAATCCTAACTGAATATTGTGGATTTTAGCATTTGGAATCATTCCTATTTGAGCTGTATAATTGTTCCTGATCATTATTGTTATTCCATTGATCATTGTTATTCTAATTAAACTAATCTTAATCGTTTTGATGCTTTTGTTCGCTCAAACTTCCTAAGAAATCATTGTTATAATCTTCATGGGAATCATCCTTGTTTTGTTCTTCTTCTTTGCGATTCTTCGAAGCACGATGGTCATCGTTGTCTTTCAGCTCGGCCTCGAAGTGTTTGGTAGAATTCGCAGGCAATACCAAGTATTACCTGACAGGGATCGCGACGTGAACGCTTCTACCTTGACCCCCCTTGTTTTGTTGAACACAATCTTTATTATGATCCAAGCTGATAATATTCATGATCGATGGTTGCCTCCAACGTGGGAAGAGAAACGTCGCGGCTATCCCGAAAGAACAGCTCTGTAGAGCAACCCGTGAAAACCTACATCAGTACAATATTCATGATCTATTAGTTGTTTTTTCTGTCGTTGACATGCCGTTCTCTCCGCGGCCCTTGTGCAGCGCTTTGTGACCCTCGGGTGAAAGGCGCTCTATAAAATGCTATGATCTTCACAATGATCACAATCATGAGCCTCATAATGATCATGATGCCGTTCTCTCCGCGGCCCTTGTGCAGCGCTTTGTGACCCTCGGGTGAAAGGCGCTCTATAAATGCTATTATTATTATGACAATCGGCCGTCTTCATCGTAGCTAGCACAGACATCACTAAGAGCATAATCATTCGCAGATCACCTTTAGCCTGATTACCAAATAACCATCTCCATCCATCCATTTTCAGAAACCGCTTAATCCTGTACAGGGTCGCTGTGAGCCGGAGCCTATCCCGGCAGAAACAGGGCGCAAGGCAGGGGAACACCGAGGATGGGACGCCAGTCCATCGCAGGGCGCAATAACCATCTCATGGTAGGGATAACCCACGCTCCCACCGTCGCGACGTGAACCTTTGCTCCACCTCCACAAGACGGCCACTCCCGGCCAAGCACTTAGGCTGCGACATCCACACCAACCCTCAGCACCAACCACAGCGACCATCACAACAACTGTACCTACAACACCCCCGCCTATTGTGCGAGACACCACGTATTAGTTACAACAGCCGCCATTCGCCACTAAGCGGCAGTGACGTGCCCACATTTATTATACCAGGCTAGGTGCACTTTACGCCTCCAATACTGTACTTCTCAGCGTTTCTACGAGGACACGGGGAGATAATTCAGAGACCAGCGGACGCCGTCATGTCTCCCGCTCAGTGCGAGCGCGATCCGAGGAGGCGTGTGGGGCCATGACCATGACGAGCGACCTGTGTTTCGTCCCGCCCGCCGACATGGGCGAGGCGGCGGCACCGCCTCACGACTCGCCTAGAGTCGCGCAGACAAAGCGCCTCTACCGGTGGGTGCCTCGCTATCCGAGCACCGGCATCGCGCCGTTCTCTCGGCCGGCTCGTTAGGCCTCCCGTCAGTTGTGTTGCTTGTGTTCTATTTTGTTATCGCTCCACTGCGGAACGCCTCAGTGGTGTTATTGTGCGTTACTAACAATTGGGAAGCAAGTCGTCCGTGGTTTGTGTTGTTTTTCACCATCGGCATTGAGCCACGATCAATCAACTGCAGGGTGAGGGGCCTGTCCCATTCGGCCGGCTCATTCGGTCGGGCCTGTCTTGTTATTAATGATGGTGATGAGCCATGGTTAGACCACTACTGAATGAAGGAAGGCCGGTAGTATTCCGTTATGTTCGTCATCATCATGAACTATGATGGATCCACTGCTAGATGAATGATCCATCTCCAGGTGTATTGGAGCGCTAGGGCCTGTGATAGTATTGTATTTTGTTCTATATCATCATGAGTAACCAGCCATTCCGCTGCTTGATGAAGGCCCTCTCCAAGTCGGCCGGCTCGCTAGGTCCTCTGGTATTATTGTAGTTCATAATAATCATTGAGCCATGATCGATAAACTGCTGTTTGAGGGCCTTACCCTAGTCGACCAGCTTTCTCGAACCTCAGTGGTATATCCCCTTTAACACGTTGAAGACAATAGGACAAACTTCCAAATACACCAATAATAATTTTACAGCTATTTGTTAATCCATTGCCGGATACAGGCCCCTCACAACACGATCATGTGGCCTGTTTGACCATACTTCACCACCTGGGTCAGTGTGGCTTGGTCAGTGGGGTGTGACCCATGTCCGGTTCCGATAAATCACATTCTCGTGATGTCAGCTGGAATTGAACTCAGGTGGCTGGGTGAAAATCGTAGTATGCTAACCACTGTGCCACCGCCAACACTTGGAACACGTTATTTTACCATGTTTTATCATCGTTGTGGGCTTCAAATGGAGATGCAGTAAAGTACTTATATAAAGCTTAATGTTGAATACACCCTGTAAGCACCTTTCAGCTGTGGATTTAGAGCTGCCATTCTCAACAGGTGGGACCGCGACCCATCAGTGGGCCCTGAGCGCCACCTAGTGGTACTTGGAGACATTTACCAAAGTGGGCCTTGAGGTGCAACAGATTAAGAAGCCCTGGTTTAGAGCAGTAATAGTCTTGTTTGTCGTTATGGTAGAAATTTGTTAGTCGTGAATTATACTTCCGTGTGAGGTGAAAAAAATCCCAAAAAATACGGTGTTCTGGTGTAACCTGCTTGCAGGGCGGTTGTTGATGTGGTTCATCGGCTGGACACCATAATTTCAAGTTCATCTGTGTGTCAAGAAGTCTTCAAGCCGGAGAATGTCAGCCAAAGAAACAAGTAAGAATGTTTGTAGTTTAAACAATGTATATCATTGCAAGATGTGAAAATTGCATTCTGTGATGTCTCACAAAATTAAAGTTAACTTGAATGAAAAATAAATTGTCATGGTCTTAAAGGATCAACATATACAAGCGATCCTGACATGACAATTGAAATTATCCTTGATTGTTTTCTGCACTAGATGCAGAGTTGTGGCTAATATATAAGGGACCACACTTTGTGGGTAGAGTGCATTTTATCATACATGTTTATTTTTGCCACAATTTTATTCCATTAGTGCAATCAGCAACCCCTCATGAAGATAAAGTATCCATAGAATGACCCACGGAAGCGTGTATCGTAGAGTTACCTCTGAGATCCCTGCAAGTGACATGGCCCACAAATTAGGCGAAAGCGCTTTCCCACCCACTCAGCCACTGAGAGTAATGATCATTGCATGAGTCAAACTCAAAGAATAACATCCCAACGCTGTAATTCAACCAAATTGAGTACAGAGCCAAATTTTAACTAATGCTTTTTTATCCGTGCTTGGCTGGGACTATCTGCATACTACACTCAATAACTTGGTCTATACACAGGCGGCTACCTGGAACTGGACCCAGGATCTCAGCAGTGCCAGTTTGGTACTCTAACCTTTCAGTCACCCAGTCACCTCAGGGTGCATACAAAGCAGTGCTGCTCTAATTATAATTGAACTTACAGCTTGCATGCTTGTGCGTGTTTTGGTTGCCACAAGGTTGCGGGAGCTGTGCGTGAAGCTCATGTTTTTGCACCCTGTGGAGTATGGACGTAAAGCTGAGGAGCTGCTTTGGAGGAAGGTCTACTATGAAGTGATTCACGCTGTCAAGGCAAACCGAAAGGTGTGGTATTTTCAATAAACCTCTGCATTTTTTTGTCATGCCACAGTTGGCAGTAGGGCCTCTACTAGAAGGAGCTCCAGAGAGTCTCTGGCGGTTATTTGGCACACTTCTTCATACTAGCCAGATGTTTTGGAAAAGGGAGACATACCCACACCTTGACTAACTGGTGAACCCAATTATACAGAGGTGGAAGGATTTAATATACTACCATTTCATATGCCATGCCGTGAGAGTGAACCAGTGATAAACTGCTTAATTTCTGTGCAGGGAATATTACATGTATCCATTTTCTGTCCGTGTATGCTTCACTACGAAAACCAACACACTGCTTACCAATACTCATACTACGGTCTATATAGTATTTGGGCAAGATTGCTGATTTTTATTCACAATGTAGTTATATTTTAATAATGAACATATTTAAAGCCATTGTGATTACCATGTGTGTGCTTAATTTTTGTTTCTGTACGTAGGTTTCTTTGTACAGTTGAATCTTATATTAAAATGGAGGTTCCTCTAAAATACTGGCTTGCCAGAATGTTTATATTGTGTTAAATATGTGGCGTAATATATTGTGCATTACTTACCTCTTGCAGCAACTTCAGACACGGGGCTCGATGGAATGTGCGTACCGCACGCACCTTGTAGCAGGTGTCGGATTCTACCAGCACCTGCTGCTTACGCTGCAGTCTCACTACCAGTTGGAGTTGCAGGCCTGCATCGACTGGACCCACGTTGTCGACACGCTAAGCGGTACAGTGCCATCGTGGTGGCATTATTTTATTTCTGTTTTCCATCAATTATATACCAGCTGTGCTCTTGAAGACAGGTTATCTGGAGAAGGTGTCCATTCTGGATTTTCACTGCAGGCAACGGGTTTCTTTGTTTTAAAATAATACCTGGGGATGTTCATGTTGATATCGCAGGGACTCCAAACGATTTGCAGTTATTCACAGTCCGTCCACAAGGTGGCGCTCCAGTTTTTACTGTTTTCCAGGGCGATTTAAACATTTGGTTTGGTGAGTTCTTTGAACATGTATTAGTATGCAGACTGACATCAACAACTGTGTACAAATAATAATAACCTTGTTTATTTTGAGTGACTAACTCTGATTCACATCCAGAGTCTCCGCAGTACCTGCGCATGTGTCTACATGGGTACTGCGTGTTAATATCACATGCAAATAAGCAAGACCTATATAATATTTGACCCACGTTATCCTAAAAATCTTAAATCTAAATGTAAACATTTTCTTTTGTTTTGGTTGTAAGTATACAGAGCTGTCTGTCAAAGGGTCAGTCCACCTTTGCTTAGTGAGTGGTCTGCCATTTCATAATGTTGCCGCCAATCATCCTTGCTGTCAAATTCAACTGCAGTCTCAAGACCTTTTATTTCCCCCTGCATATGACTAACTACTTATTTATAAAAATGTAAATGCACTGTTTTTTCGCAATGTCTTGTGATGTGGTTGTATTTACACTAAATGTATTCTATTGTTTTTTCTTCCAGTTGTAAAGAAGCCAGCGGTGGTTTCATCTCGTGCATTGGAATGGGCACGAATGGCTTGTCACCACTGCTTGATATACCTTGGAGACCTAGGTGCGCTATAGAGTAAACAAGAACCAAAAATACAGAATGCAGAAGGAAGGGAATGGCTATCTCACCCACAATTAACTGGTTTTGTTGACATTTGTGGTCAAACAGAACATTTCTCGTAGTGTTCCTGTTAACTGAGCCTATATACTTCAGCTAGAAAATATTGTTGTACTCACTTGTGGAATGCAGAAACGTAATAGTGTGCATATCACTGTTGTGCAGCAGTGCTGTAACTGGCTGTGTGTCTTGGCTGTGCCTACTTATAGCCCGCTACCAGAATGAGCTGGGCGTCATCGACACCCATCACCTCTCCGAGCGCTTTTACCTCCAGGCGCTGGTGGTAGCGCCCCACGTTGGTACGTTGAGAACATAATCTACTTCTCACTGGCATCATCCAGTTTGTGTCGTTATTGTGTCACTTAAAGGCAGAACAACCCAAAGAAGAGTGAAATGCATTTCACTACCAAAACATTATCTGTCCACCCTTTTATGATGGACTGCCGGCTGAGCGCCCCCTCATGTTGTATGGATCGTGTGTGGGTTGGTGAAGTTTAATAATAATAATAATAGCATTTATAGAGCGCCTTTCACCCGAAGTTTGGGAAGAATAACCAGTGCAACATAATAAAGCACAACATTGGATTTTTGTTGCACTGTCCTCTGAAACGTAGCACCGAGCATATGCTCTTGTCGATAATAGAGGGAAGATTGCATATTTGAAACGTCATCTACCAGGTCGTGAGCCATCACAGGCTATAGTGTTTCTTGGCGACTTCTGTCCTCCATTTTAAACGGCTGGCTCCAACCATGTATTGCATGTTGTGAAACAACCATAGCGCTGGCTGTCCTCATGCACCACATGTTGTGAAGCCACTGTAGAATCCAATCTGACACCTTATATTCAAAGGCTTGGCGGTGCTGTCATTAGAGGGCGCTATGTTGGAATGCGTTAAGGGAAAACCGCTGTTTTGTTTAACTGTTTTGTCAATTTTATTATTTTTTATAGGAATGCCTTTAAACCAGTTGGGTACATTGGCTGGGAACCGGTCTTACAATGTGGAGGCAGCCTACTACTACATGCGCTGGTAAACCCCACGGCCTATTGAGTCATGACCACAATGCACAAACACTTTTAAAATAGGTTTTGATACGTGTATCTTTGTACTGATGTAGTTTTTTACGGCTCGATGCATGAGAATTGCTTTCCAAAGCAGTTTTTTTTCGGGAGGGTCGTGTCGAGTGCTCCCCCCTGTCTCGGTACGCTTGAGGATGCCTCTAATGTGGGAGGTGAAATGTCGCGAAGGCGAGAGGGGGAGCGCTCGACACGGCTATCCCGAAATAACAGCTTTGGAAAACAATTAACGTGTATCTTTTTTTTTAGCGAACAATAATGTACCGAGATTTTTATCAGATTTCTGTGCAAGTGAGTTAATGTCTGAGTTTGTGGATTCATTACAAAAATATTCTTTAGGTGCTAAGCTTTGTAATGTGCTTTCCGCCGTTTTTCTCACCTAGCATTCAGTCTGAGGTGGGATTTGATGGTGCTATTGGTAACATGAGGCGAGTGTTCATTAAAGCCAAGAAGATGTATATGGAACTCCTGAAGAAAGAGGCTCCTTGTAAGAAGGCATCCCTAAGTAAACAGAGGTGTGACAACTGCATCATGCACACTCTCATCAACTAAATACAGCAATGACAAGAACTTGCCAAATATCTTTATATGTTCATACATGACTATGAAATTTGATGCAATGTAAATTACGACTAAAAGTCATAAAGATGTTTAACTGTCACAGTTAGATTAAACAATGTTATATTTCTTCAGTTTTATTTGCACAGTCTTTTTTGGTCAAGGGCCTTAAGTGTAATACTTATATTTGCATATAAGTGATATCTTGAATAAAGCTTTTGCCGGATTTGATGTCACAAATAAAAATGTCATTGTGAATTAACCAATTTCACCACTAGGTGTCGCTAGATACATATCTAATGAGCATAAAAACTCATTGATAAAGCACTTGTAATTAATTTTTGAATAGTGCAATGGCAAACCTTTACATGTAAATGAATATCCAGTTTTTAAGATATTTTGTAATTGTTTGGCTTTGAAATGTAGAGCTGTGAAGTACATTTAAAAATCATACACTTAATATATTTTTTTCTGGACGTTAATGTCAATTACTATGGCACTGTTGTCTTTTTTACATGTAAATAATGAACAGATCACGAGACATCAAGAAACTTCTCGTGAGCTTCCTCTACCTTCAGAGCCTGCTCCATCCAACCAGCACGTATGGATCACATCCCCGTATAATCATGCCAGTATAGTTGTTTTTTTTACGTATAATATTTCAAGAGAAATTTGAAAATCAACGGATACATTTTTGTGTGTGTTAATCTGTTGAATTCCCCGACTATGCATACACTCTCCTTGGCCTGTGTTTTTGTCAGTGTGTCCGAGGCAGAGGTGACCTCCCTGTGCCAGGCCGTCCTGCACGATTTTAACCTCTGCATGTTCTACCTGCCGGCCGCTGGGGCCAATGCCGGCTCAGGACCCGAGGAGCGCGACACCCCCTGCCTCTCCCACCTCCTTGTCTTCAGAATGCTCGTGCTTTGCCTTATGGGCCTGAACGGCCTGAAGAGGGCAGGTAATCTATTCCACGGGATAGAACAACAACAACAGCCGCTGTTCGGAACTCAGTGGCGGTGACATAAACCACTGAACTTGTACCAGGCTAGGAACATTTACCTTGATGCCATTGTAAGTGTCGAAGGCTAGCTGGCAGGAGGTCACGGGTCAGACCCTGATAGTATTGGTTAACTGACTGAGATGATGTCCCCAACTGCCAACATACACCATAATCATTCACTGCCTGTTTCATACACAGAGATACATATTTATTTGTTTCCTGCCGTTTGTCAGTGAATCCAGTTCGTTTATAAAATGCAGAACTTTAAAAAGTAATGTATTCTCTAAGCTTTTAAATTACTTTTTTGACTTAGATTCAGGGCTGTAAAGGTGAAGCAGGGGGTGCTAAGAATTGCTGGATATAAACAGGATTCTTTCTGTAATTAATCTTTGCTGCACACAACATGTGGACTCTAGAGGGAACTGGAGATAGAACTGATGTAGATAATTGGTACATAGTTTGACTTGG
>JAZEWU010000001.1:34231419-34246863 GCA_036362915.1 Geotria australis
GAAGAGAAAACGACCCTTCTAAAAGAAATATATTGCTTTATTTTTGCCTTTATTAACCACTAGATTAAAAAACGTCCTTAAATGGATTAATCTACCACTCTTTAATAGCAACATCAATATATTACAATTTATCCATTGCTGGATTAAAAAAATATAGATTCAAAATGGCCATGTTTTGCTTTTTAGAACGCTATGCAACAAATGAGTGTTATGAAACAATAATTATGTATGACCCCCTTGCCCACTAATTTTGTATCTTGGTTGCCGTATAAATTATATTTTCATAATATAATGGCCTATCTTATATTTCACACTGAAACATCATCATGAAAATCAAGCTCAGTGGGTTTGTTAATTAGTTTTTTTAATGGGCGTTTGTCTTGTATAACCTTTCAACGTAAAAATTTATGCTTTAAATGTGTTTATTACACCGACCAACCTGAGCATTGTTTTTTAGGATTGAAATGCCGTACACGTTCCTAGATAAATTAATTGCATTTGGCCGCAAACGCAATTAATGTGTGGCACAGGACAGTACAACAAGAACAGCCGCATTGAAATAACGTGTGTGTTTGTGTGTGCTTTTGTGTGTGTACATGTGTGTTTGTGTTTGTTTTGTACTTTGTTTGCAGGATCAAAGCAGTTTACAACGGCTGTGGCATTCACCCTAGCCTTGTTCTCGCACCTCCTCAACCATCTCATCATGCGGCTTCAGGCTGAGATTGATGACTTGGAGACTGTCGTGCCTGCTCTGCCTCAGACTGAGGAAGGTTCGTGCCATTGTGAATGAGGCATCTAATGCACTAAATTTACGAGTACAAATTGTATGTGCCATTTCTTTTCCAAGTTCCAGTAACCTAAGCAAACATCGAAAAAGATGAGGGCTCCCCCACGCTGTGCAGATCATGGGGATTATTTGATTACACTCCACCATGCTAGTCAGTTGCAGGTTTTGTGTAGGCAGGAAGCATAGACGTGGGAGCATACTACAGTACATCAGTGGATGTGGCTGCACTGCCTAGTGCTGCTCACAACATAGCCCTGCAGCAGCTAGTTACACCTGTTTTGGGTGATTTGATGATAAGCTGAATGGAATTGTATGGAGGCTTTCAGAGCTTGCTGCATTGTAAAACTCTCTTTTGGGTTCGTATTGAGAGACAATATGGAATGGTATTTTCCCAAATTAAGTATTTCATTAATTGATTTAAACAGCTGATGCCATCTATCCGGGTAAGTTGGTGCTTTGCAAACGTATTCATGTTATGTATGTGCCCTTCACGCATTGCTGGAATAACACGGGGTACGCAATTGCACAAGTTTGCACCCATATGATGATTTTCCCTGAAATTATTGCAGCTCTTTTCATATTCTGGCATTGCAGTGTTGAATTGAGTTTGAGTCTCAGTAGGATGCAATAACAGTCAAATGCAGTATGCCAAAAAACATATAATCTGGGCTTATTCTGGAGATGGTATAATGGGCTAAACTAAACCAGGGGTGGAGCAGTGATGCAATTATTAGAGCACTATGAAGCTGGTGACCTCACTTCGAGATCCATCTATGGCTAGCATCAGTTGTACATGATATGTGAATTGGTCCTGCGCTCCCCAATTCACCACCCTGTACTGACCAGCTTGATGAAGTACGTCAAACAACCATCATAACTGAAACTCGATACCCATTTGTTACTAGTGTGAAGTTGAAATTTTTTTGAGATTGACAATATTTATTGTACTTTTATTCCAACCACTGGAGGGGATTACATTTTTGAGTTTTTTCAGTTTTCCATTACTGTAGTAATTTTACACATTTTAGTTTCTATTAAAGGTAGCCTACACAACTATGACGGTCTTCAGATGGATCCCATCAATTACTAACAAACTATAAATAAACACATTGCAGATGGCAACGCGCTGGTAGACAAGACTGGAAGGTCAGCTTCAGCAGCACGCCCTGGCACAGAGGACGATACCGGCACTGCGGCACCAAAGGACGAGGCGTCTGCTCCGGTCCAAGCCGAGTCGCCGGCGGCAGCGGAGGCAGTCCTGCTGCCTCCGCAAAAAAAACGTGGCAAGCGAGAGTTAAAACCGTCGCGGCTGCGCTGGCGCCGCAGGAGGAGAGGCAGTTGCTCCGGGGAGAGTGATTTGAGCGAGGACTTCGACTCAGATGATGACGGCGATGATGGAGGAGAGCGTGGTGACGGCGAGAGTGAAGGGGCTTCAAACTCAGAGGTACGGTCCTGGCTGCGGTCACTTAAAATGACTCGCGCAGCTTATTGTTCCCCACAAAAAATAAAATCCCACACCAGGTGAATCGCTCGTGAATTGAGGTTGCGAAAGCACTTAGTGCATTGTGGTGAGTGGCAATTTGAGATGGGCTTTTATTTAAAAAAATTGTATGTTTTTCTCTCTTTGTTAGTCATCCCTATTGGCATGTCAACTCAACTGAGTCCCATTTTGTAAAAAATAACAGCAGCATAGTTAACCATTTTAGTATTATTACGGTGTTGTTAATTGTGATATTTATTAAGTTGTTGCCGATGTTGCCGATTCTGATTGTGGTTAGGAAGCTCACCGCTAATGACAGTTTTGCCTTCAGGAGGAGGATGAGGAGGTTGCGGCTGCTTTTGGCTCAGATTCTGAGTCGGAAATGAACAGCCAGGAGTCTCGGTCAGACCTCGATGATGTGGACGGTGAAGATGAAGAAGAGGAAGAAGAAGAAGCAGAAGATAAAGAGGAAGATGATGTGGACAATGAAAAAGAAGAGAAAAAGAAAAGCTCTAAGGTGTCTGAAGAAGTGCAGCGGATAAAAGAGGTGGAAGGACAAGCTGACAGACCCAAAGAGAGTGACTGCACAAAGCAAGAAAGCCCACAGATTGGTGCGTGTTTATAATGCATTTTAGAAAATTCACCCATGGCTCAAGTCCAGTGGTCAGGAAATGCCCTCCTAACCCAAGTTAAATATGGTAGACTGTGCACTAATCACTGCTTCCCAGTATCAGTGTGTAATCTGGCATTTGCACTTTTAAGACCAATCTATGTAATCTGCAAGAGGTGAGAGCTCGTTGAGACAAGTATATTTTAAAGGAGACCTGGATTAAATGTTGCAGCGCTTTGTGACCCTCGGGTGAAAGGCGCTATATAAATTGAAATTATTATTAATAGTGTATTAATATTTTACACTATTCATGACAATGAAAATCAACATACAAATCTGGCCAAAGTATAAAGTGTTTTTTTGGAGAGTTTAGTGTTGTAATCGGTATATATATATACTGCTGACATGGATTAAAAACATGGAGATTGACAAAGGAATTATAATAAAAGCCGAAGACTGCACTAAGAAGTATGGAGAGGCATGTTATGATTTGCATTGATAGAGAAATGCATGGATCATATAATACATGCAAATTAAAGTCGTCTTATTGACTGTTAAGTTATTAAAACTTGCGAGTCTATTATAGGCTTGGGTGGCACACTCTTCGAGAAGAGTCTAATGACGGAATAACAGTCAAGGCAGTGAATGTCTACGACAAGCGTCCACTGCGGAGATGGAGCGATGAGATTATGTCATGTGCAGTAGCTGGATGGATGATGGCATCATCAAACCAGGGAGATGGCGACAGCTTAGGGAGCATTTTGTCCAGCAGTGAATAGATCAAGGCTGATAATGTTTCAGAGTGTGATAGTGTCATAACCACCATCTGAGGGTTAAATAAATGACAAACTTAATTCTGAAGCTTTATTACCATGCCTCTCCATCGGGGATCACCCACTCATCCTTGCAAAATACGTTAATTCTGCTTTTCTCCAGCAGCTTAACTAATGAACACAAAATAATATTAGTAATGCTATCGTTATGTCAGGGTTATTTAACATAACACCGTTTTATTTTGCAATAGTGCCCCTCTGCCTGTTCGTGCCACCCAGCACGAGCAGGCTAGCAACCAGCTGCTGCCGCGAGGTATTGTGTAACAAGAAACGGAAATAGCAAAGGTTACGCGCCCACGTTCTCCTTTGAGCACACAAAATGCCATTTTATCATACTTAAATATTGTACCAAACAATTTGCGTAACAACTCATTATTTATTCTCTGCCTGACATGGTTGAATGTTCTTTTTTGTAATCACTTTATAACTCCAAAATTCTGACGATAAGCGGCACTGGGAGTGCTAATAAATATTGAATATTCCGTCATATAAATTGCACCTGTTTTACAATACAGGGTGATCCATTTCTTCTCAGCAGGTGGTTAAATGTTGTGAAAGTGAAGGCTTGATATCTTACATGGTGTTAAAACATTAAGTGTATTGATATGGCTGAGAAACATATAAAGGCTCTCAAACTATAGTTTTCACTAATTTTCCTGCAATGTATCCATATTATTTGCTATGAAGAAGGTCCATTGCCCGAAACAATATCTTTTAAGGCAGTGTTATTGATGAATGTGTTGAGTTAGTTTTCATCGTATTAGTGAGGTATATATAACCTGACCACCCTGTATTGACTAACACTCTAACCCATTATCCTGCCTTTAACCCTGCTCATTGCAACGCCCAGATACAGTAGCAGCGCAGAATGGTGCGCTGGCGGTAACAGAGGAGGTGAACTTGGGCACGATTGCGAGCAGCCTGCAGATGTTCCAGTCTAGGCGCAGCTACAGGCTGGCGCCCGCCTTTGAGCCTAGCACTGTGTCGCAGCCTACGCAAGAGTCTCAGCCACCACCGGTGCCTGCTGTGGAGGCCGTTATGCTCAGCGAAAACGGCAAGGACATCCGGCCTGTGGACAATGGTAAGTGGATATGCTAACCTCAACATTTAACGTATTTTTTTTTTTATATAAGAAACTTTAAAGAGGATTAAGGTGAGGTTTATAGCAGTTGGCAACCATTGATAGCGCTAGTGAAATTCCAAGAAGGTAATCTGTTTTGTTTTACTTTCTTTCAAAAGAACAAAACGGCACTCTGGCAGACTTGAATGCAGGTAAATATGTTTTTGCTGGCAACTTCCCAAATACTTTCTTACATTTGTTTAATACCCTAAAATGAACACATTCAGGGATTTATATTAAATACGTATTTATAAATGTTTTGTTGTTTTATTCGCACAAGATAACCTGGGCTAACCTGGCAGAGATATCCCATTTCCCACACCTGGCGTCTCCTAATAACTATGCATTTTTATCAATGCATCATCTATTAAAATCGATTCATGAGCTCACAAAACATGCATTAAATCATGCATGTAAGAACCAATTGAATGAAATGTATACAAAGAATATGCTAATGTTACATTTACTATAATGGATTGAATTTTTTTTTTAATGAACGAGACATTGAACCATTTGAAACGGATACGAATATTTTGTAATGGATTGTTGAATAAAATCCCAACCTCCGAATCATGACATTTGATGGAATCACCAAGGTGGTGGGAAGGGTAGGGGGTGAATTCTCACATGCCTACTGTTGACCTCACTCCCGCTTAAATTAGATGCGGGAAATGGGAGTGCGTCGTCGGACGAGACGCACAGCACACCCAGCGAGGGCGAACGCGGGCCACAGCGAGAGAGGACCATCGACGAGACACTGGACATCCTTTGTCGCGAAGGGCTCCTGCCCTCTGTCAAAGTGTTCCTTGACTGGCTGCGGATTAACCCAGACATTGTGCGCACGTGCGCGCCGGTGAGGAACGCTGTCCCGTGATGCCTCGTCACAGAGATATTTTTTGCGATGGTGCACAGTCGCATTTTTGTCTTTTTTTTCTTCTTGCGGGTGTCGACTTTGACGTTAAAATGGATTTTAAGCATTATTAGCTTCTCAAAGCTTTCCTAGACACCTGGTAGGCTGGTCCTAATTCGTGTGTTGTTGGATTCCTGTTTCTCCGTAGAGCTCCCAAAACCTCTGGAATCGCCTCTCGGTCCTTCTTAACATTTTGCCTGACAGCACGAAACTGATGGCATCAGGTGCGCACTCACAAACACGTCAAAAATAATAGTTCTGCAAGCAAACATTCACGTTCTGAAATGCAATATAACAGTCACTCTGAACGATTATCGCGAGGTAATTTTTTGTCATTGTTATAAATGGTATGTAACTTAAAAAAACATAATTCAACAAGAAATAGTTTGTTTTGCTGTCCATTAGAAATTTCAATAACGTTCAACAAAGCCTATCAGGCAGTTGCTTGACTTATCAGTACGCTGGGTGGTTTATTTATTTTTTAATTTTAAGGCAGCATTTACATTGATGATAGCGGTGATACCGTCTGCGCTTCTGATCACCTGAACAGGCACGCAGTTGCCACCGGGAGCCGTGCGCTTCGTGAGCGGCTGCGAGAGAGGGGAGCAGCGGCCGGCCGTGGCGCTGCCCGAGGATGTGGCGCTGCGCAGGCTCCCGGCGCTGCGGGAATCCCACGCGCGCATGCTGTCAAGCGAGACCGCTTGGCAAGAGCCACTCTCGCCTCTGCAGCAGGTAGATTACAGTAATGCTTTTACCTTGTAGCAGGACGATCACAGTGACCTCTGCTCTGTAGCAGGTAGATCACTGAGCTGCTCTCTGTTCTGTAGTTGGCAGAATACAGATATTTCCTCCCCTTTGTAGCAGGTAGATAACAGCTATGCTATACTTTGCAGCATGCTGTCAGTTTTGTATAGACAGGCCACATACCTGGACAGAGCCCTTCTTTCTGGAGCAGGACAGCCTTATAGCTGATGGCATTTAATGGCATCAGTGGCAGCACGCTCGCCTACGGATAATATTTATTGAATATTGAACAGAAAAACTATTTTGCCGTAATAGTTGAAATGATGCTGACAGTCCAGATAGAATGATTACAGAAGGAGAAGAGTGGTGAGAAGAGGAAAGGTGATTACAAAGTGAGAATGGCTGACGGGATCAGGAAACTGGCTGGTAATACCTTTGACAAAAGTAGGAAGGGTGGGACAAAATCCAATGCCTGGGGAGTATAGTGTCAAATTAACGATAGATCATGATAGGCCTCACAACAATAATGATCTATCGTTGATCATTGATCATTTTTTTCCCTCTGATTGATACAATGATAGGAAAAAAAAATGCTCGCATGACATAGAGGATATAATGTGAAGCATTTAAATATATTTTATAACTAAATACATTTCCACCAACTAAAATCTTGCAGTTTACTTGATTATATAATTGGATCAAGCAGGGGTTTCAGTGATGAGTGAGGGGTTGCTGTGGGATACGATTTTGAGTAATCGATAACATTTAGAATGAGGGCTACACTAATGCTACGGTTTTTGCTACAAATTTTAGAGTGGTTCTTTGGCATTTATAAAATAATGTTGCGTCTTATAGTCTTCTTTAGCAATAGAACTAGTCGAGGTTCCTTCATCAGCCAACATTCCCGTTCTTGACCTCGTTCTTGATTTCACGGCACCACAAAAATACAAACATCACTGATGAATTCAAAGTGAGAACTAGGCCACAGCACCAGCATGTGATGGCCCCCTCTTCTTGAGAGCGGTGTATAATGTTTGAAGTCGGCAAGAAAACAGGTTCAGAGTGGGCTTGATGTCCTTTCCAAGTATAGTGTCCTTATTAATGCACCTGCTACGCATTATCAAGGGGGAATGAGGTGCTCAATTTGGCGTCTCTTGATCTTGGAGGGGTGCATTACACGATCCTTTTGAAACAGAGTCTGAATGCTGAGCGTGGCTTTCCTGGATAAACAAGACAATTATTAGTTATTATGAACAATAAATTACAGGTATTTCATCAGCATCCATGTTATATCCGTTGCTGGATAAAGGATTATTTTCCAGTTCGGTTGCCTCTGCTATCTGGAAACGTATCCTTGTCAAGCTCGCTTGCTTTTATTAACAGTCAATACGTCACTAATCCACTCTTTATATCTCCGAGTGCAATTCTCTCCACGCTTTGAACACTTTTCAGAATTGTATCCATGTTACGTGTCATTTGTCATATTTCTCATCCAAATGTAATGGCCACTTATTGGATGCTTTCTACTATAGGGACATTATTATGTTGATTTTCATTATCAAGTTCGGTTTTCTAAAAGCAATTCAACCTGCTTTCGCTCACATTTAAATTAATGGGAAATGTTAAACTTGTCTCGTAGAAATGTGTTCTTTATAACTGGAAAATCGAAGCTTAGTCACTTGTACTGCGTTATGATCATACATCCCTCAATGCAGCTAGTTGTTTAGTTCTTATGGTCAGACAGCTAAAATTATTTGTTTCAAGGCTCAGTAGCATGTAGGATTCATGGTATCACCTTGATGCTTATTTGGGCTGCCGACAAAGTAAAGCCACAGATGTTATATAAAATACCTATTGGATTAACTTGTTTTACATTTCTTACATTATTTTATATGGCGTTTGCGTTTATAGATGTTTTTTGGAATAAATTGAGTCACAATCTGTCTTACAAATTTCAATTAACTGTTTAAGTAAATTGTGCTTTTTAAAATCTTGCATACAGCTATCGTATGCTATTTCCAGTTTACTCTTTTATGTAGCATCCAACGTTTTAACATTTTGAACATTGCTTTAAATACACGTGAAAGAGAACTGGGACCGGCAATTAATTTCCCTGCTCTCATCTTATGAATGGGTGAGGCAGGTGGGTGGTGCGCCACTCCATGACGCCAAGCCCACAAACCCCTGCAATGACCCCTGAGGTCCAAGTCGCTTGCCCTGGGTCCCCAAAGGAGATGCACAGAGTTGCCCCCCTGCACTTTCACAGTAGCTGCAGCGTTTCGTCAGCCACCCATTTGTTGCCCACTGTGCGCCGTTGTGGCTTATCGGTAATTGCCCTTCGTCATGAGTTGTTGTGAATCCACTGCTACATAAAGGCCTTCCCATATACGTGACAATGTGGATGAGCTATGTGCAGCAGCAGTTAATTTCACTTTGACATGTGCTCTGATTGTATCGCTCACTTGCCCCATTAGCTATCCCTGTTTGATTTGTTCCCAGTTCTCAAATGCTATCTTCATCATTTTTGTTCTGAGGTTATCGTTGCTTCTGGTCAAATGTTATACCCAGGTCCATTTGAGAGTAGGTGTGATTTCTCAGGTTCTTGTTTGCTCTTCAATCCATGTCACTTGTTTCTTGCAGGACCGAGTTAGTAAAAATTAGACTTTTATTTGGTACTTATTTTGTTTTCACATTTAATCATTGGTGCCAAGTATATGATCAATGAAAAACGTTTCCCCTGTTATGTGTATTGAAGTATTATCAAACAGCCCCAATGACCAATATGACATGGGGAGGCCGTTATTCAACAGTGGATTGACAAAGGGCGCGCTATATAAAATGCTATTATTATTATTAAATGCATAATTTTTTATATACAACAACTTTTCAGATAAATTAAGGTATCGTGCAATATTAATTATTTAGTTTTAAAAACCAGTTTTTAATTTTATCTTATATTTTAATAAAAAAATAAAAATATTATTCTTCATTTTTTTAAGTAAATTGCCTTAAAAATAAAAGTGACCTTGCATTATGTACAGCATCACAGTGTCATGTTAGTTTGAAATGTAATGCACTAGTATTTAACTCCTACACATTATAAAATGAAGAAACCTTACCTTCTCCTTTGTGCCCCAAAACCTGTGGTACATGTTGTGCTCAGATTTCCAGATAGTATTGGTGCTCAGCTGCTAATGGGACTGTTATTTTGGAAGAAAGGTCAAATGTGTTGCCTGCATGGGTTTTTATTTCACTAATTTAATCACACGCAGTACTTGTGCATCTCTGTTTATTTGGAAAAGTTAGTGCTTCTGACGATTACAGAGGAAATGTGGCCGTGTGGGAGCTAAAATCAGAAGTAAATCAAGGTGCAAGGGCTTGGCAATATTCATACATTCAGCATCATTTGCACTGCATATACATGAATGTGGTGTTCTGTGCTTGCAGTTATATGTTTCATCATTAACAGATATGGATTATTTAAATAATCCTTCCACTAGAAAACAGGTCTAAACACACATTATTACTGATGCGGATGTGTGGCACAACTTTGCTAGTCGGGTTTTTCAATGTAATCCCAAAAACAAGTGGCACTCGTCTTCTAGGTATGAAACTAGGCTGCGTGTGCCAGGCTGTTCCACATCAATTTGCAGCTGCAGTAATAATGAGCCAAAAAGACTTTAAACTTATTTAGGTGCTCAGTTACAGCACAGTAGTGTCTTCACTGCATTGACATTAAAGTGTATGTCAGTGATATCACTAGTGTTCTCTAATGACACTTGTCGTTAGCTTTATTGTCTTTTCCTTATTAGCAAAGCTTCAAATGAATTCATTCAGCTCGAATTAATTTTATTTCAGACATATAGCGCATCTAAGTAAGCATCTTTAACACAATAACTTTATTTGTTGTTGTTGTGTTTTTGTCTTGAATCTACGCATCCATGCATGACATAATGTAGACAAAACTGTACAAGGGTTTTCCCCGCAGCAACGTGTAACCCGTTGAACTGTTAACTCTGCTCAGTGCCACCCCCGGCCTCCGTGACACGGCTTACCAAAGCGAGCGGCTTTGCAGCCGCTCGTCTGCCTGGCAACGGCGCTGGCTGGGCCCTAGCCGGCTCCCCTGGGGGCCATGTCATGTGTGACTCAGAGGTCCCCGTTTCCCTGGCTCATGTGCCGTGGGACCCCCCCAGACACGCTCAAGCGAGCGGTGCAGCGAGGGTTGATGTGTTTGACCCCCTGCGTGCGTCTCGATTCACACTCGCTTTGACGTGTCGCCAGCAGTGCCTGGTGGGGGACCTTTGTGTCGTCACTAATGAGTAGGAGGTAGTGCTGTCGGTGGTTGGGGAGGGGGGGT
Source organism: Geotria australis (assembly GCA_036362915.1). Taxonomy (NCBI): domain Eukaryota; kingdom Metazoa; phylum Chordata; class Hyperoartia; order Petromyzontiformes; family Geotriidae; genus Geotria; species Geotria australis. The sequence continues at coordinate 34,242,261 of JAZEWU010000001.1, forward strand.
GGTTGGCGGTTGGATGTTGGTGGGTATTGTTTGCTAAGCTGGCTTAACAAACAGTAGTGCATAATGACGGCAGATGTTTTTCTCGTCCGTACCGTTTGGCCGTTAATCATGCTGTGTTCATTTGGAAAATTCTGGGCTTTTCAAAGTAATGCCAGGTTTTAACCGGTGACCTGGGAAGAAATTAAAAATCCATTAAGTGGCAGTCATTTTTGACGAGCAATAGTGCCACAGTGCATTTTGCTTCGAGAATAATTTGAATAGCAATTATTGTCTGATGACTTGAATCAAAGATGATTTGATGAATACAAGGCGAGTAAACTCATTTATTTTACTTAAAAATAAACTGTGGCAACAATCGTAATGGTAAATCAATTGTTTAATATGTCCAAAATCTAAATTTTTGTGCGACTGCAGCATTATTAAATATTAGTGCATTGTATTATGCCCCAGCTATACTACATCTGGAAAATTATACATCACATATTGCATTATATTACCACTAAAATCCCAAGTTGTTAATTAAAATAATAACTAATTGGGCTCTTATGGTCTAAAATATCTGCCATTGATAGGTTCAAGCATGCAGGAGTGACCTCTATTTTAGAAGCTTTCAGCATTGCATCCTTGCCATTTGACCTCATCAGGAAATCAATTCCCTGCCGTGACAATTGTGGGCAAGAATTGTCTCGGTATGCTTGGAGTTCACTATGGTTCAGTGATGGCGCATTCCTGTCCACATTTGATTAAGTAGCACCAAGCCTAGTTAGTTTTCTTGTAGGATTCAAGGATTTAAAAAAAATCAATAATCATTTCACCACCCAAAATGGTTCTTCGCCACTATCATCACATGTAATACCTTAGCAGATTAATGTTGGTATTAAGATTTCTACATACTGTACTATGGTCCAAATGTGTTCTTTTGTCGATATGTTGACCATTAAACACTTGTCTAATTATGCATATAACTTTATGTTAACGGGAATTGCTGCACAATCTCTTTAATGCTAACTTTCACATTTACCTAAAGCCCTCTTGGCGTATATTGCTGAATATACACCACATTGGCAAATGACACCTTCAATGCTTTGGCTATAATTGCACCATGTCTTGCAGGGCAAAAAGACTTTTTATGGCATTGTTTACCCTAAAGGGCTGCCCTATAAATCATCGAGAGTGGAATGCATCTGGTGCTAAAAAGCACACGAGGGAATCAGGCTGGCCTGGGCAATGGTGTGAAATTTAGAGCAGCACAAATAACTGGAGATGAGTTACAACACGCTGCCATGACCTGAGAAAGTGTCTCCATTCACGTCAGCAGTTACGTTGGAGCAACTTGTAACTGGAGAGTGTGTGGGGGTCCTTTTGGCTGACATTCAGGCCCACTTGTCTCCAACCGTCAGGGCAGAGTTGTCGATGAGTGCAGATGGAATTGGAGTATTTTCTTCTTTTACAAGGATACTCTTGCGTCTGTATGGCTGGGGATGCATCAAATAACCTGGACCGGATACTGGCATTTCGGGCCATGCAGAGGTTGTGACGCACTCAGGGTGCTGTGTTGTATCACGTGTATTTCCTGCCATCATCACTGGCTCAGCTGACAGTATGGTTCGCGTGGCAGGTGTGTTGTTGGAGCCAGTGGGTGCGTTAAAGCCGGACACTTGAGTGGAGTCTCCTGCATTCTGTGTGTCCTCGTGACCTCCTTCTTGATTAAGTGTTTTTTAGTGTCGCCCCCCACGCTTCGTTAGGGCTCGGCTATATAAAGCAACAACGAGTAACCGCGCGGCATTATTGACGTACAACATCAAATGCACTGCATTAACAAATGGAAAACAGGTGTTGTGTTGGTCTCAAAGTGTCAACCGTGGGAATATGTAATGCACTCTGGTGTTTAGAGCTTCAAAGTCCAAAGAATTGTCTGTCTTTATAATGAGTGCAGCGAGGAAAATGCAACAATGTCATACATATTTATGTTAGCAAACACAGGAGTGAAATATACGGGGTATTGAGGCGAACATGAAGGTTTATTGAGGCATTGAAAGCGGTAGAGCTGAAGTAAAGACCTCCTTTAGTGCTAAACTTGATGGAAGGTTGAGAGGAAGAGGGATCTGCGAATCATTGTTTGAGTAAATAGAACAAATGGAATATGAGAGCAGAGTTATTTAACAGTAGTGGTGTGAAGAAGGTTTGAAGACAGGTGATCTTCAGGTGATCTTTTACACTTGAAAAACACGAGCTTGTGGAAGCATGTTCGCCACTTGTTGTAGAGGTTCACGGTTCGAATCCAGTGGCCACCATGATTCATACTGGAGGTGTATTAACTATAAGAAAATACACGCTGTCTATTGTAACAGTGGATATTAAACATCCATTGATGTCTGTTACAAGAGTAGGCCGTTGTGTGCCTGCGTCATGATCCAAATCTGCCGAATAAAAAATAAAAAAAATACCTGCAAAGGATGTTATTGAGATTTTACATAGCAAGTATCCCTCCTACGGGCAGGCGACAGAGCTTGGGCAATTGTTGACACCGGTTTCTGGCTACCATCCAATTTGTGGTTGTCAACCCTAATGAGATAGATAGGTGGACAAAATAGTTCCCTCTCGTTAGTAACCTTTCTGACGTTCTGAACCATAACTCTAACACGGACACTACACATTGCATAATGTATTGTGCTGATGCATAGTACACGCACGACACTTGAAAAAAAACCCCACGTGTGTCCATTTTTAGCACAGGCTTTCACAAATGTTCAGGCTCCTTGTAAGCACCTACGGTTTCCAAAATTTTATGGTTGTTCCTATAGAGTTGCCAGAAAATTAAAATGCCTCCTGCAGGACACAGGCACAATGGAGTGCATTGTCGTTCCTGTGAAATTTACAGCAGCGTTTGGCCAGGCAACGTGACCCGTTGCGTGGGCCAGGGCACTCTGCTTGCCTCTGTCCATTCCGCATGTTTCACGCTCTCTTGACATGTGCACGTCGGACAGGATTTAAAAAAAGTTTGCATGGTGTGAACGCGTTGGCGTTCGCTTGCCAGGAAAAGCTGTCGTAAACCCAACGCATCACGAGAATGTTAACAAAGAGGGGATAGATTTGTTGGGTGCATGTTCGGAAGCAGACAGAGGTACAGGGGGAAGGAGGGCTAACGGTCATAGCCTGCAAATGCTTTTAGATATATTTTTTACATATTATTTTGGGGGTGTGTAATCCAATAGACACAGCCGATTGGCACGAGCTGAGGCGAGATGCTTTATGTATATGTTACCCTTGCTCATCAGTGCTTGCAGCAATGTGCCTTGTAAAGGAGTGTTTATGTAAAAAAAAACTGGCAGGCGCTAATGAGAGGAGTAATACATTTTGCTTTGGGGGGCTTTTTTTGTTTTCTGTTACGACAGGCTTACCTTAACTTTACTTCATATTGTTCTTAAAGTTAATTCTATAAACACTTGGCTGTATGAATAATATTAGGTGTTTTTCAAGGATTTAAAAAAATCAACTTGTAAATATTTTTCTTTTCGAATCATACTATGATTGAAAGAGCATGGGATATTTTATTCCCTGCATGCCTCAACAAATGCATTTTGGCTTGTCCATGGTTACAAGCTGAAGGAAGGCAAGGGGAGATAAAAAGTTGGACAGGCTTATGTTTGGTGCATTTTTTCTTACTTGAAGTTGCCTATTGGCTATGGCAATTTCTTGTGGGAACTTCTGAACAATAATTCACTTTCAAACATGACAGACATCGGCTGGTCCTGAAGAACTTTTTAAAATGATTTTTACAGAGTTGTGGTTGTAAATCTCCTGTGATAAGCAACATCTTCAAACCTAATTGTATTTAGATCTGTAAAGCCAATGTGAATATTCACGATTCTAACACGGAGGTCCAAAATTACTAACATGGAAGTCTAAAATTTTATTTTTAAAGTCACAAACACTTTTCATCATATAAAATATTATTTTTCTCATCATATTCATTACACCTTTCACTGAGGACGTATATAACATTTTGTATAGAAACGTTTTAAAATATTTAAAGCACTGCAGTGGGATATGCATGACCACAAGTTGGAAATACTTCACTACCATCATTGTCTAAAGAAGTGCCACTGCCTACAATGCTAGCTTTTATGTGTTTTTCAGTTAATTGTAAATTTGTCGTTGTTGGTGAAGATGATGGTACAGCAATTTACAGTCCTTTATGGGTCGTTTCTTTTTTCTTGAGTTTATGTAGCAAAAAATATCTCTTGTATCCGGGTCTCCCTTGGAAAAGCGATTTTTGTGTCAGGCGATGTTGAGTTGGTTTTTGCATACTGTTTGACAACGATGATTCTCTCGTCTTCTCCAGACTGTGGTGCGTGCCGCATGTCTGCGATGCATGGGGCATCACTTTGCTGCACTCAACACGGGCGTCCTGCATTACAGCACCGAGCTGAGCATCTTCCTGGGCAGCAGTAGCACTGCCGTGGAGCCAGAGGGCGGCACGGGAGAAGACACTGGCGTAAAGGATGCCATGCAGCAAGCCGAGATGCAGCTTAAGATGGTGAGTTGCAGCTCCAGTTTGCCGTTGTGCTTGCAGGTTGTCTTCCGCTTTTCCAGTTTGCTT
>JAZEWU010000001.1:34246960-34257023 GCA_036362915.1 Geotria australis
ACACTTGTTTACCGCTTTATAACAAACGGTCACTGAGTGCTTTATGAGTTCATTCTAAAATGTGCAATGTCGCCATCGGAATGAGAAGAGAATATACAAAACGTAATAGAAATTCATAAAATAATATTGGGTAACATTAATGGATACATTCAATGTTATTAAACTCGAAACACAAGTCTGATAAATGTGTTTTTCTCTCATTAGAGCTTGACATGAGTCTACTTTTTAAAGACTTGGATGGTAAAGGTATACATAATATGATAATCCATTTTAAATATATACTACTGTATACATAGGCAAATATGTAATCTGTACTTACCACAATTGGAGCTTGCAGGGCTAACGTAGTGAGTCTGGAGACTGTTGCTGGTACAGTTCTGTATTGTACAAGATACTGAACTTACACTAAATTACTTTATAACCCTATGGGACCACGGCCGTATATGCGGTCGGACGTTGCGCGAACGGACGTTACGCGGCGCATGACTGTATATGGCCACGTGTGTGCCCATCCTAATTTTTTGCCGTAGCATGCACAGATGTGAATGCATTGATGGTGGAGCGACAGAGATTATTAGATGGCGGTTTAATCTATCCTCTCCCAACCTGTCACTGCTCTGGAGGGATATCATCACTCCTCCGTCTCCCACCGACCCCTACTCCTCAACCACTTTCCCTAACAACTTAGGTCCCCACATGCCAAGAAAATCTCCACTCATCCTTCGCGCATCCGAAACACTAAAGCTCACACTTGAAGTGTAGTTCAAATTCGTTTGGTGTGTTTTATTTTAACCTACCCCTTACTCCCCACTGTGGCCTTTAACACATCCTAATGTGCCGTTCTTATACACACTCGGGCAGTCTTCGCAAATAACTTTTAAACTGTTCACCCAAAGTGTACCGAATTGTTACGAGGTCATGGTTGGCTTGTGTGCAGGCATGCATGTATGTTTGTCGTTCCACAAAGTTGCTGTTTCGCCTGGCAGTTATGACATCCATTGTGGACTGCGTATCCAAATCCCTTTATCAGCATTTTTATGCAAATACTGACAAATTGAAATGTTGCCAGTGGATTAAATTCCCAACTGAGCGAGCTCTTGCACATTTGCCTTGGTATAAATTACATAGTGTGTTGCTGGGGCCGAAATGCTCTTGACAGCACTGTAGAGCTCACCAGCCAGTGCATTATATAAAGATGTGTTTACATTAACATTTTTAAAATGTTAACAAGACATAAAGCCTGATAACTAATGTTTAATGTCCTAAAATAAAAATCTAGAATTTATTAAGATCCACAGTAATAGGCGTTGTCTTACAATGTATTTTGTTGGTATTTTGACGACCAACCTGTCTGCTTGCCTTTAAATTATGTAAAGCAGAAATGGAATATACCTAGTATGAAAACAGACGGCAAATCTGACGTCAGAGCTGACCGTTTTGGCGGCTTGATTTGCATACAACCAGTTTGCCAATCTACACCACACCTTAAGCAAAAATAATGCTAACTGCCTTTGTTAGGTATTAGGTTTATGGGCATGAAATTTTAAAGGTGAACACATTTGGTTTGAGAGTGTTGACATAGATGGGAGTTGGCCAAAGGCAAACATGTTTAGCCTGGTAACAATGCCTTGTTGACTTCTAAGCCTTTGTTTGGACAGGCTGCTCTGCTGCTGTCTGTAATGTTAACCAAACAGAGCAATGAATACTTAGGCCCATTGCCCAGCCGTGGACCGCGAGTCAATATTGGTACTGTAAATAGCATGACAAATTGCTGTTGACATAGGCTTAAATTGTTTCATGCGCCCAGGTGATGGTTTTGAGCCGCTTGTTTGCATTGTTGTTAGAGGCCGCCTATTAGTGTGTCCCTTTTGCTTGAATACAAATGCGCTTCGAGCCATGCTGATGTGAAAGAATATCTGTGTGCGCGGCATCACGGTAGCAGAGTCGAATTGAGTTCCGCAAGCCGGTTTTACTCCGTGCGCGGCGTTCCGGTGTTTGTTTTTTTCTTCGGCGCTGCTTAACGCCAACGCGGTCATGGTTGTTTTGCACTTTACCCCAGCTCACCTGGTCTCTTAGATCCGCTATTCTCTGGTTTCTACAGTCTGTCATTCATTCCCCCATGTCGAAATACTGTATATAGTAGGGTGCCCGATGAGCTCTAAATATGCTTTCACGCGAGTTTGTGTCATCCTTGTTTATCGGTCTGTCAGTTTAACAAGGCAATGTGTGTTCTGTTAAAGTTAACCTATTGGAACCAACCGTATGGGTAATGTTTAACAGTTCCTTCATTACAAAGTAGCTGATGCATACAAACGTTTCTAATTATGGTATTTAAAGCCAGTTGTGTAGAAGTTTGTACATTGAATACAATGGACTGTGGCCTGCTAGTTACCAGCACGGACGTCTTAGTCTTTTGCTGTATGGTCATGCATCTAAACGATTTCCATTTGTTGCTTGGCTTCGTTAACAGAGACATACGGCGACCGTGTTTTGAATCGATGAAGGGTTAATAATGCTTATCTGTGCATAACACAGTTACCCTTGCATTACATTGCCAATGGGTAAGCACAGTTATATTTTGTCATGGCTTTCACAATGAAAACTAAATCCGACAGATACATACATACTTTACAGTGTAAATAATCCATTTACATATATTAAAACGAGACACCCACGTAAGCAGAATATGTATGTAAGCTGTATTTAAGTACATTACTTTAGATACACAAATAGAGCTAATTATGTCCAGAGCTGGCTGCATGTAAAACATAGCACGATTATTCATTGATGTTTTAGAGATGAATGTCAGATAAATGGTCCCACAATACCCCTTGAGTTATTGGTAAATATCACAGCCATAAGGGATTGGGGGGAAATACCATTTTGCCCTATTACGGTTTAAAGTAACAAAGAAAATTAATCTTTTATAAATTCCAAGAAGTGAAAACAGACGGATAAAATAATTCAAATGAAATGCTCTTATTAAAAGTGGTTGGGCATCTGTGTGTGTTTTTCAGTCACGTGTGTGTTCACGTGTGTGTTCACGTGTCACAGGCATACCCACGCGATGACGCCTGTTGGGTTATATCATTACTGTAGTGTATACTCATTGCACATATCGCGTGCGTTTGGGTTAGTTGTCCAAAAGACAAACGAGACAATTGTTGACCACTTTGTCGCAATAATACACTGCACCTGCTGGCTGCTAAACTCTAGCCCAGGTCTGTTTGTGGCTGTTTGATGTAGCAGGTCACGACTCTTATCGTTTTACGTCTGCATTGGTGCACGTTATCACATATCCAGCTATGTGTGCAGAAGCTGTTTGTATAGCATGCCCCAGACACCCGAGCACACAACACTTGTTTTGGAGAAAGGTACACCACTGTATACCATTGGACGTTAAAACCAACAAGGCTAATGTTGTTATTGATTAAAGTTATAATTATGTTTTTTTTCCCAGGCTGATAAGATTGCCCGTGAATTACCCATTACAGTCTGCGGAGGGAGGGAATTTAATATCCGTATCAGCAGCTTGGCTGATGAGAATACCTTGCCTTTGCCAATTTCGTAGTTTAATAACTTGACCTTTCAACCCACAATGAGGCTGCAGTGTTAGTGCAGTACACCACTGACCCTTAATTTGATGAAGGACATATTTAGGTTGATGATTTACTGTGGGTGGGAGGTAAAACTAAGCTTGTCAACAGGACCTTTTTGAAAACACAGAGGTGCTTGCATATACAGGCAGTGGCCAAAAGGTGGTGCATGGACACTATGACAACGAAATGTAATCTTCCCTAACACGGACTAAAATTACTTTTACATCCCTAAGCAAAAGTATTGCACCATGATTTATTTCATCTTGCCGATCAGCGTCAAACGTTTAGAACTTGTTTTCGTTCAAATTTTTTTGAGTGTTTAACCAGAGAATTATTTTACCTCTTAAAATTGAGGATGGACATTTAATAATTCTAACCAATTAAGGAGGGAATTGCTATAAAATTACAATGTTACTCTAATAATGCCGTGTTACAATTCCATGGGTTTGGGGGTGGAGGCACAATGCCTCGGGAGTGGGGCTCCTTTCCCTTGACCCATCCATTTAGGACACAAATTATGCATTGATTGATTTCCTTTATTTAATCAGTTGAGAGTCTATTGAGATGAATTATCTGTTATATTGTGCAGAAGAACATTATGAATTATTTATTACATGTATAGGTGTGGGTAACTTAAAAATATAGGATTTTTGATTGTCAGTGGAACTCCATCATCGCTCGTAAGTGGTAATGTTGCAGTGTTTAAAAAAACCATATCAGGCTGCAGAAATATGTGCATATTCCAGAGTCGTCCCAGTGGCCATAATACTTGTAATGTGCCTGATCCCGTCAGATATCGAAACTAAGCAGCATTGAACCAGCATATTGCTTGCATGGGTTGTCGCTGCATAAATCAGGTGTTAAAGGCTACCACGCTGCTGCCTTATGGGCAGTGCAGAAAACAACCCTGGTTGTACTATACTTTGTTCCACATCTATGCTCGCTGCATTTTGGCAACACACTACCCAATGCAGGGAATTGTCAAATAACCCCCATGGCCAGACCCTCATCCAGCAGTGGATTGGCCTAAAATACTGTACAGTACATGTACAGAAGTCATAGCTTTGACTGCCAATTGGCTGAGTGGAGGGCATGTCGCTTACTAGATTGTACATCTACAATAGCTCGCCACAAAAAAAATCATCCCCTCATCTTTCGGTTCCTGCGTCGGGAGTTCAATGATTTTTGCATGGAATCATAATGGACGTTATGTAAACAATTAGGTTTTGCACCTGCTGCCCATAAGCATCATTAGCCTATTAACACGAATAACGACCCACTCTCTGGCCCTCTACCCCCACTCCAGCCAGTCGAGTGCTGCCCAGAGCCTTGGATGCAGCACTCTGCAATGCCCATCTGAAACAATAAGCTGTGTTTAATTGTCCTTATAACACAACTTGACCATTCTGGGTTTTTTTTTTAATCCTGTATCCTCGTTGTTATAGCAACAAATAATTTACAGTGCAAAGACGCTGAGTAATCTCTTGGCAGTAGAGGTCCTTAACAAATTGTGAAAATTACATGCTCTTATGGCTGGAATCGCTGTTTTACAGCATAGGTTTTTGTGATTGCGCTGTATGGCTCTCAGATGGCTGTACCATGCGTTGTTCGAGATGTTTGACGTTTCACTGTACGTTGCCGATGCTTAGTTTTTGAAGAAGCTCTAAGCCGGTGGAACTTAACGTGTCAGAAATAACTTTGAAAAACAGTACAACACGAAACACATCAAGAGCTATAATCACTCTCTTTATAAAAGACAGCCGCTGTTGACTTCACTTTCAGCAGATGGTGCTGCTGGCTTAGCAGATGTTTCTTATTTTATCGACCCTTGAGGCAAAATGGGCTGAGACCACCTGACAGCGATTGAACTTTTGACCTTGCAATTATGTGCCCACTGCATGGGTCCAAGGTTTTGAACCTCGAACTTGCGGAAACTGATCATCATTACGCTTCAACTTGCTTGGCCTTGCAGGATGGGAACACTTAGAAGAGTAGGGTTTGCTTCTGCCCTTGAAAATGGTGATGGTTTGTAATGGGTCACGACGCAGCCACAGACAGGTTTGCCAATTTACAGTGCACAGTCTGTGCATTGACTCAGAAATTAATTTTAAAAGTCAATTCAAGAGGTTATCACCCCAGCGTTTCCCTCTTCCGCACCCCTCAGCTGTTGTTGAGACCAGATTTCTGAGATATGCGCTACATTACTGTGTAACTGTAAAAGGAAATTTGTATTTTATTCTAACAAGTCATGAATAAATTATAGGAAAATGCAAATCCCAAACGCCTGACATTTTTGCTGTAATATGCTCATCATAATTTGCACAATATTCATTGAATGTCTTCATTTTCCAACAAAAGCCACATGTTAACGGATTAAAAAGCCTTGGCATAATATGTACGAAATTTGTAAGAATAGCTATTAGGAAAACACTGCGGATATGCAAGTTTTAAGGGTTTTTTTGTTATGAAATAGTTAAAGAGCCTTAAGATGCCGCCAACGTAGGAGGTGAAATGTTGGGAAGGAGAGAAGAGGAAAAGTCCCCATGGCTATCCCGAAACAGTGGCTTTTGAGAGAAATTTGCATACATCGATCCGTGACAACCTAGATCAATGCATTTAGAATGTAGACAGTTTATATTGCTGTTAATATTTTCTAGCCGGCTGCACAATATTAAAAATAAATAATTTTAGTGAAATGTGTAATTTGTTCTATTTATGATTTATCTAGTCAAACTGGCAACATGGCATTCGTGGCCAATTACTATAAATGTCCCTCACAGCTTCTGTAAGTTAAGCATTACGTATAATATGCATTTAGATACAAAATCAACCACTCCCATGGTCAATGTGTTTGGTAAATTAAAGGAGACAAAGCCCTATAAAGACCAGTCATATTAAACATATTATTCTCTATGCTTTATTTAAACCAGGCAAAGAGTCGATTGAGATAATTGTCTTTACAAGGGAGACCTCAGAAACAAAGCAATACGTTGTACAGTAGGTATCTGAGGGGGAAATGCGGTTTAGTAGGTAGTGAACTGCACTGTCAACCCAACGACCTCAGTTTGATTCCTAGCTGTGGTTAACATCTGCGGTGGTCCTGGGACACCTGCCCCCATTCCCCTCCTCTTTATCAATCCACACTCCTTACTCGCATGGTAAAGAGTGATCAAACAACTGCCATGACCACATGGACTAGGGACGCTTTCATCCTACAGTGGAGTGACAAAGGGACGTGAATTATTAATATTAGCATACAATGTACTCGTTACATGTGTGTGTCTATCAACACACACATAAACTGGTACAGCAAACTAAAAAATAATCTGTTTATATAGAGTATTTTCTTATTTATTATACTGTGTACTACCTTTATTGTGATTTTATTTTATCCTTGGGCTCTGTGAGATGGTGGGAAGGCGCATAGTTGTGTGAGCCAGCGTGACTGACACGTGGCCACGGTTGGCAAATACGTAAATTGCTCTCCGCCTCCCCACCCTCCGTGTGTCCCTCTCCCTCCCCGTCTGTCTTGTTGCTCTCTCTCGCTCCACGTCTGTCTCCTGCATCCTCTGACCGTAGTTTTACTAAGAGGTTTCAGTGGAATAGAGCAATGGCACAATGGGTTAATTGGGTCCAAAGCACGTTGATTTTTTTTCCTAATTCATGGCTTTCTTTATTACCGTGGCCTCCTACCACATTGATTACCGATACTGTAAACTGAAATATAAATTAATGAGTAAGTAAAAATGGAAATGGCACTCGTTGTGCTGCATACCCGGGGATTGGCCGGGCTGTCGAGGCGGCTGCCAAGCGGCGGTTAAATGAAACCGAGAGGACGGGGTGGGTGACGCAGGGCTTGCTGCGTGTAACGACATGCCAGGCGATGACAGCTCCCCGGCACCAACGACACGCTCGCCCTTCGCTCCCCCACTGTATCGACCCACGGGGCGTCCAGGGTGCCCCCCCCCCAATTCCCTTCCACCTGCTGCCCATCCCCACTACCCCTAAAACTATCCCTGCGCACACCCCATCACCCCCGCCTGCCTTCACTCCCCAACGTAGCTCCCCTCGGACCCCCTTTACCACAACCCCCTCCCCTCAAACTATGAGAATAAAAAGTGGTGACAGGGAGACTGTGCCAAGGAAGCAGGAGGGCACAGACGCGTTGCTGAGGATTGGCTCGAGGGGGCGACGGGATGTTTATGCGAGAACGGAATGCAACAATGTGGCATTGATGTACGTCTTCATTACACCATGGCCTATACTGTTTTTATAAACCTGGATTTAATTTCACTTGTGCCGATAGAAAATTTAGAAAGCGTTGTGAGCGTTGGCTGCACTCCTCCCTAAAGATAGCTATTTCCATGATCACTTTCTCATTTACTGCTGGTGCAATGATGCAGATTGTGATTAATGTCATATCTGTTTCATGCCATAGCAATAATTTATTTTTTTAAGTACCCACTGGCTCTCCAGAAGGGTCTTCAGAACATGATGCGCTCCTTAAAACTGATATTTTGAGGTTGCAAAAAAAATAGTTGTGATGAATATGGTAAGCTGAAACAAGGTCCATAGAACGTTTGTTTGTCTCTGTACAGCTTCGTGAACAGGATTGTTATCATATCATGCGCACCTGCTACTTGGAAACTTACTGCTCTTTTAGTGTCTGGGTGAGTGGGCACTAAGGAGAGGCTTTTGAACCATTTTTTGTGGCTTTTGCAATTTTGCTCGCGGTGCGTAAGAATGCGCGGCCGGCCGTTGCGATCCCCAAACCGCTGGGAGGTAATTGCAGACAACTGGCCATGGATGACTCACAGGAGCATAACACTTTAAGCACAGTTGGCTGCTGTCTTTGCGCCCTATAACTTTTTCTCAGCAAATGTACTTCCAAGGTCTTAGCGAATGATGCTTTAATACTCTATAGACCATTTTATTTAATTTTAAAAAAATCAGTGTTGTGGGGCTTTTGCCAACATGCCAGTCCATCCATGTAGCCAGTTATGGGCTTGTTATTTCAGCGAAAAAGTGCCTGGGATGAGAGATAAAAGTCAGCGTGGTGCCAGTTAATTTCAGGGTAAACCGTGTTATGCTGGAAGCCAGGGCACCCTGATCCATATGCCACCTCTGTCCTGCTTTACTCTCACCCCATCTTGCCCTGATGTTAGACTCTCTAATGAGATTCGCTGAGTTAAAGTGTTCACAATCATTATCACTCTCATTCATTAGATTTTTTTTTACTGCTTGATGGTGCCTTATGAACTACTTGATTGGCAGAATTTCCTACAACGCTGAACAAGTCTGCAACGTTAATGTATTCTCTTTTCACTAAATTCCAAACATTTGTACATTTGCCTATGCAACTGATTTTCTTGCAAATTAGACAATCACTATAATGGGTGCTCTCATTTGTTTTAATAATAGATTGAGTAATTGTTTTTTAACTTGTCAGTTACATATTTTTTTTATCTATTACTTTCAATATGTACCAATCCTATTTGTGAAACATCAAATGTAGATTCATTTGATTCCTGTACATTTTGGTCAGATTATTATCCCGTTTTGAAAGTGTTGTATTAATATATTGCATGTGTATATTTCGTGTGCCAATCCCCTTAGGTATTACAGCCTGCTTTTGGTGGTTGTTCAAATTCATAAAGGTTTTGCACCTTTGGCACGCTGTAGTTATTAATCATTGTTATTTATGATACATGAAAAAACGCAGGGACAGTATGCTTCGTTAAATGAATAAATGGACCCCTATTTTCTATATGCACTTGGAAATCAAATATATTATAGTCTCTCGGTATTTTCTCCTTTCAGATGTATCTTAACCAACAACATTTGTTGAATCAAGCCAACTAGACTGGTTCTGTGTTTCTGGAGTTCATTTGCAGAGTCAGTCCTCTATGCAGATTTTGGCAATTGTGGTGTATGGCTCTCCAATGTGTGCTTGGGTTGTACTTTGTGTTGTCCGGCATGATGTTTTGACGTTTTGCTCCACGTGTTCAGAGCATGTGTGAGCGGAACATCGGACATAATGCCATGGAGGGTAATCTTCGGCCTTCGTGGCGAATACCAGGGGGTACAACACGAAAACACATCGGAGTCAGGATGTTATTAAGTATATTGTACATATCATGTATTGATTTCGTACAAGTAGTTTTTCTATTTGTGATAAGAATAGAGCAACCTTTTTTAAATAAAAAAAACGTGTAAGTTTTAGCCGAAACCATTCTTTGGTGAGTAGTGCCTGACTGGAGACATCTGCCCCTTGTGTGTGGGGAAAGGCTTCCCTGACGCCCAAGCAGTAAGTTGTCGCACCAGCCTTTGTAACATGAAAACACTGGCAAGCACCAGGTTTTGCCGTCGCTAAACAAATGCTGAGACAAAATCATAACCCGATAAGTGAGTCAAACGCACAAGTCGATGTATCTACAATTGCCGCTCCCTGTATTTTACGTATT
>JAZEWU010000001.1:34257321-34293159 GCA_036362915.1 Geotria australis
TCTTTCGTTGTTGACATGCCGTCCTCTTTGCGGCCCTTGTGCAGCGCTTTGTGACCCTCGGGTGAAAGGCGCTATATAAATTGATATTATTATTATACTCCACAGCCAGGTATTTATTTACTTAGAAGGGTTTACTTTGTGATTTACCGTTAATGCTAAGTATTTTTTTGTTGGTTTTTTTGGGTTTGAAACAATAACAAACATCTGAATCATACACCGTGATCTTTATTGGACAGTAAATTACAATAATCCTTCTTTTGAGAAAAAAAAACGTTGTACGTTTTGTCCGATGTTACTTTGCCAAGACCGCATGCAAGTACAGTAGTATACACAGTTGTTGATACGGACTCTTAACACCCATGAAACAGTGCCAGGAAATACTAAAACGTTCCTTAAGGTTTGCTATCACATGCTGCAAATTATGTAACAAACAAAACAAGTGTTGTTCTGTGGCCGAGCATGAAATAGTGCGTTCCTCTTTGTTGGCAGTGGTTTTACTAAGCTTGACAGATCTTAGGAAACCACTGTTTGTCGAGTTTTATTTCATTCCCATTCTGCGCGCGAGTCCCAATAGGCTTGGCAAGAAACGTCCAACGTCCTATAGCGCTCGGTTCTAGTAAAACGGGAGTCCAGTTTGGCTGGCCCCATTTGTTGTTGTTGTTCTAATTCTTCCTTGGAGGCAACGTTCGGTCATGCTCAAAACCACTTGGATAGTTAAGTCTGTTGAAATTCTCTTACTGATCAAAAAAGGCTCTGCACTCCTAGATGTGTTTATTGTGAGGGGCTAAGTCTTTGAGCCAGAGAGTGCCTCTTGGAGAGCAGCCGGGTGGTCTGGTGCTTATGAGAACAAAATTCGCCACTTTTAAGTGTCCCAGGTGCATTGTCAGCAATTGTATTGACCCAGAGTGGCCAGGTGAAAAATATCTGTCCGATTCTTAACAGGAGTAGGCCATTCTGTGTTTCGCTGATGACACCAAAACAAAATGTTCCTGCAGTTTTCAAGTATCCCACAAGGGGGAATTACATTTTTCTCATTAACAGTCAGTGTATGACCTTACGGATCCATTGTGTATAAGGGGTAATTAGGGAAAAGCCAATCATAGCGGTAAGTACGGCCGGGATGAATACAACCTGCTATATTGACCAATTCTTAAAGGTTAAAAAGGAAAGTAAGAGGTTAGCTGTGTGGTGTTCCTTGCACTAATGTGACCGTGTCATGCGTTTGTTTCCAGGCGGAGGATGAGTTGCGCAGGAACCGTTTGATGAGAGACATGGCTCAGCTTCGGCTGCAGGTAATGCCGGCATTGGAAGCACTGCACACGCGTACACACACAAAGCTTCAGAAGCAAGGTGGCCAGCATAGAACGCATTAACTTAATGGAGTAATCCCATGTTTTCGTATCACATTTTTATTTATTGACCCTTTGTACATAATTAGAAATGTGCAATAATTGAATACGTTCATATATGCCTATCTTCATCAAGAGCCATGGTTGTCATGATCAGTCCTTTCCAAGCTATTACCACCTCTGACATGCAGGTGTTTGATGGATTATTACATCACAAGATCACGCGAGGGGTGGCTTGAGGAGGCCTTCATCCAGCGGGAGATGGACCACGGCTGATGATGATGCACAGCTGTGTTGGGGGGGCGGATAAAGCTTTGCATTTTGTGTTGTCTGTTTTCAGCCAGGTTTTTGTTTCATGCAAATTCTATGGGCAGGATTTTCCCATTAACGTTGCAGTGATATTTTGTGCTGTCTTGAGCATGGGATGATTTCGCTGCTGCTATACTCGCCTTGCTACCCACACTGTGTCTGTCCTGCACATGGGACGAGCCTGAACCAAAGATCTCAATGGGCAATTCACTCGGATCATTCCTGCTTAGTTGGCCATGTGAAGCAACATCCTAACGTCCCTGCGTCAGCTGTGAATCCAACATTCGAGTGTCTGCCCGACTCCCTAATGTTTTCCTTTTGTAGCAATGTCAGGAGGACCTGGCAGCACATTTGAGAGATTTCACGGTATTGTCAAGTGCTTTGCTCTGCTGTGAAAGAAGCACCGCTGCTGCCAGAGATTACAGTCCACTATAACAAGTGTTGTTGTGTTTTACTTTCTATGTTAGGCCCGTTCTAAAGTGGTGATTTTTTTTAATTGTTTTTTTATTTTTCTTGCCGGTTAGTGTAATGAGGCTTTTTTTCCCTTCAATGAAATTGTAATGCACGCTCTCTAAGTTGCACAAAGTGAAAGCCTATGCATTTGTCTAGCCGACCCAAAACTGTTGTATTGCATTTTTTTACATTTCGATGGACTTGCTTATCAACAATGCTGCCATATAGCATTGAAATATCTAAACTAACATACGGTACAATTTTATTTAACTTAATACAGCTACATCAGTAACTAAACAAAACAAAATATAAAATGAGTTATAATTACGTGCAGTAGGAAACGCGCCAATACATTTACCGTTCAAAACATTTCAGATGTACAGTAGGCACAATTAATATCAATACAAAAACACTGCAGGATTCAAATGTATTGTGCGTGGTCGTGAAATGGGCTGTGATGTTGGCATTGCCTGCACACTGTGTCAAGAGTCGTGTCGAGGGGATAAAAAATATCGACATTGTGGCCCCGTATTTGAAAGCTCCCTCGCTGGGGGGGGGGGGAGAAAAATGTCTGTAAAATATAGCACACTTTATTGCGTCCGTGACTCACTTTCCCGCGACACTGCCTCACAAAAACATCCTTAATCTTCTAGTCTCCCTGTAGCAGAATCACCATTTTTTACCAAGCTGCTTTTCCTTTTTTTTATTCCATCGGTACAAGCAGCCCGTGTGTGTGCCAGTGTGCGCGTGCCTCTGTATGCGTGTGGCCCAGAGGGGGCTATGCTGGTAGCGTGGAAAGATGCTGGCCGCCTTAGGCTTCGCATGCTTGAGCATGAAAGCGTTTTACGTGGGCGTACCACGATAAGTTGGATTGAGCGGCTGGAACAGCAGGAAGCCAAATTACATGCTGGACTTGACTCAACTTTTGGTTTTTCTTCACCATCAATAGCTATCAGATGGCCGCTCGCCGCCCATGTCTAAATGCCCAGCCTCATGGCGGAAATGTCACGGTTACAGTTGAATGACAGTTAACTAGAAAATGACTTAATAGTGGATCTTGTGAATGTTACCATGTGAAAGCCCCGCCGTTAATATTTTGTTCTGAAGACATTTTTCTACGTGTTTTGTCATTATGGTCATGTACAAGGGCCTATAGCAATTTGCGTTGTGGTTTGATTAAGCTAATAGTCGCGTCACTTGCCGCTCAAACATTTTCCATAATCCAGGCATTTTGAGAAATTTGGTCACCAGTATTATTTAAGATTCAAGATGCTTAAAACGTACAGTGTTGCAAATTTCTACAATGTGCCTGTTAGAAGCGTGAAGACAATGCAGGCTGGGCTCTGCCCGGCTGAGGAGAGTATGATTAGCACAATTATGCTCATTGTTCTTACTACTGTGTGGTGTCAAGGATTTACATATGTAATACAAGGGTCAATTAGCACCTGCCTACTCAGTGATACATAGTGTGTGTATATGTATAGACATATTTTACATTTTGACCAATTTTACATTTTCCCAATTTATCATCGTCTTAAACACAGTACATTGTATCACTGTTTACTTGGTGTGTGTGTTAAGATCATTGGCAATATCTAAACCTGGTCTGGGACGCCTTAGGTTGACTTGGGTTACCACGAGGAAATTCGTGCGGTGCGGACACATTAGCTTTACATAGACAGCCGATGCTGACGTTATGTTTTGAATAGGTGCCCCACCAACTGTAAGCTGGCAGCAGCAGGCAGGTTGTCTGACCGTGGCGGTTGTGTCGCTCTGCATGTGCCACACTCGCTGCGAACAGGAGGAAGTGCGCGAGCTGGAGGGCAGCCTGCGCCCCCCAGGCACCTCCGCTTCGCTGTCGCCGTACCTGGTCCCGGACGCAGGCGCCATGAGTCAGCACCTGCAGCTGGTGCGGCAGCTGGCCGTCAGCGCACGCTTCATTCTGCTCATCCCCCGTGCAGGTGAGACAAGGCTATCGCGTCGCTCTTCCCGTTACCTCTTCGTTTTGTTTATACACGTCTCATATGTTTGGAGAGTCAAGAAGCTGGTTTTGATTGCGCTAGTTATGGCGCGAGAGGTGGCCCATTGGTTCAGTGAGGGCTCATGCTGATTGGGTCAGAGCATTGAGCCAGTACCTCTGAGATAATGGATTTAAATCAGGTCAGTTACCTTAGAAGGTTTAACGGCTGCTCAAGTTCTCCAATGTGTATTTGGGTTGGACCGTGTTTAGTTGGGAATGATGTGCATGTGCAATGTTTTGCTCTACTTACTGAGAGCAAACATTGGACAAAATGCCAAACAACATCCGGTAAAACCTGAAAACACATCAATACAACTGAGATGTAGTTTTCTAACTTCGTATATTATGCCATTGTCATGCAGCAAATGCCATTGAGCAGCATAAAAAGTGTCATGTGGTTGTGGTGAGGAAGTCTTAAAGTCATGCTAGAAGTATTCTGTGGTGTTAAGTGAGGGCCATTTTATAGAAGGCATTGTAGAGGTTTTGGAACAATGTTGAAGCGTGTCTCACCTTGATTCCAGTTGTACACTTAGGTAATTATAATCTCTATTGAAAAATTCAAGAAACGTTTTTGCGTAGTGTTTTTAGTGTGTGTGTTCAGAAGCACCTCAGATCCTGTTTACTGTGCAAAACAAGCACGGGATATTTTTGAAAATAGTCTTTATTTACTTGAGCAATTTATATGGTGTGTTTGGAAGCGCCAGTCTTGTGTACCTGTACCATTCATAAAGGGTGTAGGGAGAGCCAACGTTCTGTTTACCTTGGCTGCTTATTCAGGAGGATCCAGTTGCATGCACATACACACGCACACCTGTCGTTCTGCCCATGTAATCATCTTTATGCTCACGTTGGGTGGCAGGGTACCACAGTGGTAACATCTGCCCCTCACAGAAAGAAGTTCCTGCCCAAGGCGGTTCAGTTTCTGCCACAGGGGCCTTTCTGTGCAGAGTTTGTATGTTCTCTCCCTGTTCTGTGAGTTTCCTCCGGGTTTTCCAGTTTCTTTCTGCAACAAGAAAAAAGTCATTAATAATTTGCCGATAACATCCAAATATATAGGGACACAGTGTCTGGCAGGTTGGCGCCGGCTGTCAGCGTGGCTGCCTCCGCCCCACCGCTCTTTCCTGAAGCGCTTCAAGGCCTCTGGGTGAAAGGCACTTTTTAAATGTAATACATTATTATTATGACTCAATACTCACCTGTGTAGTCACATGGGCACATTAACACCTGCACACACACACACACACTTATCTCCTAAAACCCTTCTTCCTTAAAACATTACATTGTCAAGTAACATGCATTCCAGGTGCAGTAATTTTAAGATCATTCTATCTGATGGAAATCCTCTTAGGTGGCAAAGGTAAACATTTGCACACATCTTACATAAAATTAGCTCACCCGTTTGTGTAAATATATTTCACATTATGTTTCCAGTGAGTCAATAATTGATGCTTTTTTAAAATATAAGGTTGTTAAAATCAGTTTGCGTAGGTTACTGCGGGTTTTTTAAGGTGGGGTTTGGAAGCTAGAAGCCACTACCCATTACTTGTGGCTTTAAGGTATTTAGCTTTAAGACTGACACATCCTCAGCAGCTGCCAAGAGAAAAAAAGACTCATAATAATGTGGTCATCGCAATCATCTTCCCGTGGCTAGTCCCGCTTACTGCATAAGATTAGACAGAGGTTTGTTTTTTACTCGCACCAACCATGCTGTTCCTGCTGTGGCATTGCGCCACCAATCCTAAACGAAACCCGTAAAACAAGATACGTTTGTGTTTGTGAGAGAAGGGGCTTCTTGGGGAGTTTGAGGTCGCTCATGCATACGTGAAGATTCTCAGATGCTTGAATGAGTATAAATTGCACAACTGTGAGCATATATGTGTTTGTGTGTCCACCCACGCGTGACTGCATACGTGCGTGCATGAGTGCGTGCGTGTGTGGTGGTGGCAGTCTGTACAAGTCTGAAAACTGAGTAGAGGCTTGCCCGCATGAAAAAACATGTATAGCTGTAATCATAAAGAGAGAATGCTGTAAGATAAGCTGTTTGAAAACCATCAGCATACTTTTATTGGAGAGCGTTCAAATGACTGAAAACATGTTCCTTGTGGTACTTAACTCCAGGGCGCTTTACCATAAGATAGATTGATGTGCACGTTTAATGTGGTAAAACATGTTTTTAACTGCATTTCATGTGCCACATATAGTTACATGCTTTTTGCATTTGAATTGACAATGTATAAACATTTGTAGTACCATTCTTGACCTTTTCAAGCTGACTTAATATTTTAAAGAACCATTTATGGTCAAGTATTTATGTACGTCACACATACCATATAAATGTACAGCCCTTTCTCATTCTAGTGGGTTTTTTTTTACCAAGGACACTCCACACTGTCGGTCCTGAATGTTGTTGACCATACTTCACCATCCTGGTCAGTATGGGTGGATGACAGGTAGGTTGATGATAGGGTGGGTTGGGGAGGCGGGCAAAGACCCGTTCCGATATCATTCACCACTTGTGTTGCGCATGGCTGGGAATCAAACTGGTCGCTGGGTTCACACCCCAGCGTGCCATCCACTGAGCCACCATTCCACTCGCACATACCATATTCGCCCATAATATATGCACGAGCATAAATATAGTACAAATAGTGATTTGCATATTTTTACAGACACCCACGCTGATGTGCATGATTGCCGAAATTTCCGTAACAACAATCTATAAATGAATGTCACTGAGTCAGTTTCACAAATAAGGGAACAATACAAGTAAAGTGGGCTGACCAAGAGGCCCACAGCACACACGCTTCTTTGCATGTGGCCCTGTGCTTTTAAACTCTTGGCCCGCTACACGCCCCAGTGACACTGTCTAGCCCACAAGCACGCGTGCTTGTTTGTGTGTGTCCTTGTGGTTTTTCGCCCCCATTCCTTATCCCACTTCTTTTTGTGTGTGTGTGTCTGTCTTGCTCACTCTTGCTCTCCCACCAAGACCAGCATCTACTATGGGGTTTGGCATGCGTAACTGTGTCCCTTGATGTGTTAAGCCTGGCTGCAGCCCCTGCTTGGTCGGTAACGGCTTTGGCGGCGTCTAATGGGCTGCTTGCCAGCGGTTAGGACTGGGCAGGACACAGCTTGCCACCACCACATGGCTTTTTTGGTTTCTAGGGCATTTTGCATTTTTTAAAATGCTTGTTGGGGTGGGTAGGCAGTGACTTAAATATGCATGACCATTAAAACATTGACAAGTATGAAAGCACTTGCTAGTAATCAAATGTACTGCTGCACTGTATTTTTTGATCGGGTAACACTGACTGCTGAAATTAGACTGATGAAAACTGTGAAGTATTAATCAGGTCACGTAACATAGTTTCTCATATGTCTTCTGATTTAGACAACTACTGATACTCGTTTTTATTTCAACGGCAGCATTTTACGTTCCTTTTCAACGTTTCTTCACCAATGACTGTGGTTTTGTGTCACTGCATGTGTAAAGATACATAATAGTTTTAAGATAGCAATATCTGCACATTGGTACACATGGAGGGAAATGATATACCGCCCCCTGTGTTGCGATTCAAGGTTGAAATTCAATTCAGAAATTGATTTGCTGTTCTACTTTCAATGCAGTTGCCTACAGTGGCTGCAGGACTCACCTTGAATCGAACAGCATCGATTCTCACACATGTGATTCAGTGCATTATCTTGCACTTTAAAACGTATCTAATTCGAGGAATGATAGCATAGTTCTATCCCTGTCATAAAGTGGCGGGCCGTGTATTTTACACCTAGGCTTTCAGTGCTATCCTCCCGCAATTAAACCGCCTCTGATCATGCCACACGAAAAATTCTGACTGACGTAAGCGGCTAGGCAAGCTAGAAGGCTCCGGCATGTGAAAGAATACGCCCAACATGGCAACCTCGAAATCTGATTGGTTAAAGAATATGACAATCAACAACATCGTCCCCATTTGCTTCAACAGCAGAGGGGATTCACTCGAAATTCTGAAGGCCTCAGGGTAGATTTTTCACCCAGAGACATCACAAGTGGAAAATCTGATTGGATAAAAGCTTGTATTTATATGAGCTGCACTGGAAGCAGCGTAACTGAGGGAGAGAGTAGCAATGAAATTACGTTAATAGACTGATGGAAACGTACTTTGTAAAATACATATAGCATTAATAAAAACATATATTACGTTATAAAAATATAATTTTCTGATTCTGACCCTGCTGTCATATACATCTGGAAAGGGCACTGTCGTAGAATCTTGATATTTGTTGACGACTCGGTGTTTAGTAATTTTCCAAGTATTGTAAATGCTTTGGACAGAAGTAATTTACTGGTACATATAATCATCAGCGATGCAATCCTGGTCGAAGCCCTCCCCACATCGTCACACACGTCTCGTGATCCATCTCGCTCTTGCGAATTTACTGATTTTGTTGCTCCATCTGTGTAATAGACACCCTCTTTGGCATGTTCCGTCCTTTGGCTGCCACTCAGTTGACAGCCATCAGCACATCTTAGTCGGTGAATACATTCACCATTTCTCTTCATGCCTTTATTTCTAAAATCTAATTTAAAAAACATATCTTCTACTGTGGCTATGAATAGCTTTGGCAGTTTATCACTCTGCCTGATTCATTCCTCATTTGTATTTTTGTTAATTTATCCATGCTATGTCAGTGTAGTTCCAGCTTTATAAATTGTTATAACTTCTGTATTATATTGTTATGGTCTAATTTTTTGAGAGGTTGGATGACTGAATCAAATGCCTATTCATAGTCCACAAAAACTTTTCTAGAATATTATTGATAGAATGTGGAAAAAATAACTTTCCTATAACCAGCTTGCTGTCTTGGTGAGTTGCCCTTTAAATTGTCTATTATTCAGTTTATTATTCAGTTTTCTATGATCGTTGTGACAGTTTATATGTGTGACAAGAGGCTAATGTGTGTAATTCTTAAAATCAGTTTTGTTTGCCTTATTCAGTCAGGGAATAAAGAATGATTGCGGTCCATATTGGTGAACAGAAAAATCATTTTACACTCTGGTGCATTGTGAATTGTGTTCTTGTATTCCCCTGTTTCAAAAATTTACGTTAGAATGATGCTTTATCAAAAAGAAGTGGTCACTTACCTCTAAGTAATATTTTTTTTATATACCTTTATTTTTTCTATGCACAGGGGAATATGCAAGTGAAGGACACGTCCTGCGTATTGCTTTACAGCGCAGTCGATTTATGCTCCATAACTTAAATCTTCCATCCGCCTTCTTCCTCCCCTGTCACCCCAAAACTTTCTGTTACCGCACCACACCAAAGCTTTTTCTTTGCAATCCACAACTATCCTCCAAAAGCCTCCAGCAGTCTCCTGTGGCATAGTTATAAATGTAATGCAAAGGAATATCAATTCTTGCACTGTAAGATCTAAATCCCCCTGTTAAATGTTTAGTTCTCTTTGAGGTAAATTCTGTACACCTTTTTATTTTAACACTTAAAATTGGTTGGGAGGGGGATTTGGCTGATCAAAGTCTACATCGTTTCCGCATTTCCATGCAATTATCAGTATGAGTATCTTAGTAAGTAAATTACTAATAATTTGGGAGCCTATTAAGCTAAATTGCGTTATCCCTTTTAAGGTATGCCTGGATCACCATGAAAGCGCCACATATATTATCTTTATATTATCCTTTTAGAATGTAGTTGTTTATCCCCTTACAATTTACTAGCAGGTAATTTTTACAATTCATATGACGCCAATAAGTGATTACTTACATTTTGTGAATTATTTAGCAGTCTCTTTAATGTCCCCACTGACGGCATTACCCAAGCACACTTGAGTAACGCCAAATTGCTTGCAGTGCAGCTGGGAATGAGAGCACAATGGCACGGAGCATGCTAGACTGTATTTTATTTATAGGCCTTTCAATGCCAGCAGGATTGTAATCATCATCAGTCTAAGAGACAGACTAATAGTGATCCTCTCTTTCACTTCTTATACACACGTCACCCTATTAGCGTACGTTCTCTGCTCCATAGCATCCGTCTTGCGTGTCCTATGGACGAATACTGACCAAATCATTGTTTTTATTCCTACACATTCAATTCGATGCGTGTTTTGATACTATTCCATGAACCAATCCGTCTTTGTACCCCTATTGACGTATAGTATGCCGTAGTTTAAATGTGTTGAAATAATATGTAGGTCAGTACGTGATGCCCTATAGCGCCGGTCTGTGTCCTGCTCTCTTGAGCAATTAAGCCATCAATATCACGCTAACCGGTTAAGAAAGAAATGTGCTAACTACTAGGTTATGCAGCAGCCTGTTTTTACATGGGAAATGTTGCATATATGTATGAGCGTGAAGGTGTATTGCATTTTCCTATTCATATTCAAATGAGGATTAGACAATGAGGCATAGCTCATTTGTGGGTCTTGGGAACAATGTTTTGGGTGAAAAACATGTTCGCTTATATAATTAAAATGAAAGTGTGTTGGGATTTTTTTAAAGTTAGTCTATCCCTGTGTTGATTGTTTTTCAACACAAACTTAATTTGTCTGCTTCTCTAACGAGGAGTGTAGTTATTCGTGCGATGGCTTTGTTGAGCGCATTAAATATCACTGCTGCCTATTCACACTGTGCTATAAATACAATGTTTAATCTTGGTTGCACACACTGGGGAGATTCTCGTACACAGTAGTGGGATACTCGACGCGCATCATGTACATGTCACAAGTGACATGTGGCAGTTAAATACAGTACACACTATGGACATAGACTGAAAAAGTTAACCGTAGCAATGCTAAAATGAGCACTGCTCATCTCCATTGGCGATCATGAGCTCATTGGTGGAAAATTCATGAGACCAATCTTTCCACAGGACAACCGCTATTGACTTCTCAGCAAGTAATGTAACCGCACCAGGTGGTGTTGATCTTACTTATGCCAGACAGTTTGTGGGTTGAGTTAACCTTGGGTGGGAATTGAACTCGACTTGGCAGCCTGCTGCTCTGTCAACTGAGCTACAATCGCATGTTTTTATATTAAACTAATAATAAGAATATAGCAATGCTACTGAATAAAACAGCATTCTAGAACTGAGCTGTTGTTCCTTACAGCAATGTAATATCTAACAACTGGATTGATTGCCATGACATACAATAAACCACAGATGATTTTATATTTCTAATTAAACCTGAGAAATAGCTTTGGGCAAAAATGTAATTGACAAGAGAAGAACAGCATTTGCCTCAAGGGGGCGGGTGTGTCCCTATATGTTGTATATAAAATAACCTAAGTAAATTATCTTATATATAAAATGACGTGCATCACACGGCCACAAACCTCTGCAAATGAAGCCTGTCAATAATTATAAAAATAAATATATATTTTTATCCTTCCTGCGGTTCTTGCGGTTTTTAGTGTTTTCCCAGGACCTGGGCCGCTCTGGCGGAATGAAATTAAAACCACTGCCGCCTGCCCCGCCTGGCAGTACGTCAGTGCTAATCCCCAGGATGAAACACAATCGCTATCAACATTTTTTAGTCTTTAATTTTATTAACGCCTATAGCCTCCACCTACCCGCCCACCCACACTCTCTCTCTGTCTCCCTCTTAACAGCTTTTCCTCACTCACAGCTTGGCTGGCTAGAGTGCGGTTTGCGGATTAAGGGCACACTGTCGGTAATTAGGGGCAGACTTGATTGCATGTGAATTTCGTTCTGGTACGGGTAATAACCGTTTACGGAAACTGGCTGGCGATGAGTATCTCGCGGTGCCTTTGCCCGCAAAGCTCCTGACTCTGTGTTGGCAGGGAAGGGTGAGGTAATGCTCTCTGAAAAATCTCTAAACGGTGGCAAAAAATAAAATATCCCGTTGCTTATGCAACCGACTGGCACTTTGTAATTTGTAACTGTATTTCCCATTGGATGACATGATATAACGCTCATTTAGTGGTATTGCGACAATGAGTGTAATTGCAGTGCTTTATGTTTAACTGCTTTCACACAAAGCCGTGGTGGCGTGTAGAGGGCCCGTGAAGATGCGTGTTTGAGCTCGTCAAACGTCCCGTGTGTGGCCGCCTGCCTCACTCTGCGTGTTGTTGATGTCACCTTCTGTGTTCTTGCCATTGTATTTTTCCACCTGCAGGGAAATGTTAAACGTAAAATAGAGATGCATATACACATTTGTCCCTATAAAAACTGAAAAAGAAAACCCACGTTGTTTGGTGAACGTGTTGTATGTTAGCAGATGCTGGCCAAGCATGTTGCTTGCTGGTGATTGATGCGACTGCACTGCCCGCTAGCAAAACGTTTATGCGTGCATCCTGCAGTGATCGATGGGTTGGACGTGATGAAGAAGGACGAGGCAACCGCCAGGGATGCCATCCGCTTCCTGGAGGGAGAATTCAAGAAAGGAAGCCGGCAAGACTTTTACATTTCTTTGTTTTCGTGTTTTCTTGCCCTTTGGTTGCCCACTTCTCAATGTCCCTGTTAAAACCACATCTTTGTTCAGTGTTTCCGACTTGAAGCCTGTACTGCACATACTGTATTCTTCTGTAACTTCCAGATTTTATATACTTTAAAAAAATTGAGGTCATGTGAAATGTACATAATGTGCATAATTATCCGTAATGATAATGTACACAATGTAAAGTACACGTAATTAGATATCTATGAAGCTGCATTATTAGAAGTTCAGATTCTTCCATCCTCCCCTGCCATCACAAGAAATTACAGATGTCTCGGTAATAGGCTTCCTTTTGTTGTCTTCTAAATAATAGATGATTAGTAATTATCCATTCTGCTTAAATTTAGTAAATAAATAAACCTGAATAATACAAGGTGGGGTTGTATTGTGTAACGGCCCTTGCCTTGATGTAATTCAACAATCCTTAACATCCTAATTTTCGCTCCGCTAGGTGTATCTGTGTGCCAGAAATTCACCAAGAATCATAATTAACAGCAGCGCTCTTCACGTGCAAAGCGTAATCTGTACAGAGCTGTCATTTAATTTCTCAATTGTAGTTTACCGTTGTGCGTGCCGTAATTTCTGCATACTAATAGCGTTGCGGCCGGTTGAGCTAATTAATTGGGTTCTGTTGAAGTTTAAGAGGCTTACAAGAAAATCAGCAATCGGAAAGCTAATTGTTCCCTGGCATTCAGTCATGCTTTGCGTTTTGGATGGTTTAGTGAGGTGGAGTGGGGAGCGCGGGGAGGCAGCGGAGGTGGGGTGCGGGGAAGATGATGGATGAGGAAATCGTGAGACACAGCTGGAGGCATTGCAGAGAAAACGCCCAGAATGCCTCTAATGGGAGGACTGGAGCCGAACATAATGACAGTGTGCTGGTAACTCCTTTGAGACGTGCAAGTGCATCATTAGCCGGATCAAAGATGGATGCGTGATCTGGGCTGCTGTACTGCTACACCAGGCTTTCCTCGTGGTCGTTTTGCTTATTTTGTTTCATTTTCTGCTGTTGTCTATTTTGAATTTGGAAGTGTGACGTGGGTGGTTATAGTTCCAGGCTTGCATCGTGCGCTTAGGCAACTCTTGCTGCCAACGCTGACAACAGGACATAATGTTCGACATGTCCTCCGAAATGCCAATGCATAACGTAGCCCTGCCTAAAAAAAAAAAAATAGCACAATGTTGTGGATTGAAACGCCATTATATATTCTTAACGGTAGCATGAGCACATTTTTTCCATGTGTACAAACGGTCCATTTGTGTGAGCTTGCTTGCCTGCCTGCCTGCTGACTGTAGGTATATTCGGTGCCAACGTGAATCTGGAAAGGTCCCAGATCGCCATCGGCTCAAGAGACAAGACCCAGAGGCCTGGTAAATAAAACACACCCGCTGGTTATCACACTTACCTGTGAGTGTGGAGTTGAATGGCGCATCCTGCGCTCATGCTAGGAATAGCACTCACAGTCTTCATCTTCACCCTTCTTGCTTTCCGCTCAACGGCTCACCCGCTCACCCCAGCCCAAACCGTGGAGACCTGCTGCCTGTCAGCACAAGGCTACGGGGAAGTGCGCTTCGGCTTCTTTTCCTGTTCTGTTGTTGGGAGGATTACCTTTCCTGTTCGGAGCGGTGGGGTTTTGTTTAGTGAGGTTATTACATTCTGTAATCTTATTTCTGTCTTAACTTGTGGGTAATGATGAAAGGGGGGATAATAGTATACTCTTAGTCTATCATGTTTCTTCGCTCCCTGGAGCTCCAAGTTTTCAATCTTCCTGAATTGTGTTTTTGTACCGAAGCTGCTATTATTTTTTAAAATATCATTAAACAATATATGGTGGGGGAGGGGGGCTGTCAAAGGTGTATAGTCACATATAATGTCATCTGTTACATTTTTATCTTGGCAATAATTTGTATTTTTATTTGTCTTTTCACTGGATTTGAAAAGCATTTCTCTGAAGCTATTATATGTTGAACCACTTAAGATTCCATTCACATTTAGAAATTCCTTTCCAAAGAGATCTGGAAGATCATTGTTATGCAAGAAAAAAATAACAGTTCCTATTTGTCAGCAAATTAAATACATCGATGTGTTCTAGGAAGCAAATACACAATGACCCACTATTGCAAATGGCAATGTCACAAGGACTTAAACAGTGAATGTACACCGTGCTCTTGTAATTTCCCACAAATAATCCCAGAGGGCAGCAGGTGTTGAACTGTTGACTGTCCTCTGGCCCAGTGGAATTCACCATTTGGGTTTTCTATGCCAACACTTGATATTTTTGTCTCGTGATCTCCGTCAATTGCACGTGTTGATCATAAGGAATATTACAAGGGCTGTGACCTAATTGTTTTCGTTTCACAGTTAAACCTTATACGTAACATTCGAGCCATTAATCACTCGCAGAACATCATTTATCAAGACTCCAGGAGGGAGCAGCATCGAGTTTGCGACACAGCCTTGTCTGAAGAGTTAATGTAGGCACCCACCCCCCACAGCCCCCATCCACGATCCACGCACCACCCCAGCGGGGTTAATTTTTATTCTCGCTGTAAATTAAGCAGATAATCAGTTGGGCATTGAGGCTTAGAGGTGTGAAGTGCAGCGTGGATGATGGTCATTGCACGGTGAAAATTGCATTCAACTGCTGCACACATGGGTGTTTATGTGTTTGTGTTTAGCTTCTGATTGAGCCTGTATAGTGCTTAGATGGTTACCGTGCACAAACAGATTGCCGTAGGGCTCTGGGGCAAATTGATGCACAGTAGAGGGCGTGTAGCAAAATCCATTGCTATACTATACTGCCACATGTCTGCTCCCAGCTACACCAACCTCCATTGACCACTATGGTGAAGTATGACCAAATAACCCCCACAAACCGCATGGCATTGGGAGGCCCTCACCATGCGGCAGTTTGTAAAATGGCTTCTACATATACATATTTTCAAGCTTGCATGTCTTTTTAGGTTGTTCTTACATCATTTTTTTTTACTAACTCGTTGAGTACATGGCGTCAACACATTTGGATTTAATCCTATTATTTAAATATAATCTCCACCGTTTGCTGTTGGGCTGTGGTGGTATACACTGGAGGGTGTGCTATGACAAGATCACGGCTGGCACATTTGAAGTTACTTGTGGTTGTTCCCGGGACTGTGGTGTATTACTCCTACGAGACAGTTCGCTGTTAGCGCAGTGCGTGTGCACGCGCACGCTGCACTCGATCAGGAAACTCGACCATCTCG
Source organism: Geotria australis (assembly GCA_036362915.1). NCBI lineage: Eukaryota > Metazoa > Chordata > Hyperoartia > Petromyzontiformes > Geotriidae > Geotria > Geotria australis. The sequence goes on from JAZEWU010000001.1 coordinate 34,273,162, forward strand.
GTTTTTGGCTGCGGCCCATCTGTTTTTGCTTGTCTTCGTACAAGCTGGGTCAGCACCCCAGGGGCTGGAGTGCGATGTGCCTGCAATGTGCCATGCTTTTGGCGAGGGTGCTTATGGTGGCGTAGGTTCTAGGGCATAGGGGGGTTGGGGGGAGGTCGTGGGTTGAGGTTGTAAATAATGAATAATTTTATAAGCAAGGGTCACAAAAGGTTGTGGGGTGGAAGTAGGAAGGGGAGGGGAGGAGGTGGTGGAAGGGTGCTATTAATCACTGCCTTGTCCACCGTACACGTTAGGAATATGGGGGCTTGATTTGTGCAGGCTGTTGTCTTGGACAGAAGCATTACATTCAACACACCTGCACCTGTGGTAAAAAAAAAAAACATACAATATTCTTCCGATGTACTATTTGGAATATTATTGGTTATTCGTGTGGACTGGATGACCGGTATCTGTTACAACATGAATCATTTTAGTCTGACAATCAGCTCCATACTGCGCTTAATTTTCTTCATTGGCTATAGAATACAGTATTTGTGCTTTTTGACCAGCATCCTTGGCTTAATGAGCTGGAGCTTGCTTAATCATAGATGCCATAATACGCAGAGAATTACATGCACATCAAATGTGAGAAACGTTATCATGGCCCTGTTAATGATTGCAAGCTTTGTAGCTGCTACTGAAGCAGCACAAATGCAATAAGTAACGCATTGAGCCCAAACAAAAGACATAAACGAATAAGAAAATTGCACAAAAATAAGAAAACACTCTCCCGTGATTCAATAAAAGCCATTTGAGAGACAGCAGTTAAGCCTCGTGCTAATCATCTGGCAGTGAGCCATGAAACTGAATCGGCCTCCATCAGTCTCCCTTCTCCTTCCTTCACTACCTGTCAGCCAAAAGAAAACAGAAGTATTATTATTTTTTTACCCCTTTTCGCTGTGGTTTTACAGGGGCACTAATAAAAGGAAATGACGAGGGAAGTTGGGGCCCTCTGTGGAGGAAGTCTTTATTTGTCGTTTGATGGCCTTTCAAGTTAACCACCCCCCACCTACCCTTCTCAGCCTTCCCTACTCCGTGCCCAATGCAGCCCCACTCAGCACCGCCTTGCCTCCTCCCAAGTGCACCATCTTCTCTCCCCTTTGACGTCTTTGCTTTTTCATTGAAAGGATAAATACAATGCTTTTTGATGTTCGTCCACCAAGTTTTTCTTTGTACACAATATCTGCATTTGGTCATGCCGAACCAGTTTGCGAACGAATTGATAGTTTAATTTCCACCGTCAACTAGTGTTGCAGGGCATCATTAAAAAGCAATGGATCTAAGGATAAATCGTTTTTTCGATTAAAAGTTGATTGCTATACTCAGTTTGATGCATGCATGACAAGAATCTTTTGTGTGATAATGGATATGTTTAGCTTATGTAAATGTCATGGAGTTGCAGCATTTGAGCTAATGGTCGGACCAAATAGGGGATAATGACAAACAAGTTTAAATGAGATGTACATATGGAACAATGCAGAAAACACAGTACATGCAAGAATCAGTGCACAGAAGATATTACAAACAAGACAGTACAGACGATACAAATGTGGGTGAAATGACAATACAAATCTTTTCTTGGATTGAATCGTATACAAAAGTCATGACGAATCATAGCGGGTGGGTGGAGTGAAATGTTACTTGTCTACCTACAGAGTGCTGTAATAATGCATAATTTATAGTACTTTATAACCCTTTGTCAATCCACTGTTAGATTGAGGCCTCGCTATGGCATGGAGGTTGTCAGTGCGGGTTGCCGAAGAGGGCGTCCACATAGTGTGATTAATCGAATCTCTTATTTACAATGGTATTTACGTTACGTAGGAAAGGAGGGTTATGTTAAGTTCTCGGTTAAACTACATTTATAATGAACAAGTATAAATCAACGTTACAATTAATGCACAATGGGAAAACAATGGTTTTTAGTATAGATGTCAAAGTGCTAAATATAAGCAGAAGCTGAGAACAATAGTGATGGTAGCTTTGGGTCATGGGGTTCTGCAAACAACCCAGCCAAGTGATGTCACTTTAAGACACACACAGCCACACACATATGCCAACGCACACGCACACACGCACACCCACGCACCCCGCACAGCATTCACATTTGAACACACGCACGCACACAATAGGCGCGGATTGGAAACGCATCCACACACCCGCGCATTTGACGCACACACAGGCAGGCATGCACAAATCACTCGCCAAGTATTTACTGGTTGTCAGAGGGGGGAAAAAAATGTGCGGGGGCAGGGATGCATGGTGAGGGAATGGGGGAGAAAGGGAAGAAGAGAGAAAGAGAGGGCGCTTTGTCGGTCGTAATTTTGAAATCCTCATTTACGTGCCTCCCGGTCTACGTTGAGGCATCGCTGCCGACAGATTGACTCGGGCACTTGGTAGGGCTCTCGTTTATCACCCTGCTGCCCAGGGCTGAATTCTTCCGTCATAAATTAATGTCTGGCTGGCATTTATAAATTCATTTATTTATTTATTCATTCACTCTGCATAAGTTGTGTAACCGACGGCATGCCTGCAGGGTGTCACAGCCAAAAACCATAGATGTCTTTAATACGTCGCTGTGGCTTATATTAATAAGTGGTTTTGGGAAGTGGGGGCTGGTGGTGTTTATGTTTATCCTTTTGTGCTTTCGCTCCGGAAGGGATTACGTGTCAGGGTTTTATATATATATAGCCAATAAACACTACTTTATATGCAGTACAGCAGACCCATTGGGTAACGTCTGGTTCTGGCATATACACACACACACGAACACATACACCTTAAGTAGCTATGAGTGCTAGAGAAGTATAGCTCACCCAGCGGTGTAGTAATGAGTGTCTGGCTGTGTGCGCACAATTTCTCTAAGCCAAGTGTGCTACAGTGTTTGCCAAAATGAGCTATGTTCCGAATGGTCATAAATATAATGGATGTACTTTTTTTGTAGATAAATGTGAAAACAACATTTTGAAACTACAAGCCCTAAAAAAAATCCCATTTGGAGACTCATTATCTTGGCTTTGAGCAAGAATGACATTGTGACACCAAGCTTTGGACTCCCTTTTGTTGCTCTTTTTGACTGGGTTCAGAAATAGCGTTGAGCATTGATGGAAGTTTGTGACCTTTTTATCCTCTGCCACATGTGTGGTCTGTCCTTAATTTTCTTTGCATGAATCTTCTTTCCAAATCGCTGCTTTTCACGTAAGGCCATTCCGCCCTTTGTCTCGTTAGCGCTGTCGTTCCTGCCGCTTTTTTGTGTTTCGTTTCATTTCCCAAACCCTTTCAGCACTTAACCATTTTGTTGCCCGGGGTACAGCTTATAAATTAATAAGCCTCTCGGCAGAACACTTCCTCGAGGGGAATAGAGAGGGGGTGCCGTCGTCGCTGAAGGCTAAGAGGGAGGGATGTGCACATTTTTGTCAGTGAAGTAGCGAGTGGGAAGGATCATCAAATGGTGGCTGTCAAAATGAATTTCCATCTGCAGATGCCATTAAACAGAGCAGGGGCTTATTAAATAACTCTCAAATGTGCAATGCTCTCCAGCAATGTGAAGCTGGCTGGAATTTACCAGTAGAAATAATTTCGATGATTACTTGCGGAGCACCAAAACAGAATTCCATACTGTCACTGTGGCGTTCTGGCATTCTTAAATGCACTGGAAAGTTTTTCTTCAGAAGGTACAATGAGGCATCTTGCCTTTTGTGGCACAGGTATGAAAACGCTGTTTTGTCATTGCTTTTTAATGTGGTAACGGAAATCTTTTTCCCCCCAGCTTTCATTTAGTGAAGAACACGCTTGGTTTTCTCTGAGCCATGTAGAGTATTAAAGAAATGCACACCAGCGATTGCACCCGCTCCACCGCCCACACCGGTGGCACGGCACAAAGAGCCGCCTTTGTGCTGAATAATTCACGACCCTATTAATGTCTAGGGGAAAAGCAATCCTTCCCGCGGCCCCAAAACCTCCACCGCTGCCTGTCTTGTTTTCCGCTGCAGAGCCGTGTCACGTTAATAAAAGATGATTTCCTGACTCCATGCACGGCATTGATATGGAAATTGCCTCTACATAATTCACCCGTCAGTGAAGGCATAATTGGCAGCGGTTAGTGTCGAAGTGGCAGGAAAGACATTTTATATATATGTAAACCATGTTATATATGAGCACCATGGTACAGTGCACAGGTCCTATGTACCTTTGTGAAGGTACATCTCATGTGCTGCAGTGCATTTTGTATTCACGAAAAAAAATCACACGTAAGAAATTGGTTGCATATGCAAAAGAGATTTTTTTTTACCTGCTCCTGGTGGAAGGCTGTGCATCTGGCTTGGTCTCAATTTGTCATCAATAGCTGTTTTGCACCATTTATCAAGTTATAGCACGGCATATTTGAGTCACTGTAACAACCTATTACTGCCATTAAAGTTACTCTATTGGTTTATATGTAATCACGTAATCAGTATGGGGTGGAGCGGTGGTGCAGTGATTAGCTGAGGAGTTTATATTCACATAGAGCTGAGACAATTTAAAAATGGAAGCCACCCCTACATGCTGCCATCCTGAAGGCAGGAACCCCCCCCAACAAGCCATAGTTAACCTGATGTAGCTGATGATACTGATCACATCACCAAGCCCCACCCATCCACCACTCTCTCATCCATCGGGATACTTTTGAACAGAGGTGAGAAATATGAACTGTTTTCGAGTTATTTCGAGTTGTGAAACCAAGAATCCTTAGGATAATTATCATACTTAAATAATCAGATATTGAAGAACTGCATTCATGGACACACAAAAGTGTCCACTATTAAGGTGGGGCAGGCTTTTTGCGCTCTCCTCATCCCCCGGCCTTCGGTGCCGATTTCTCCCAGGCGCTTGTGTCGCATCGTGGACGGTTGCAAGCAGCTGACAGCGGCTCAGGGCGTAGGGGAGGAGTCGGCGGGAATGGTCACCATCCTCCTCTCCTGCCAACTACAGGACACTCAGGCTCTCACACAGAACTTGCAGGTGAGTGTGTGAATACAACACCGGGGTGCCGGTCTACCAGCCATGGTTATAATGCCGGCATCTGTAACGTGTACAGTCGTTTATCAGCACTTTGCTGGTTGATGGCCTCGCCGTGCACTCTGTGGTAATTGGGTTAAAGCTGGGGCTACGCTGGCCGTGCTCTGGTAGATGATGCCCAGTGATGTGCTATCGAATGTACAGTGACGGTGTTCCGCAGCACGCCGGCACTAAACCCTACTGCCCTCTTAACACGACTCCTTCCTGCCTCCAGTGGGGTCAATGCTGTTTCACACAGGGTCACAAGTACAGTGGATAAGTAGACGTAATAACGATCTTCAGCCCTTTGTAATATCCATCGCTGCATGTAGGCCTCCCCCCACACTTTGTGGGATCTGGGAGTTATTTTATCATGTTGGCTTGCTGGTTAGTGCCTGTTGGTGAAGTTGGGAAGCATAGATGTGGGCCATATACGTACAGGACAGCAATAGATTTTCTCAGGCTCACCCTGTCGAGCCTCCGAGATCTATTGAGATCAGAAGCATTCCAGGTCATTTGGTCATAAGCAGCACGAGTAAACAGAAGCAAAAAAAAACAAGTTGATTAAAACAACCCGTATTTTCTTAAACATGGTAAATAGTAGAATTTGTATTTTGCCATAAATTACATCCCAGTTTTGCTCTCAGTTTCAAAGCAAAGCAATATTCTGCAACCAGTAGAGCAGAACATACGTCATAACTAATCAACCGCAGAAGAACTACTGCTGCAGTCATGTCAGACCAGAGGGGACACACATTTTGTTTTATTGATGAACTTTTTCTATCCACGATTGTTAATCTTATAGCTTGGTAAATGGCACTTGGAATATTACTAGATTTATAGGTGGAACAGGGGGCTGCTACATCCGTATAATGTTCATCACATTGGACGTGCAATCCGGCGGTTACCGGTTCAAGCTCCTGCTGCAGCGGTCAAAAAAATGGGCAAGTTTCTTAAAACATCTCCAGATCTGTCGACCCAGCAGTATAAATGGATACACCGCGGTTAATCGATCGGCAGGTCGCTTGTGGTGAGGCATCGTGTGGATGCTCCCACCTCTTCCAAGATGTCTGACAAGTGTGGAAGCCGGCCAGAATATCCCCAAGAGGGGCTCTCTCAAGCTCCTTCTAATGTATGCCCCCGTTTGCCAGCAGTCGCTTGAGCAAGTAATTGCAGCGCTGAACCTTTACCTTTCACTAAATGGAACAAGAGAGGTAAAGTAACTATATTTTGTGGTTTTTTTAATACATCTAATTTCCTAGCCTGCAATGAATCGTCATACCATAAGTGTACACTTGTGACAGTGCGAGAACTCTGTGTGCGTTGATGTTGTTGACATGCCCTTCTCTCCACAAGGGAGCGCTTTGCGACCCTTGGGTGAAAGGCGCTCTGTAAATGCTATTATTATTATTACCCTCCCTGGTACACTATGTTATCCACACACACAGCAGAAACCTGACAACAATATTCGATTTATGTCTGTAACTGGACAAATTTGTATTCCTGCATTAGAACAAGTCTAATTAGTTCGTTGTTATTGTTCTTTCAATCTAGCTTTGCAGCATCTGTTTTCTTGGATTATTTTCCATCGCACAGATGTGCTTGACACTAAAATGTTGGTCTCTTTGTTCAATCAGACCTTCACTTGCGCAATTTACACTTAAGTGGGGCATCTCGGAAATGCAGCTTTTGTGGATGTGGGTTTTTTTTGTTATGGAGTGTCCGTCCTTGCGATTTGCAGCTACTCTGTTGCCATGAACGCAGCACTTGGCTTTATGTTTCTGTGCTTTAGCCTGAGACTGAGAGCGAGGCCTCAAAATCACATTGTGTTCCCCCTAATAGAATTCAATATTAATTTAAGTCGGCGGCTTGCGCACAAAATTTGAAATAGCTTCTCAAGTGACATGTTGAAAGCAGAGTCGTGCAAAAAGACACGTTGACCCAGGCAACAGAAAGAGAGAGAGAGAGAGAGTGCTTTTCATTCTCACACACTCATTCCGTGTCCACTCTGCGAAATTGGAAAGATGAGCATTGTGATGTGCACCCTTCCCTCCCCCACATTTCTCCACAAAAGCACCATCCCATCCTGAGTACATCCGAGATCATTTCTCTATGTGCGTGTCAATCTGCCGGTCTGGATGCAAGAGGAGAGGGAGTGAAATGGGTTCGGCAATTATGCAGACCTCAAAACTACAAAGTGGCAATTCACTTCTCCCACACACAGTAATTTGAGTACATCAGCAGAGGCACAGAATAAAGTTTGGATGTATTGTCTGATGGTTTAATGCTTCTCTGCCTGGTCACTAATGTAGTACTTTAAAAGCAGCGAATTCATGAAAAGAAAGAAAAATATTGAAATGAAAAACAATTGTTCATAAACAAATATTGGCTCAAGATCAGTATATGATCGACAATACTGAAAACAGTCACCATCTTTACTGCTCAAATATGTGTACTAATTACAAACACGATCCAAACATTTGTTCCTATATACGACATAAAAAAAAAATCATCAGCTTTAGCAATTCTGCATTGTGACGCTGTGTCCTAGGGTAAAACTATCATCACAAGCAGGTAAGTACCACCTGAGTAAAAATATTTAATCAGGAAAGTTGTATTCACTTTCGTGACTTTCAGTGCGCTTCATGTATTACTTTGTAAATATATACGTATTATATACAACATTTGGCTATATACTTGGGGATTCTTTGGAGGAAATCCGGCCATGAGGGGACCTACTCAAATGTCACATGAATCTACTGTGCTGACCGTCTACTGCCTTCTTAAACTCAAATAAAAAATATCACAGCAACAGTTTTCTTTTTGCATATGGCCAAAACACCCAGATTGCACCTGACCGCAGCAGGTTTTGGAAGCTAAGCAGAATTGAGCCTGGTAAATATATAGATGAGTATCCACAAAACATGCCAGGTCATCACAGGCAGTGTCTGAGCTGTGCAGTATAGTGGCCAGCAGAGGGCAGTGCGGCAAACTCTATTTGTTGTCCTGTACTTCTTGGTTCCCATGTCTGTCCATGGGAAGCGGAGGTTGGGGGGTGGGGGGGGCGGCAGCTCTTATGCAACAGTAGATTGACAACAGTCGTGTACACATAAGATAGCGTTCTTGCAGCATGGGAGTAGCTGCAGACATTGTGTCACTTATGTAACCATTATGCTCCATTAGCCATCTCACCTTAACTAACAGCATAAGCCTGGGCTGGATTTAACTCTTAACGGTGCCATCACTGGATGGTCAGCAGGCCTTTGCTTTGCACAAAACTTTGTAAAATGTGCTAGTTGGATGCTGCCTCCACTTCTGCACCTGCATCCGTGCTGTGATCAGCAGGGAAACCCAGCGTGGTCCCAACAGTGGCACTTGTGCCAGTGGATCAGCATCTTGTAACAGCCAGGAGGGCACTCTCCCCACTCACCCCTGCCGGATTTTCGCAGCTCTGGTTTCACAAGTTTCTTCCAGTGCCCCATGCCTACTTCTGGCTTCGCAGCCTCATTTAAAGGGTTGTCAAAACCATTACAAGTGTCCTGTTATTTGCTTTTAGAGCGCCATTTAAAGGCACTTATCAGTCAATTACAAGCAAGTATGCTGAAAATAGGGGCACTTTCGTAAAACATACATAATGATGCTCACGTGCACGAGCAACATATCTGTGTCTCTGGCCCGCCAAGACTGCAGGCGTACTTGTAAGTGAGACTGAAATGAGTTAATACTGACTATTGTAATGTACTAATATAGAGTACTGAGCTTGTTTAATTTCGGTGAATCAATTTGCTGAATATATTTGAACTACATTGAGATGCAAACTTTACTCAAACTGCTGTACATGTAAGCTGAACAATTTATGAAGGCAATGTCAGATGCTATTTATTATGCTTGTTTTTCAGGAGGGCCCTGTCAAGCTTTTGTAGTAGGGGGTGGTAATTCCTATGTTTCTTCCACTTGAGTAATTTGAGGGTAACTTTTCCAATTTGGCAAATTTGGACGAGGATGCCAGCACGTGGCCTACCTACTCTTGCAATCACATTAGAGGAGCTTTAACATCCACAGTGTTGGTTAATACACCTGCAGTATTAATTAGGTCACCTGAGATTTGAACTGTGACTCTCTGGAATAAGCAGACGAGCACTGGATGAGCACTAAAGAGTAAATCGTTTCACGTTGCCTATTATCCAAAATATTTGCAGCGCCTGATATATCTTGTTTGGAAAGCCAAGTTTTCAAATGCTCAGATAATCAGTCCCATAAGCTCGGGTGCCACATGTTACACACCTGCACAAACGCCGCTAGGACATTTGGCTGGGCATAGGTTTTATTCGTGTTTTGACAAATGATGATTCCGATAACCACTTGGTGGCATGTGTGGCACAATGAGGGTCCTTCAATTGAGTTATCCATAATTGTTGGAATGATCGACTTTGTCACTGTGCACTGAAAGGGTTTTTTTGAGGCATGCACCCAGGGAGTGTTTGTGAGTCACAGCCCTCCACATTGTGTGCCTTAGTCTGTGGGAGTCTTACTCGTGTGAAAACAAAAGTGGTTTTCCATCTAAACAAAACTGATAGCCCAGGTATTGGTCTGACACAAAACAGGTCACTTGATACAAACAATAGAAGGACACCCCAAGGTCTTTGGTGATGTTATTGCATTACTTGCCTTTTGTCTGGCATCATCATACTAGCATACATTATACAATACCTGTGCAATTTATGCATCCATCTTAATCAAAATATCATTTTACAGTCTAGTTGTCAGTAGCAATTGTGGGTGTGTAGTGGATCACACAAGGAGCGGTGGCTCAGTGGTTAGCGCGCTGGACTACAAACAAGCCGACCCGAGTTCGAATCCCGCTCACGGCCAACACCAGTGACATCCACCTGCCTGCTATCAGGCAGGTGGATGTCTGCTATCTACTGACATGTTGTCAGTGGATAGTATCGCAAGTAGGCTGATTTTTAAAATGCGGTTTGAGTGTTCTCACCATACATACGTGGGGTTTTCCCTGGAATTGTTGGAACTGAATCTTGGAAGAATAGCGAGACTCGTTAAAGCTTTCCGCGATAGATATTGAAAATTGTTTTTGTGGTGTTATTTTACATAATTGTTACAGCGAGTGTTGTTTTTTAGCCCTTTTAGTCAAGTCTGTGAGGGCTTCAATTAAAACGAGCATGGTGGGCATAAAGAGCTTATTTCCCACCAGTGTTTGAACAGACGCTCAGATAATTGCAGTTTCATGTGTATTTATGTGCATATTAAACCTGCGGTATATCGACTGCATACGGTTAAAGTGTAGTGTTTACATGTGTGTTTTTGGACATGATAATGCCCCGCAGCTCCGCCGCTGAATGTACATATCTTGTACGTGCATATTTTTTAAACCAGTCCAGAAATTTGCATCATTCAAGCCTCACTGCCTTTTTCTTCTGCGGTTGCCGCTGTGCCTGTTGACAATGACATGTTTATGTTGCACTGTAGCCAAGCAGGGTATTACATGCACGGGTGGCTTTTGTTGAAGTAGGGGGAGGGATTATATAAAAAAAAGTTGGTAATGCTAGGGTTAAGTGACCCATCTGGCCATACCACTCCCTCCCCTAACCGTAGCCATCCACCTTCCCCTCCCACCTAGCCCTGCCCTGCCTCCGGGGGACTGTTCTGTTTGCTAATTCAGGCAAAGTGGTCACTGGGGTCGAGGCAGCGGACGCTGGCATCTCTCACGCCACGGTTCACTGGTTCTGTCCCATTTCTGGGGGGTGGGGGGGATGCCGAGTGATGGAGGGATGTGATGATGATAATGGCACGATGAACGAAAACTCGTTGTGAGCTGCAGGCTCTAGCCTGTTTGTCGCAGTTTCTGAGAGAGATGGACAGGACCGTGGCTCAGAACAGAAATTGCCAAGCCCACTTTCTCATTTGATACGTCGTTAAACGAAAGCGGTTATTTTTTCACGTTTTATTTTTTGCTACTACATATCCGAAAAATCTCTTTCCAAAATCTAGGCTGCATTTAAAAAATATAAGCAAAATAGAATAATTTGGATGTGGAAGAGGCATATAAAATACGTCTTTGCCAGAATACATGATATGGCACCACATTTCTATATGTATTTTATTGTACTGGCGAGGCTAGAAAAAAAACTGTTATGAAAGTGCCCTGTAGTTTGGTAGTAGATGACAGAGAAATGAACTGCTTGAATATTAGTTTTCACTTCACAGAAGCGTGCACCCTGCAGGTAGTGCCGATTTAATTAATTAATTCGTTCTCCCTCTGTGTGAAATAGCCATACCCCTGCGTTTCTGCTGGCACGTGTCGTGACATTATCGTTGGGAGACTTGGAAATGAGCCATGCGCAAGCCGCCCCGGCCTGCCGTTTGACACAAAGGCATTTCACACTTAAATATTAACCAGCGTTCTCCATGTCCCATGCCATGTTCGGAGTGGCCTTTATACCTCATTAGTCCGCTGTACCTGAGTGTTTGCCGGTGGAGTTGGGAGGAGGGGGGTGGGTCCAGTGGGAGAAAGGAGACATGAGTTCTCTCAGCAGGAGGAAAAAAAGCCCAAAAAGCTGATAACTTAAAGAGCTGTCAGCTGTGTAATGTTTGAATTTTTTTTGGTCCCACCGTCGAGCTCTGTTTTTTGTCTTCTTTTCTTTTTTCAAAGAACTACTCTGACCAAATAAATGTGTTTTATGTAAAGCACCCACACTTTTCCTCTGAGTGATCAGTAATCAGTAGGTGATTACTTTCCTTGCAACCTAGAAGCAAAACATATAGTTTTGCAGTTTTGGGAATAATTATTTATTTTGGAAATGTGCTTAAAATTCAAGCATTTATAATGAGGTGGTAAAATTTTAATAAGTATAAAAGTATCCTATCTCATTATTACTCTCACAAAATCTTTACTTATTAAAAAAAATGTCTCAGATTTGTTTTAGCACAGCACAGCCATAAAACAATAGTACTGTACTATTAAAAACATGCATTATTTTGCCAGGCAGACATTCTGAAATTAGAGTCTAGACTCGCAGCAGCTACAGCTGATCTGTCTACATCCTTTACAAAAGAAAACATCACATTTATAATCTCTCTGAGACTAAACCTCAGCCAGTTTTTACATGCGGAAACATCTGCCATTTTTTTACGAAAACGACACTATGGTATACTTACATATCGTTGAGAACATCCTAAGAAATCGCTAATATAAGATTAGGGTCAGAGCACAGCAGAGAAACATTGCTCCGGTTAATTCGGCCGAAGGGAATCTCAGTGACTAAACGGCACAGATCAATGAGTGCTTCCGTGGCTTCTACGCTGAAAACATGCATTATTTGGCGAGGTACTCACTGCTTGTAACTAAAGAGCAATGGCTTTATTCTCGTTTAGAATTTTGTTCTAACCATTCTAAAAACACCAATGAGTACATTGTTTTAAAAATGCATTTAATTATAAACCAAACACTTAAATGCTGACTATGTTTTAACAATCTAATTTTATATAAACTGTCAAGCAAAAATGCAATAAAATAATCAGTAACAGAATTCCATCTGTGCTTCACATTAGAAACATAATTTAAAAAATATTCAACTAATAATTATCGCAACTACAGTGACCTTTACACTTATCCACAATACATCATCATCATCATCATCTTTGATTCCATTCTCTTTAGTCATGAATTAAGTTCACATTCAGTTACGCCAACTGACATGCATTAGAATCATGCATTCCACAATAGAGATCTGCATAAACTCCTATTTCTGTTATGATTTGCTCCATAATTGGCTCTCCAAAGTGGGTTTTTGCTGCATGTGCTGGGACCTCTTTAAATTCCTAAATAATATGTTCAGTTCCTTGAAAAAGCTCTCAACACATGGAATTAAACATCCGACATCATGCCCAACAACAAATATTGCAACATCACAACACACTGCAGAGCTATACAGTACAATCGCAAAAACCGACACAGGTGTTATGAGTCTTCAAACACTTTCACCAAGCCGTAAAAATATTGCACAGGTGTGATCTTGGGTTTGGGGACAAACGTGTTTGAGTAGCCTAGCCATTACGTGCTTGTTCACATTTAAGAGTTACTGTCCTAGCTTGAGCACTTCCTCCTGTGTCACATGCCACACTTATCGTCCACTGTCATGTTTTAAAGCGCAACTGGAGATTCAGTTGTTATTGATTCTTCAAGATGGAAGAAGGGTTTTGACTATTTGTTCGCCAAATATTTGTTTTCTTTCTTCACATTTGCTGAAAGCGATGTGAAACAGTTATGTAATGAAATTGCCAGGCTACATTGTGAGCAGTGCACAAAAGTCCATGTTGTAGTGTACTTCTATGCTTCCACCCCTAAGCTCCACACTTTTACCAACCTGCACTGATCACAGCGTGATGAAGTGTGGAAAAATAACCCCTACGTCCCGCATGGCATGGGGAGGCCCTTATCCAACAGTGGATTGACACAAGTGCTGGACATGTACAATGATTTATGTAACCGTATTTTGCGTGGCAGTGTGACCGGTGCTAACCCTGCTGTCCCCTTTTCCTTCCAGGATGCTATCCGGGAGGCCCAGGAGAGCGGGATTCACGTGCGGAACGTGCAGGATTTCTACCGACAGTGGCGAGAATTGGGCTGAGCATCTGCGGTGAGGAGCACCTATGGAGAGACGACATGCTGCCCCACAAGGGCAACCATTTTGGGGATGGCAGCAGCAGCAGGCAGCAGCAGTGAGATGAGAACAAACAAGAAAAAAACTAAACAAAAAAAGATCGGACACCCACCAGCTGCCTGATTGCCCTGTCCGGTCGATGTCACTGCTGTGTTTGTTAGAGGGGATCATGGAAGGGGGCACATTGTGGGCTGGGAGATTCGTTGGGGCTGGGTGGGGGAGTCGGGTGGTGCATGATTGGGTTTGCCAGGTGGGAAAGCCAGGGCCATGGTGACCGGCTTACACAGAAGGCTGCCAACCCTGTCAGCGCCACACCACAGACAGCTGCACGCTACTCCTGTCAGGGAGCCTCTGCAGCCGGTCGATAAAATGGCACCGTGGAAAGATGCTTGACCCAACGATAACTTCCCAAAGTACCTTCGCTTGAAAAAGATTAATTTTTTTTTTCACCCCTGCTAAGTTTCTGAAGCATAGCAGGAATACGTGATATGAAACACTGTGCTTCATTGACGTGGTCTGTTGTAATTCCTCATTCCTTATTGGTTGGGGTGCATTATCTGAAGCCACAATACGCTATTGAGCCACGTGGAAAGCCATGCCAAATTGGACTGAGCTGTCCGCAGTAACAGCACCATCGATTCGGCCACTTTCCAGTTTGTCCACATTTACGAGCACCTCAGTTTGATTTAGGTGATTTCCTTAAAATTATATACGGTTTGGTTTAACACAGCTGAGGAGGACATCAGGAATAAATTGGTATAAGTTCACACCACTGTTATTTTGGCGCAACTTGTCTTTCTGTGACCACAGTTGAATTGGTTCACGTCTTTGAATTGTTCATTATGGTGTCAATTGCTGATATGCAAGAGAATGTCAATGCCATTTGTTCCAGTGTCGTGTGCGCACACATTGGATTCACTGCAACAACAAAAACCCACCGCCACTTTGGTACCACCTGCCGTTAAATCCGACGAGCACAAATCACCAGCGCGTACAACCAGTGGTGTTTTGAGGCAGGGCACATGCATGGCACTTACCAACACCACTCATGGACTTGTAAAGCCTGCCCTACGTATAGAAGAGATTTACTGAGGATGTCGTATGTGTGCGTGAGAGTATACCTGTGCTTTCTTTTAAATACTCTTTCATTTTCAATCATAGGCAATGGCGGTGGCCACGCGAGCGCAACTGCTTGTTTGCATGTGATTTTTTTCAGACTATAAACCATGTTCTCGTCACTTACTTTGTGTGCGCACCTGTTAAAAAAAAAAGTGTAACTTGCTAGCTCTAATTTAACAATCTAGCTCCTTCGATTTAACTTATTACAGTAGTGTCACCGTTGTGTGTAACATGCTGTAACAACCGAGCTGATAAATAAAGAGCAAAAATCACCCATACAACCTGTGCACCTGTTGGAAATAATGCACCGTGAAAAGACGACTGATAGCGTGTGTGTGGCAAGCATATTAGTCGCACACTCGAGTCACTTACGATCTTGCTAGATTTCCACGTCTACCACCTTGCTATGGTGCGGCCGGATATTCTAATTATTTAATGTGTTCCCGGCTAAATTGGCTCTGTGCAGATTGCAAGGGTTCAGTGGGGCGAATCCCATTTGCACCAAGCGACGCTGTAGGCCATTACCACAGAGCCCCCCACTGCTAAGTAGACATTAAATGGCGTGACGTCATTTTCTGGTGTGCCATTGTCATGGCTTATATTAATCAGAGCCGCAGTTCGCTGCCAGATTGCGGTGGTTTTGTTTGCGTGGATGTGGACACCTGCTCGTGTTACCTTATTTAACTGGCGGCACATTTGTGCCTTGTGGTGTATAAAATTACGTGATATAAGTGTGCGTACGTGTTAAATATCCATACATTATGCACCACGTATATAAATCGAAAAGCATGCTCACCAATTCACAGCTGTGTACAGGTGAATACTTTGTCTTGTGAGGTGTAGCATAGCAAGGTTGGCATGGGCCATGACGCAAGGATTGAAATGGGTTCCTCTGCAATTGCCAACCTCTTCGTTGGCCTGCGCGTGGACTCCTCCGGCCTGTTTTCCCCGGTGCAGTTGCACTGCCTGCGCACTCGATAGCTATTCCACTGCCAACGAAGAAACTTGGATTGATCGTGAAAAGCATATTTGTGAACCGGTGCAGGCACACGGCAGGTAGCATGTTTTTCAAAAACGTGGGTCCGAATGTGGAGGTGTGGGTTTTCTCACCTGATCTACTCCCACAGGCCCGCTGCGCCACTCGTCCGTGTCCCTTTAGACTGGGAGCTGGTGTGCTAGCAACCTCTGCCCCACACAGAGCTGCTCAGGGACGTGTTAATTGCATTGGTCGTGTCGAGCACAAGTCTTCATTTACCCAGCTCCAATGCACCCGCTCAACTCTCAAATCGGCTGCAATGCACGGACGCGTGCAGCCACACAGACACGCGGCACACGTACGTGTGTAAAAACCGTTGCGTGCGTACCAGCTCAACCCCCTTGATCATTCCCTGCTCTTGGCGCCTCATTATTTTCTCGAGGTGTGCTGGGAATAAGCAGTGATTCCATGTCAACTGGGAGAAGAGAAGAAAACGCCTTGGTGTACCAGGTACAATATCCTAGAGGCTCAAGCTTTTACGCCGTGGTGGAGCTGCAGGTCGGAATTTAAAGTACTGTAAACCCCCCAATCGTGGGTGGGAACAGCTGGTTCGGAACTGTCAGTAAAGACGACAAGCTCCAATGCAAATTAGGTGTACTGGCACACTGCAGCGACGGGCTTAAACGTGCGGCTGTTCAGAGACGTTTGTTAGTTGATTGTTGCCGTGCACTGGTGATGCACAGCTATGTACAATTGGTGTGCCCAGCACATCATCACTAAACACTGCTACACTCAACATGGCTCCTTCCTATGAGCACCTTTTTGCCAGTATACAGATAATGAAAAAATATATACGAGGTTTTACCTTTTCTGGCAATGAGACAAGTGTTAAGATCTTAAAACCTTGTATCTTTTTTTCTATCGTTTTTCACGACTCCTTCCTGCTTCCAGTGGGGTTAACACAGCCCCATCACACATGGCAACAGGTACAGTGCTAAATGTAGATAATAATCACAATCATTCTGTTGGTCCCGTTTAACATTTTTGAACGTCTATGTTAAAGATTACCCACACCTTGTCAGTTGTAGGAGGGTTTTTTTACCATACTTCACCACTGTGGTTGGAGCCAGTTCGTGAAGCTGGGGGACCAAAACTAGTTCAGGTATCTCTCCTCGCCACTGATCTTAGCTGTGGCCAGAAACAAAACTCAAGTCGCCGAGTTTGTCAGGCAGTGTGCCAACCACTGTGCCATCAATCGACAAATGGACATGTGTAAGTTATTCTTAGGCATGTAACGTCTCACGCCCACCTAGAGCCTCCCGCCTCCTTGCAATGTAATATATTGTCATGTAATTTTAGTACATATTGTCTTGTTCACATGTTCTTCTTTCCTACGTGTGTCTTTCCATGCCATTTACTTCCAAGATTATCTATTCTGGCCCACACAATTCAACACATTGAGCATGTATCAATGAATTTGAATCAATCGTTCAGCAGGCATAATCCTTTGCCACGCAATTATCCAGTAACACATCTTGCATGGACATACATGTAATCAGTTTCATACTGTACATAGAAAAACCGCAATGTATATAAATTCACCACAATATTAATCCCAATGCAAATTCACTTTGATCACAGATGCTTTCACATTAATATTTTGCAATTTTTGCAAGTCAACGTTTGTAATTTTCAGTTTTTTTATCGTCCAGTTTTATGCAAAAAAATAAACCGGTTACAGTATTTGTATACTGTATGTTGTCAATGTACAGTTTTTGGCCAACATTTTTTAAATATTTCCTAATTATACCAAGTCTCTACTCCCTGCATATGCAACATTTAATTCTTCCTTTAACTTTAAAAGGTTGGAGAAAAAAATCAATTTTTATCTCAAATCAAGAGGTTAGTAAATTAAGTGTTATAATGAGTTTTTCATCATTTACAGAGTGTTAGAATTTGATTAGGTTAGTAAATTGCCCATTCTTTTCATGCCACAACATTAATTGCAATGCCTCCACAGTATATATTTCACAGTTTAACAGTTATACCGTATATGCATGAAATATTTAGGGGTTTTTTTATTGAAAGTTATTAACTCATTCTACAACCTTGGCCCAAACGCGACTCTATCTGTGCTAAAGGCTGGTCTGGGCTCCACATCAATAGTGCATGATAGTGCATGATCTCAAAATAATAAAGGACCATATCTCACAGGGGAATGCAGAAGGGAATTTTACGTGATTGATAATTGATGGTTGCTCTTCAGAGCAACCATCAATACGCCTGAGGATGCCTCGCCACGTTGGAGGCATCCTCAGGCGTACTTAGACTGTCGCGAAACGTGGCGAAGGAGAGAGGGGGAGCGCTCAACACGGCTATCCCGAAAGAACAGCTTTGGAAAGCAATTATGACGCATCGAGCCGTGAAAACCTCCATCGGTACATTTTACCTGATTGCTATTGTGTTGTTGGTGACAACAGGTAATTGGTGTGATTCATCAGGGGCTTTAGGATTGCTTCGTATGCTAAGTGCTGCCCATTGTTTTCTCTCTCGTTCATGCTTACACTACAATAACGCTTGCCAAGCATCGCTTAGCTATTCTGTAATCGCTTTGGTGTCCGTACCAGGCTTCGTGAGAACTGGCAGCACTTTGAAGTGGGGCGTTAGAATGGCCCCAAGAGCCGTACCAAATGTTTGCAGGTCAGAGTGGAAGATATCACACCGACTGAGCAATCCATTGTTTCTGTCTCGTTTGAACTGCCAGACACACGCGGATCATTTTGGTGGGCGTCTTTTCCGCCTCCTGTTTTTGCTGCAGCCATCCTTGACTTGGTCGTAACATGGAAAATGTGAAGTGAACCCTGCTCCGAATCCTCCTGCGCCGTGTCTTTCCATATATTTTGAAGCCTGTTTGGTGACCTGTGATGCCGACTGAGCACGCAGTTTAGTAGCTGGGACCCGGCAGCTTCGTGACACAGCCACAAGTACCTTCACATGGCCCCATGTTCCGTATGTGCTAGACTGCAGCAAAATAACCTCAATACATCAGTGATTACCCACATGATTATCTTTCCAGACAAAACCAACCAAAATCTCCCACTGTGCCCTAAATGTGTCACATTATAGGTTGGAGTGGCCAGCACCGCACATCCAGAAACCTTTCTCTGCCCAGTGATGATTTTCACACAATGCGAGGTACTCGCGCTAAGGTCGAATGTGTTGACGAATGCGCTTTACGTGTCGAGAATAAGGTTAGGTTCATATATCAATGGCCCTTGTACATTGTCAGGTTATCAGAATACTAAATATGCATGTAATGGTGCATTGATTCATTGATTTAAACTGTTCAGCATCATCATGCATGTAGGAATCAATTATTTTCGATTCGTGTATGTTTTGTGTCCATTGGTTCGCATAAACCATGCAGTCATTAAGAGGTTCCACATTCACTGCAACGGCAAAATAATTTGTTCTTGAAATAGAATCAATACACCAACAAAATCATGGCAATTGAACAACAGCGATGGGGCACATCGTAACATGCCCATTATTAAACCTATTCACCAACAAAATACTCCCCACACACTCTTTAGTCGTGGCGGCTGACATCATGGGTCCTTGGCAAGCCCCACCAAGGTCCACCTCCTTCGCAACAAGCAGCGTCATCCATCCGCACACAGACAGATGCTATGGGAATTCAGCGTTTTTTAGATATTTAGATGTTCATTATTACAGCAGAAAAATACCCAGTGAGCTTGCAAGCTCTTTGCGGGATTCCTGCGACCCACTCGTGCGATAAGCTCACACTCGTGGCAGTTTGGTTTAGGAGTGAGGGGACACATTCAGAGGACTTGTACTCGTGGCTGGTTGGCAAGTTATGGCCAGTGAGAACGAGTCCCATTTGTCTAGTTGGGTTTGTCACGGGGATCCGTGGGTCTACTTGGTTAGCTAGCCAGGAATAGGTTCGGGTTAGCTTTTTGATGGTGCCGTCCCTCCGCCTCTAAACCCGCCGGCGCCGCCTCCCCGCTGCACCTTGCGGTAGTTTCATGATTTGTTGTGTTTTTCTTCTGGTTTCACGATGTGTTTTTTGTTCTCTCGTTGGCGTTTCGCTGTATGTTGTTCGCCTCCCCCGCACGCTCTACCCTG